>JAAIXI010000230.1:1198137-1797968 GCA_013403645.1 Heliconius nattereri
TTTTTTTCCATACAAACTTTGAACCCCTATTTTACCCCTTTAGGGTTAAAATTTTTCAAAATCCCTTCTTAGTGGATGTCCAGATTATGAAAGTAAACATCTGTCCAAATTTCATGTTTCTACCATCAGCGGTTACGGCTGTGCGTGCGTCTTACCTCAGTCAGTGAGGACAAGTCCTTTTATATATATAGATTAGTACATACATAATTGCGAAAATTAAACACTTTTTAATTATGCATTAAATTTATAAATGCTCATTACATTGCTACTACCTAGAATTTAGACTTGAAACATTTTAAAATTAAAATTTACTACACAAATACTTAATTACAATAATTACTTGTTACTTAATAAAATTAAAAGTTTTCTAATTTATGCCCGTGGACAAGACGAGTCAGCTAATTATTCATTTATATATTCAAAATACGTACCGAGTAGAGTTGTAGACTCTTAGCATTAACATATGGTACACGCTGGTGAAAAGCAGAACGTGGTGGAATGTCTATAGTTTATTGTCATCTCCCGGAGCATTTTGTTTTTAGTAGGCAGAAGGAACCTAGTTTTTTGGGACACTGTGTGTTAAGTGGTGGAAGTCAATGCCGCGAATCATTTCCCCCGAGCGGGAATTGAAGCCACTACCGTCGCGATCATAGTAACATGCTGCTCTATGATGGCCTCAAACATGTGGGTAGGTAAAAGTAATTGAGTGGTAAATCATTTTCCTTTTTATGTTTTAGGTGTTACAAGCCTATTACTGGAGTAAAAGAAATGTTGGCTTCCCACGCCTCGGATAACAATTATCACTGTGTTGTTAGGTCATTCAAATAAACATTTCCTTTTATTATAAAAAAATATGCTCAACTTCTATCTCTTACATATTTGTACAATATGCATTGACCAATTTTTATAGTTAACAAAGGTACAAGAAAATATATTGCATATTGAATGTAGGTGATATAATTTCTTTTTTTGTAGCTTAGGAACGCAACCTAGTGTTCCATTAAGACACCTCTGTTCCCCACTTGGAAATATAATATCTTCTTATCATTATTAATCTTGTTTTGAGCACTTTTGATTGAATGACATGTTTAAAAATATTTAACAATATTATATATGACAATATTTTTTTCTATAACAGAATGTAACGACTATTTGGCTACATAAGCATAATTACATTTCCAACATTAATTCCCATGTGTTACTAAAAAATTAAACGCAAGTTTAAAATATCTCCTACTTTAATGGCATCAAAATATTACAGAAATGCAATTTAACAATAATTATGTTCCGCTAGAATGTAAAACAACAGAAGTATCAAATAATAAATGATACTTACGAAATGACAAAAATACTTGTCCTAAATACCGTGTTTGTATTTCAATTAAATATATATAAATGTGTTTTAAGTGGCCAGTTCTACTTCTACTTCTAGTTGTAGATATAGAGATGTAGGATCTGCACCGCCTTGATCTAGATGCAGTCGGTCGCCGAACTCCCTGTCACTTTTATATGGTCTAAACTTACTCTCGAAGACAGGGCTTTATGAGTTTAATTAAGCAACTATTTTTACTATGTATGTATATGGCAACCTAGTGATGTCTTCGTTTTATACTTATAGATAGGATGGCTCAACTGAAAACCATACTTTCTAATTTTAATAGGGAACCTGTGATTCTCGAGTTTTCACTTGAGGGAATGAAATATTCGAAAATAATATCGAAATAATATAAAAGAAATATGGAAATCGAATCTACAATTTATGTTTCAATGATCCGATCAATGTATATTTATAGCACAATTTAATCTTTTCCAAACATTTATTTACAAGATATTACATGCTATCAAAGTCTGCAATATAATTAAAGCTCCACTAAACCTGTATATGGTCGTGCATGCGTTAGCTTACGAGTGCACTCCATACAAGCTCAAAGGACGTAAAAACTAAAGTAGGTCATCTCGACCGCGGTAAAGTTAACAATTATAATTATTTAAGGCTTAAAAGAACATTCGATGACGATAATTAAGCTTTTAACTTTTATTATCGAATGTATTTAAAATTTTATATTGATAGGATTTTTTTCATATAAAATAAATATATTTATATATTAATATATGTTTAATAAACGTGAGGATTAAAACAAATAAATATAGACATAGTTACGGGATGATATATGATAGGTCATTGTATTTTTTATTTTGATTATTTTTAAGGTGTTATTAGATAGTAAGACCCCCCCGTATTTTATAACGTTGTGAAAATGTTAAGATAACGTTAACATTATAGTCTTATAAAAAAATCATTTATTTCCAGATGGGATCCTAAACGCCGTATCACACCAACAGAAGCGACACGCCATGAGTTCGTAACCGGCTGTGCCCTCGGCAGTACACCCTCGGGTGTACTAGCTCTACCCCGTCTTCCCCCTCCTAGACCAGCGAGGACAGCACTGCTGCACTCCCAGTCTGCCGGCGACGTTGCCGCCATGCTGGGCAGGGCGTGACCTAAGGATACCTGAGGCAGAATTGGATCTGGTGGCCTTCTTTAAACTTTTTGTTGTTTTTCTATAGTTTGGATGTTACTGTGAGATAGAAAATGAAGTCACATATATGATATAGGATTTTTACTTTAACATTAAGTTATGTCCTTAGAATTTCTAACCTATAAAAGGAAATTATCATTTCACAATTTCTTTTCTGTAATTATTTCCATAAAGAGAATGTGACTTTATTTCTAAATACATGTTAATTTATTTTTTATCTTAGTTACCTGTACTTTCTACATAATTTACATATGAAGTGACGTGGAGGCAGGACCAAATATGTAACGTCATGTAGTTCTCATCTCCCAATTAGACTTTAGCGAAATCGATTAAAAAATCGATATTAAAAGTCACCATAACACCTACAAATAACATTCAGCTTACTCCTGCTATAGTCTCAGCTAGACACGAGTATAGACTTACAACGGTTAACCAAACGTGGCTCCTGAGCTGAGAATCTTAAGCAACAAAAATGCTTTCTCTTCCCGTATCCATCAGATATCTCAGTGTTCGATAGGCCATCAGTTCTGCGCTACTTATTGCCGCGTGAGTTACGCAACGTCTACGCCACTTTTGAAACTAACGACCTAAATGTGGTTACGATTATAGGAATTACTAAGACTACGCTGTATTACTATTCATTTTGTGAATTTGGATAGGTTTATTTTAAGTGCCAAAGGTATAGGTCTCGATTGCTCTAGTCATTTTGCATTTATATCGAATTGAAATAATTTAGATAACTTGGCTTTGGCTTTGTTTCAAGTCAAGACAGATCTCATTAAGATATTCAAATTTCATATAGATAAAAATATGACTGATTTATAGTACAAGATGGTATACGTCGGACTCATATCACAGTGACTTCTTCAATTTTAAAAAGTATTCTTAGATTTTTTTTAAAACTCCTAAGTGAATTTTAGGTGATTGCGTTATTTAATTTTAGGTAATTATTTTTCTTTCGTTGAAATTTTTTCAAGGGATACTTGTTAAAATTGAAGCACATACCTACATAAAGCATTTTATAGATATGTAAGGTTATATCATTTTTCGAAATACAATTTAAATTTGCTATAGATAGATCACTATATATTTCGGTGCCATAAGTAGCTGCTTTACATGGATTCGTTTAGCGTATCTTCTGCCAAATTTATATTAACATTTTGTATACTGTACGTACATACTATGTACAAGTGTGTTTCTTGTTTACACATTGGCGATTTTTTGTCATTAAATCATTAAAAAGTAATGATAAAAAATCTCCGTGTATTTCATTATAATTAGCTTCGTGTATTTGATTCTAGTCTTCAATATTTGGCTATAATAGGTCTCTGGTAAGTGTTAGGGTGTGCTCGTGTAGTTTTTATAATCATAGATAGACAATATTAAACCTTTGTCGTTCTAATGTCTCAAATTATAGTTTTTTATAAACTAAATGTAGAATTTATATGTTATCAGTGCGCTAGTGAAATAGGGACGGTCACCGCGAAAATGGTCTAACCCACAATTTAGCAATATTTCGGGAGTATCGATTTTGTTTCTTTAACTATTATTTTTTTTTTTTATTATAATAAATATTAATATAAGTAGTTAATAAAAAAATATGTCTTTGGTGGAACTCTGATGAAATATATTTAAATGTGTTACATGTTAATAAATCTTTCATTATTTTAATTTATTACTATAAAGAATTACAGTTTTGTATCCTGTTTTTTCAATATCGGTGTTAAATATTTTACAATTTAAATGTTTTTTCAAATTATTTTACATCATTTATTAATAGTATTTTATTTCAGTAAAATAACGAGTTAGTTAGCTTTAGCATTGGCCGACTTTTTCAATCCCATCGGAACATGTAGACTTCTAACAAAGGTGACTAAATCTTTCCTTTCTCTACATAAACTCGATATGTTCCACGATTTGTGACTAGACGTCTTCAATAGTGACATTAGGTGATTGTAATTTGTGTGATAACGGAACTAAATATATATATGTATATTAGTAAAAGGGTATTCGGTTTGCGGACTGTCTGTTTGTTACCTAATGCTCAAATCTTGAATTTTTAAATAGTAAATCGAGGTAACGTCTTCCTAGCTACATGCTGTATTCTGCAAAAAGCAGGGTAGGTCGAGAGCAACTAGAGGCAAGACACTCCGTTCTCTTTTCCACTCTCCGCATTCCACTTAATTAAAAAAAGGAACTTAATGGCCAAATTTAATGTCGAGCTTTGTCATTCTAGAGCCGGGAAAAGGGGATTGAACTCACCACATTGTATACACACATATAAAACGATCTTATCTTATCTTTTCCTGTTTTAATAACTTTGCCTGTTGGATGATAAAACCTAACTTCCCTACCTATTTCTCTTTATTTGACCGCAGTCCGCTACAGTCGAATGCCCGACTAGTCTCAATGTCTATACATGTGTAGTTGTAAGTTAGTGTAAATATCTACAGTAGAATATTCTAGGCGAAGCCAAACTGTGAATTGTATTTACTATTAATAATGTATTAGTTTAGCGTCCGTTTTCATTACTACAGGCCGACAGAGAAGAAAATTTTATTATTTATTACTTTATTATTGCATCAGTTTTTTACACTGCTATATTTTACATTTAGTTCAAACATTTTCTTACAAAGACGTCAGAAATATGATAAATTTTATTTAAAAATAACATTTAACAGATCATATTTAACATCTATAATATTTGGTTAAAAATAAAAATAAATAAATTTGTATTGAATTACCTTGATTAAATCCCAACAAATAATAGCGTCGGTCGTATAATGAAAACGGACTTAAAGCTCTGCGTTACTGAAACTGGACTGGGTACTTTCAATATACTTCGAAATAAATTACGTATTGCCATACCAATAAGGGTTATAGCGTTCACAATGAACTAAATCTAGGCTTTTTGTGAAAGGATATGATTTGTTTCTCAACTTAAGTTTGTATGGAGAAATAGGTGGCAACGGTCAGCTGGTCAGACGGTCGCTAAGATCTTTATAATATTTCAAACTGCTGTCAAATGCTATAAAGTTTATTGTCTAAAATATGTGATTTAAACATTTACAGCAAAATTTACTTCTCAAGTAAAATGTTACATTTGTAATTAACTCTGTTATCATTTATTATGTCAGTCAGTATGTTCACCCATTATAAAATTTAATTGTGTTTTTGGTATTAATTATCTAATAATATTAAAAATGACCTTGATATATAAACAATTTGTCTGGAGATTAGGTACTATATGTAAAAATATAATTAAAAATAATGAAAATATAGAAAATCTTTACCGTACCTACAGAATTATTTGTACTTATCATTAATTACGAAATTTTAAATTAAATTTTATAGTGAAGCATTATAAGAGTTTTCTTGTATAAATGCTACCAACCATATCTATTAAAAATTGAGGTGATCGTTTACATCCGATGCTTAGAGTAATTGCCGAAGCCACTTAACAGTTACATAATTTTATTTTTTAATTTCAATAACATGTAACCAATGTTTAATAATTTTTAAATAGTATTAACCAGATTGAGTTAATGTAAAAAAAAAGATAAAAATTAAATTGCACAGATGACAAACCTCATTTTTTTATGTCAATTGCAATTTAGCAAAAGTCAAAGCTATAAAAGACCGATAGTAAAATGTAAATTGATTATCTTAAGAAATATATTGATTATCTGTTGTAAAATATTGTAACAGTTTATATATTTGTATTACAAGGACATGAAAGGATATGGAGAGGAAAAAATGCAGACATAATTTAAATAACAACGACAATTAAATAGATTATAGTATATCTTTTTTTATATTAAGCTTAGAAAAGAGAGTGAAAGAAGAGCTTGACTGCTAAATTAATAAAAAAAGAGAAAATCGAAACCTCAAAATCATTTAATAATTTAAAAGGCCTTAATCTATAATTATACTTTAGGGAAAATAAATAAAAATAATCATAGAAAGTCCTTCCCAGTTTAGCTTTCAGTAACACAGAGTACAACATAGTAGATTAGATGTGTAATTTTCTTTGAAATGAGTTGGTCTTCATAGATTTAGAAAGAGGGTTGTTATATCTACACATGATGTATATCATTACGTTATATTATACACTGTACATTCGTAAGCGATTGTTTCGTTTAAATGTAATGGGTATTAAAATTCTTCCAAATGTGTTTTATGTCTTATTTATCCTTTATGTTATTTTATTCCTGATTAGAGGCACCTGCACGCAGAGACATAATTTAAGATTTAATTGGCGTTAAAAGATTAGTAAATAGTACTATAATATTGAATTTAATATCAGTCAAAGTCTCTGATTGTGCCTATAAAAGATTTATAAGAAGCCGAATTATTTTTTTACCTACTGTTCTTCAGTCAGGTCTTCACAATCTACGTTGCGCCAAAATCAAAGTCAAAGAAAGTAATTGGTTCTTCCGAATGGGAATCGAACCCATAGCCGTCGCTGGATTGCAGTTTTCAGCCAGACCACGACAAATACACTGTGTCTGTATGAGCAATATGTCACAAGAAAAAATTTTTTTTTCATGTGAAACACATTCAAGTCTCAGCTATTTATGTGCTAACAAAGGTAATGCACATTTAAACACTTATAATTGCAGTGATAATCTTTTAGCGCACGTAATACGTATTACGACGACGGCTTTAATAAGATTATTAACATATTTCTTTTGTTTATTACTGTATGGTTATCTTTTACTTATCTATTATCAGAGTAGGTAGGAAGATCTTAGTGTCAAGACACTCTATCCTTCGCTTTCGGCTTGGGCTCGAGGACTCGTCGCATGTTGAGTGGCAGAGTTCAACTCCACATTGCCTTGCCAAAAGCAAGGCGGAGCAAAAAATAAAAACAATTCATTCCCCTGAATGGGCTTTGAACCGACTACCGTTGCGTTTACAGTCAGACGCTGTGATACTACTACAAAAAATTACAGCAATTTTTGAGCTTCCAATCTTGGGAGCTTAGTGCCAAGACTTCGTTCTCTTGTATCAGTCCAAATTCGAGATACTGCGTATTAAACAGCTGGACTCAATCCTGACATGGAATCGAACCTGTAACCAGCGTGTTTGCACTCAGACGTCGTGTCACGTAATAAGAATAATAACAGCTATCAAAAGTTTTAATATCTGTAAATGAAGCTTTTTATTTCCATATATTATATAATTTTATCTATAAACAGAAGGTTAAACAAATAATACTTTCAAATATTTTATATAATATTCGCGTATCTTTATAATGTGTTATTGAGAAACGATAAACTTTATTTATTATATATTATAATCAAATCAGCTTCACGCCGTATCCCGTACACAGCAGGGTAGGCAGAGGGAACCTAGTGTTAAGACATTCCGTTCCTCACTTTCCGCCGAATTCTGGAGGCTTTGCGTGTTGAGTGGCGGAAATCAACGACACCATAGCGAATATATGGAAATAAATATTTAATTTCTTCGTGTGGGCATCGACAACCAACCAACCGCCTTCACAATCACACTTTTGTGGCTGGCTTAAGTATTCAAAGTAAAGTTAAATAGTTGACTGCGCAATAATAACGCAATACACAGCAAATGCTTTTAAAATGATTATCCTCGAGTGCGCTAAATATATTTTGGTAATTTATATGGTTTTTCACAATGCACTCTACTCTGCGCGCGTCTTGCTTGGATATAATTAGCACCAGTTTCCTAATAGGAGAGCGGCGCTTATATAAGAATGTATAGAATTATACATATAGTTAGATGTATAGGGCTGATGTAATAAATTAGATACTAGAATTCTTTTTATATCATCATGCTGTATTCAGTACGGAGCAAAGTAAACAGAGGGAGCTTGGGAACCTAGTGTTAATAATTAATAGACTCCTTTCTTATCAAGACTCTTCCATTTCCCTCTTTCGGCCGAATAATTAGCAAATTTTTATTATAAGCTATCTCCATATAATATGTAGAGATGTTCACGAAAAATCTACGTAAGTGTAAATAAGAGACCACATTTAACTGACAGACCAGAAAATTAAGTGATTATATATATAATAAATAATGTGCGAAATTCTCACGATCAGTGTGGTCTTATATTATATTATATTTTATTGCTTAACTAGGTATAACAAAAGCGTTAACACTTCATAAATCATAGGCTATTTAAGCCTCCATGAACGGTAAGTAGAGTGGCCTTGGAGATGATAATGTGCTGATACTTTTTATAAATGCTTTTTTGAAATTTAACGTTGTTTGCATTTTTCTATAGGATTCTTATTGCTTTTTTATTTTAATAATAATAAAAAACATATTTTTGTTTTACATACAAATTTTCTGTATCAAACTTCAGAATTAAAATCATCATAGTTCGTTCCATATAAAAATAAGTAAGTAACAGGTACTATTCTACTAGGTAAGTATTCGAACCTGTGCCTCTTATACTTATACCTTTAAAATACCTAAGATAAGTATAGACTTACCTTAGATATTTTAAAGTTACTTACTATACTTATTATAGAATAAGCCCGTTTTATGAGACAACACAATTCTGTGTATACGATGTACTAATATTGTTAAAGTGTGAGAAACAATAACAACAAGTACTTGGCTAATAAATATACCTAAGTATATGAATATTTCAAAATGTCTATCATTCAATGGATGTCACCTATTAAAATATTAAGACGCAACCGCCCAACAATAGCTGTCTGGCAATAGCTGTTAAGTAACAAATATATTTTATAACTGGGACAACTGGTCGATCGAATAAAAGAGACGTCATGTGGTGTTACCATTTAGAGTCCATTTGAAACTTATTGCAAGTTATTAGTCAATTATTGAAGCTATTGTGTCGTAGTTGAGAAGAGTCTGGCGGTAGTACCTACTCATGGTTCAAGCTTCGAATCCTGCTAGGGGAACTATTTAAACTATTATATTTTTTCAGCCTATCACCGACAACTGTTACACGTAAACATACCACATAGAGCCCCAATAAGTGCAGCTTAGGGTTACTCGTATCCATTTTTTTTTAAATTGGATTCATTGCGTGTTGAGTGACGGAACTCAACGCCGTGCTTTGCCTCGATACCAGAGCAAATAAGTGAAAATAATTTTTATATTGCATTTCCTCCAGTGAGAATAGAACCAACAACCTATCGCGTTTTCAATCGAACACGTTGACACGTTCATAATTGTCTATATAAAAATATTTATACAGTAGACATACATTACAGTTCAAATTATACTTCGTTCAAAGATTAATAAAAATTAACAGTAAAAAAAATTAAATTTCTAGATATAAAAAAGATAAAAACATAAAGAATTAATAATAAAAACCTGATATCTAACTTATTACGTATACACCATACATATCTATAGGTACTCTATCAAATTAACAAAACTTAATATGCTCAAAGTATGCAACAGGTAGTTAAGTTAGTATGTAAGTATTTAACGTTTAGCCAAGTTTTTTCGCATTTCTAATATGGAAGAGGTCAGTTTGCAACATTCCACTTCTCTTGAAGCATCATTACACTTACATATTATGTACTTAAACATAAGTTACGTCAGTTTATAAGCGAGATGATTGGCGTTACACAAGGCCCCGTTAAAATTTACATTAGCTTTTACTGGCTTTGTAAATGATTTATTAAACTAAATTGTGTTTGTTTCGTTTATATTTCTTTGTTTATTTGGCTGAACGTTGGTCTTGGCCAACATTGGTCGTGAGTTTGATTCCCTCTCAGATAAGAGTAAAAAAAAGAGATCTATAATTAATTTAACGTATTTTTTTGTATCAAAATAATAATGTTAAGAATTGAGAATGAATTGCGGAATTGGACACCGCGCTTTTCCTTGATAACAAAGCAAAGAAATGAAAATAATAATAAATAATAACTAATTTCCCTAGTAGGAATTGAACCCCCAACCATCGCGTTTACAATAACACCATTTTGTTACAACGACCTCATATACTACATTGATACTAAATTAAACGACTTTTATAGTTTCTAAAACAATTTCTAAATCAACTTAACGCCGAGTCGCCGATATATAATAACTCAACAATTTCTTTTAAAATATGTACAATAAAAATAATATATATATATATATAAAAGAATACCTTCATTAACGTACAATAGATATAAAAGAGTACCTTCATTATTTGTTTGATAATTTCCCAGCGCCACAGTCTCTCCGTCTTAAGTAACAGTCTCATTACGTGATGTAAGTTGATATCCGCAACTTGCAGCTACACGGAACATTAGCGGGGCTTATCATTTAATTTATTGAGATTTTGTGGAAAATTGCAATTAAATGTGTATTATTTTCTATGCTAGCTATTCTTGTACACTACACTGTAATGTTATATAGCTGAAAAGTTTATTAGGTTAAACGCAAATGTCTCAGGAAAGAATTAAACTGTACTGTAGGTAATACGATGTCCAGTAAGCATATATGTATATACTTCAACAAATACTTAAAAACTGAAGAAATATAATATATTTTCTTCCTTTATCAACAAGTTTTTTTCCCACTTTCTAAAATCCAGATTTCCAGATTTGAAGATAAGGTAAATAAAAATGACAAAACAAACAAAAACTTTTTCACTATTCTGAATTTATCTTCCAGCAGATATGGATTTGGATTGGAAGTACATTCTGACAGTTACCTTTATTTCAGACTTATACATTGTGATCGTAAAAATTAACTTCGGGATTTTTTTAATTTGTGGTTGTCAAACCTTTTTAAAAAATAGTTTTTTATTATTTATATAAACAAGTGGAATCTGAACTCTTAACCATTGTCTAAATATATCTGTAAACTTAACTTACGTTTATTTAACACAAATCTACATTAACCTTGGTCGTTTAACCTAACCCAACTTTCGTTTTAACAATTTTCAACGCAAATTGCAAAGTGACTAAATAAAAACATCGCGTCTCATCAAAATTAATCGATACTAGTCGGTAGCATTCGTAATTACTATTGGTAATTTCTGTGGGGCTTGCGCTGGCGGACGACGATGCGGCCTTGAAAACGGGAACACTTCTTGCAACATTTCTTTATTTTCAGTGGTTCTCAATCTTTTTTTATCGTGGCACATTTTTAACATTTTAAAATAAAATTTTTACATTTTTAACACATCACACATTTTTAATACAAAGAAATTATGTAACATTAAAAGTTATTTACTCATTTGGTATATCTAAAAAATATTTAAGTAATTGTGGTAACAATTCTTGTTTTTTCATAAATGAAAAAATACACATAGTTAATGAAAGAAAATGTGAAGTGTGAATATGTGTATTTTAATATGAAGAAAGTTATCAAGATGAAGAATCGAATACATAGAGGAAAATATATAAAATATCCAACTTTCCTTTCAAACAAACTCATGGTAGATAATAATAAAATTCAAGCCCCCTTGTAGAGTTTCAAACCTACATCCACCACTAACAGACACTGTAGGCCACGAAGGCCTTCAGCAGTGAAATATACTATTCTATTCGTCATAAATAGAAAACTATGTTAAATCCGCGAGCATTCACCGCGCGACGTGCGACACCAGCCCGCAGTCCGCAGTCACGCTCTGGTTACGTCACTAAACCGACTAATGTGAAGATTATGAGCGTACAAGTAATCGTTATTGACGTTAAGTACACTAATAGAAAATGTCTTATACCGTAGAATATATTTTTTTAAGTATTATTCAATATTACAATGTATTGAAATGAGAATTTTGCGGAAAGCGGGGTATGAGAGTGTCTTAATGGGTATGGACTGTCTTAAGTCTCACAATAGATTAAAGTGTCTTACAATAGATTAAAAGCAGAATAAAATCTTGCATAAAATCTTGATTGACAAAAGGAATTTACTCAAGCTAAAATAAAATAAGGCTCGAACCTAGTGTAACATAAAAATTACGTAAAAACGCGAAAGTACTATACTAAGAATGGCAAACCATGTATAAACCATAGCTAGCAACTAATTGCAAATAAACGTGTTTTGTATACTTAAGTATCTATGAAAGTAAAAATTTCACTTCAAATAAATTCTTAAATTACCTACATATTCAAGGCTATTTGGTAATTAGAACGAACATATGAAGCATAAAGTAAAGCTGGTCAAATAGAAAGTTTAATTTTATTATGCAGTTGTATAACCGTCCCTTCTCTTAAATAATTCCTACAATTGATATTTTATATACATCAGTTTATTACTATTGCTGTTATTTGTTCATTACCGCGGTTTTACTATACAGATTTCATTGTATGATATTTTAATATTAAAATACGATGTGAAATTATACATATTATTATTAATTTGCCTTATTCATTTATAGTAAACTGTAAATATTCAATATAATAAAGAAAAAAGAAGAAGAAAATAGAAGAAGCAAAAAAATAACACAATTCTAATTTTAAATTCAGAAAACACAAAATCAATCTACAATGACAAATGATAATTAACTTTTAGAATTAGTTTTTGCGTTCGCTGTATAAATAAATAGGTAAATGTCGCAACATATTCTACCATCACGGTAAGATTCTATAAAATAACATAGAAGCGAATCGATTCCGATGCAATTATTCCAGTCTGCAGTAATCCGTGGAACATTTCTTAAATGTTGTCTAATTTTCCATTACGACCGCAATACTCATTATTAATATAAAATAAATTATAAAAATGCTTTACAACCCTAATAAGTACAGAATTGATTTATTTACGAAATTTTCAATCGAGAAATCGACGTTAAATAAAATAATAATATAATCGAATAATGACATAATCTGTTCCGATCGAAACGAGCCTTTTCATTTATTGAAACTAAAACTAAAAATGTGCTGAAATAATACGCGCTACATGCTTTATTTTTTTAAAAACGATCGTAAAAAGTCTGTGGCCAAATTCACTGCTCGGTACATTGAGTTTTAATAAAAGGGAATCAATTTGTACCATTTCAATTAAAGAATTTTTTGCTAAGCCAATTAAATTAATATTGTAAAATGTACATATTTTACTTCATTTTTTACTGTATTTTTTCATGAAAGTAAAAATTAAATTTTTGTTATAAATCAAAACTAACCGGCCACCAACTACTTCGCGCTAGCGCAACTGTACTTTGTATAAGGCGTGTACATTTGTAAATAAAAATATTTTTATCTGTCTAGAATGAGAAAAGTTTTGACATATACTTTGCATAGCTTTGTTCATTTTATTATTTCATTTAAAATAATAAATCTGTTACTCATCGTTGTCTCCACGTGCGAGGTGTTTGTTCACGCTAATCTCTGAAACGGCTTAACCGTTTTCACTTTTTTCACCGCTTAACACTCAATATCTAATGAACGAAAATTGGACAATTGCAAAAGAGCAAGAAATTACAAGAATTTACTATATTTCTTATGTAAATCCCATGAAAACAATTAAAGCAAATTAAAGTTTCCTACACTCAAGTGAAAACTCACGTATGCAGCGCAGATAAATAGATAACACTTGCAAAATGCATTATTTTAAACGGTGTAAACTGTTGCACCTTCATTACATATTTCACTAGTGTTCCCATTCGTTGGAATATCAACGGACGTTACTTTTAATTAAATTAAAACAAATGTATCTTTAATAAATTATATATATGCAACGTTCTTGTAGAGTTAAAAAATAATATTTTCAAGAATTTGCATTTTAGAATTAAATCATCGCCATCAGTCACCGCCTCAAAAAAGCTAATTTAAATATAATTATTACTGGGAGTGTGAGTCTTGTATTTACGCTACGCTACGTCAGCCTCAATATTTTTTTATATACAGCTTCCCGCTGTATCCCGCAAATAGCAGAAAAATCGAGGAAAATGTATTATGATATATTGCATTTCTTCGAGTGGGGATCAAACCCACAACCTGTCGTGTTTATAGTCGCACGCTTATGTACGCCTGCGCCATAATTAGACTCAATTTCTTTTCTATATTTATCGAAAATACACATAATTATCGGACATGGCGAACCTATCAAAAGTAGGTTTAACTGCATTCATTTCACCATAACCCCGACATCCTGATCCATTGTTTGCGGTTACAAAAGATATTTCGCCTGATTAATGATTTTACCATAAGATTTCCATTAATTGGTATAAAGTTGCATAAGAATTTACGTAAAGGAATCCAATACCCGCCACGGCTCAGTTCCTTAGCTTTGCTAATACTCTCGTTATTTGAATCGTTTCAATTTTATTATCGGTTATATAAGTTTTTTATTGGAAAAGGACATGAAAATTATTATTTGTTTTTAGTAATTTTGTAATTAGTTCTGTCCGTCGACGTGTTCGTACGAAAAAAACTATCAAAGCAGTTCGAAGAAATCCTGTCTAAAAGCAAAATGTAATTTCAGCAAGACTCACCGCCGGATCGATTGGGCGTCAGTAAAGCTTGATCCATACAATCTTGGCTAGAAACGAACGTACCGGATTTTATCATACCTGAAGACTAACTCATCTAATCTTGATCTTAAACCACTGGATTATGATTTACAGTCAGTTTTAAAGAGTAAGGCTTGTTCTAAACACCTTGATAAGGTGGAGCCCCTTAAATAATCGATACGAATGGCATTGAAGAATTTTCTCATAGAAAGAGTGCGTACTGCTATTGACGATGTATGAGATTTTGACGTAACGCATTCTTATAACATAATTCAAATAGATAGGTCATCTAAACTAAAGATGACATCTAAATTATTTTGTACGCAACTATCAATTAACATCACACAAGTACAACACAATAATTTAGCTATTTGAAAACGATTCGACGATCCTTTCGAAACAAGTAGGGGAGGCTGGAGTAGGGGTGGTAAAACGAGACGACGCTCACTGCCCACTGTACTGCCGTTGAGACTGCCGCCGCGTGCGTTTGGAGAAAACTTTGACATCTGTCAGTATTTCGCGCCTAAAATATTCTTTTTCTCAAAAATTATAAGTTGTATATGGTATTTTTGTTTTCCTTTTTTAAGTCAATTTTAAATAAAAATATATAAATTGTAAATAAAATATTTAAGTGTGTGTTGGGATTCAGTGACTGTGATCTTGTGTGATGGTACTCTGCCGCTTTTTATAGCTGATAGAGAGCAGCATGAGGGGTTGTGTTTTTCTAATTTTGGCGCATACGGTCGCCGCCATAACTGGACCGAGGGTTTGTATTTTTAATTATATATTTTAATATAAATTTTAGTATTTTATAGCTTAGTATTCATATGTAAAATGTTATTCTAAATTTAATAATGTGATTGACATTATTTGATTATTCGTTTGCTTAAAATATTTAATTAAATACATATTACATGAGGACAATAATGCCATAAAAAACAATTGATTTCGTAATAGATCTATATAGTATAAGAAAATAAATTTTAATTCTCACACTATTCAAACAGATAATATAATTATTTTTATAATTAAACTGCAAATAATAAAATTATTGTTGTAATGCTTTCATTTATAAAATATAGAAAGTAAACACACAGAAGGTAAACACGCGGTAAAACTTTTGTCATTCTGTTAAACATTCACATTTTGTAGACGCGCGTAGAATGTTATGTTATTACACTTATATAATACAGCCTTTAACCTTTCACTCTAACCGGGCTAACTATAATTTATTACCGATTATTATTAAGTCTTCCGTGAGTTTCATATCTGTGTATAGATGTATGTATTTGCTAACTTATATAATTATATAGCAAGGTGTAAACATTATTTTAAGTATTAATGCTGCTAGAAGTGTTTATATAAAATGTTATATTAGTATATATCAAATAAGCATGCAATAGTAGAATCATTATAATTATAAGGTTTTCAAAATATATGTTTAAGCAATACAAAAAAACACAGTTCAAAAAATCATATAAATTACGTAAGCATATAGCAATTAATAAAATAGTGTTTACTATTCTATTTTATTGATATTGATCTAAAACTCATCCTAGAGATCTATATATATCCAGCCTATAGATTCAAATAAAATTGAAACAAAATTTAATGGACATAGATGTCTTAACGCTAGGTTCCCAGGATCCCTATGTCTTTCCTACTATACGCGGGATACGAGGTGAAGATAATATGTACGTATCGGTACATATTACCCATATATGAAAAAAGATATTTTATCTCTATAAGCAAAAAAAATGTTTCTATACGTATAACAAAGCATAATTAATCATTTTTAAAAAAATTATATGTTTGACATAATTAATTACTGAAAAAATTATAAATAATATATCTAAAAATGACCGGCGGTAGTATAAAAGCAAACAATGCCACTTTCATATTAACACAAGTATAATTGGCGTGAAATATTTTATTTAACACATATTATTACTTAAAGTTTCATTTTAAGGTGCGTTTTCTATAGAAAGTTACAATGTGAGAACAGCGAAGAAAGGTCATCGCGGATAACCCACGCTCATCTTATATCCGGTCACAATACCGGTACAAGAATTACTTATTCATTTTTTTTTTGCATTTTTGCATTATGTCTAGATTTTCATTATGAAGTTATTTCAAGTTAAAATATATATTGTATATCTTTTTTATAAATGTAAAATGTGTATTACATCTTTGAGAACTATTAAATTCTATTTTACGCTCTATTAAGTACAACATAAGAATATATCGTTTGATTAGCAAATATCAAATTCGTTATTAAAATTAGCGAAAAGAAGAAAACGATAAGATTTTAGAAGTCGGAGTGCTAAGACACTCATTTTAACACTTTTCGTCTGTCAGTAATTCATTTTTCCGAGTGGGTATCGAACCCACAATCGTCGCGTTTACAATTAGACGCTGTGCTACTGCGTCTCGACGGCCCCAAAACAAAAAAAAAGATATAATTATTTTAAATAAATTATAGGCAGGCTGCGTATTATAACGCAGGTAAAACATTGACTAACGCATGAATAATTTACGTTTTTGTAATAGCATCGTTCTTACCGGTCCAGTTAAGTTAAGACGATATTTGCATAAGTGGAAAAAGGAGAGCTTTACTCATAATGAACCAGGATGTTTAGAGTTGCATAATTTTTGTAAAATCTTGAATCACATGTGACTCAAATCTATGATGATAGTATAAATAATAATTGCATCAAGATAAAAGATATGCTAATGATTTATCATATTGAGACCATCGCGGCGCAAACGCGTGCGATTGTAAACGCGACAATTGTAGATTCAATTCCCACTCGGGGGAATGAAATATTTATTTTGATATTTATTTATTTTGATTTCCTCGCTCCAGAGCGTTACCAGTAACGTAGTAAAGCGTGGCGTTGAGTTCCGCCACTCAACACACAACACGGATCGATCATAGATCGGCAGAAAGTGAGTGAACGAACGGAAGTGTCTTAATGGGAATGGAGTGCCTTAACACTATGTTCCCAGGTAAAGCTGAAGCTAAAAAAAAAGATATGCCAAGAAACGCCCACTCTGAAATTGACGATTCGTTGGTAATAGTTTAAAGTACTTATTTATTACAATGCAAATGCGTGTCATGCGCCGGCGCGCGCGTGCGGACTTGAACTTAGACAATGAATAATACCATCTCGAAAGTTGATGCACATTTTTGATTCAAACGATTATTTAATATATATTTATATGCGTTCAATGTTTTGTTTTGCCTGTTATTTTTAAATTAAAAAAATATAATTGTAATTACGTATAATTCATTTCATTCTTTATATACATAGTTCGACTTTTATATAAGCATAATTCTGTTAAAACATTTTCTGATATCATAAGATTCAAAATTTTTTTTAGCTTCACGTTATATATCACACATGACAGATGGAACTTGGGAACCTAGTGGTAAGACATTAAGATACTTCCGTTCCTCATTTTCCGTTGAATTCTTGCATGTTGAGTGCCGGAACTCAACTCCGCCCACTGCCACGTTACCAGAGCGAGAAAATGAAAATATCAAATATTTCATTTGTTGATACATAATAACTGCAATGATGATGCATTACCGGAATTGTAGACATAATATGTCATTGTTTTACCACTAGTTGCCGTTAATTTAGAGGTATACCTCGCTAACTTGCGGAAATAAAAACGTTTCATTAATGATCCTCGCTGTCTCTACAAGCGATAAAACATTTGCGCTTACTGACAGCTAACTAATTTCTAAAAATATACGGTTTAATTATAAGTAATTGATTCAAATATATATATAAAAAAATATTTCATTATGTATTTTTAATAAGTATAGATAGATATATAAAGGATCATCTACTAAGCCTACGCCACGACTCCATTTGCATTAAAATTTGCACATATTTTCGTTTGCTCAATCTGATTTTTTTGCTAGAACGACCAAAAACCGTTTGTGTTCCACCATTCTTCCGCATAAAGGATGTACAGGGATCCAGTATATTAACACGCCCATACGCCTGTATATTCTTTAAGCTTCACTCTGTATCTTGCACATAGCATGGTAGGCAGAGGGAGCCTCGGAACATAGTGTTGAGACACTTCCGTTGCCCCACTAACCACCGAATTCTGGAGGTATTGTCCGTGTTGAGTGGCGGACAACTTGTCGCGTCTATAGTCGCACGCTAGTGCCTCTCCGCGACCACCGGCCTATAGCTTCTTTTACGCTTGTTCATGTATAGACATAATCTCTCGTGTATCACAAAGATACGTCAACCTACTTTCACTGAGATGCTACAACACTATTGGTCACCGATTATAGAATAATTAACGTTTCGAGACGCACACTAAGACTAATATCTCGATGGTATGTTTTTTAGTCATTAGAAAAATTTTAATAAACGTATAAATGTTTTTTGTCTTTATGCTAAGGGATTACCCTTATAGAACAGGATAGACAATGATCCGGGAACTTTCGCCCTTTCGCCCAGTTAGTGACATAAAATGTTTAATAGAAGTCTTATTAAAAATGCGCGGAATGAGAGAAACGGATTGTCTTAATACTAGGTTCACTTTGTCTACCTTGCTATATGCGGGATACAATATGAAGCTAAAAAAAATACTTCAAACAAAATCATAAAAAATAAATTTTATATTGTAACAGAAGCAATATTTTATGCTAATTATGTGCATAATAATATTAGTAACGAAAAAAATATTGTTATTATCTGTACAATTATTTTTTATATTCATATAAAACATAATATTATAGTGAGTGAAATAAATTTATACGCCCAGTTAAATTCATAATACGACGTAACACGTAGAGTTGACAGTTTAATTATTTCTTCAAAAATTTGTAGTCGCTTTTAGGAACATTTACTAAGAATTTTCATAGATACACTTTAGATTTGTCTTCGCGGTTTTACGAATGTGGACTTCATGATTATGGATATTTTGTTTGTTTTTTAGCAAATATTAGTATTAAAAAAAGGTTTTAAATATTTGCATTTTTAATTTAATTTTGGGTCTTATCCCGAGTTGGAATCGAATCCACAGCTATCAGGTTTAAATTCAGAGGCTGCGCCGTGACGGCCTAAGTAGAATACAATTATATAACTTTCAAATAAAAAATGATGTACATGAAGATGTACATATTAGGCAAAAACACTTATATAATTATAGTAACAAATCATTATCAATAACATTTGTATAACATAAATATAAAATCGGCAAAACGAATCCTAGCAACACGCTATTCTTAAGAAACGGTACATTCGTGTGATGAATATTACACATAGGTATAGTTTTCAAGAAGACGATGAATAAGACAATGCTCTCGCGGCGTAGTTGATATTACTGAATCAACCATGAAAAGTTAAATCAAAAACCATGGTAGTGACTTCAAATCTCACTTGGAACCCGTGCGGCGTTAAGTTCCATCTCTGTCATTTCAGTTTGTATGCGGAAAGTCGATGGAAATGCGAGTTTGGTCCGCCTGATATATGAAAAGAAATCCAAAAAGATCCGAAATACACGATTAATGTATATGATGATATTCGGTAATACCTATATACTAGTATTTACTACCAAATTTATTATCAAATTTATTATTTTTCCATCTATTTATCTCCATTTACTTGACACAAAAAACGCCTTAATTCTGTTACATAAAATTTTATGCTCATTTTGAATAGTTTGCACAGGTTTTTGTTCACATCAACTAATTTTGACTTCTCCAGGAAGTAGTTTAGAGCTCACTGTCCATTCCAAAAGAAGATTTATATAAGTAAGCTACAAGCTAGTCGTAAAAATTAAATTCTAGACCAAACTTTATATTAAATTACCCAACTCATCGCCATCTGTAATTAATATATTCAGAGCTTTTTCCTGCAATGGTTAGTTTTACGTAAGTAAATGAATTCGATTCCCCGGTTGCACAATTTCACGTGTCAACGAATCCTACGGCACGCGATACTTCCTAGACTACCAGCGTAACTGCGGTTTGGCCCTACTTACTATTGCATAAATGATTTAGCCATTTACTTACTTACCTTAGCTGGAAATTATGTAAAAAAGTAACAGGGATTGAATAAAATTAAGGGGGAAGTTACGCGGGACGTGCGGGTTCCGGTCCTTTACCTTGCCTTCTCTAACGTAGTGTTTGGGATCTCTAACTTAGTGTTATATTAACTAATTAGAATTATTTTTTAAAAATATGACCAATACACTCTTACAGGTGCAAACTGCTTTTAGATTATTTTCGTTTTCTTATATTTACAGGTCTCATTTCTCTCAGACATTAGATATCTGGTTCAATTAAAAACATTCCCGCCATAACTTCACGACAGGCGTGCCAACATTTAATAAGAAATTATTTTATAATAAGAAATTACAGAAATTACATATATTATGATAGAAATATATAAAGAAATATAGAAATATATATTATGATAGAAATATATAAAAAGATGATCAATAACGCTTTAAATCATGTCACTTAGTACGCGCTGAGTGTGGACTGCAGACGACGTAATGAGCGAGAGTCGGCTTTCATCGTTTTACGGAAACCGGCCGGCGCGGGCGCAGGCGCGTCTCTTGCATCTACATTATGCTATGTATATCTTTGTATGTAGGTACATATGCGTATTAGTCGGGAGCTAACGTTTTAAATGATTAGAAAATAGAAGATACTTGGCGAAGATAACATTCATTTAATTTAGATTAGACAGGGACTTAATAGATATCTGTAAATTTTCTATTTAAATGTTTTTAAGAATAAAAAAAATATTTGAGATTGGAGACGGCTTTTACAGAATAGATATTTATTAAATAAATAATAAAAATGCTAACATTTTTTATATTAAATCAGTGACATGGACACACAAAATGGACATTGTCAGACTCTATGAGAGATAAACGACTCATTTAAAAATATTAATGAAACGTCGACTATTCAGTATCACACAAAATAACAATTAATAACATATAAAGGGAACAGACTAAAATGGAGATCGGAATATAGTGTCTCTACATCATCTCCATTACTCAAGATGCGAAATAAAAATCTAAAAAAAATAAAAATCACATTAGAATGACCAAACGCTCTTGTAGCTACGCACCGTTACGCAACGGATGCTATGACCTTTAAAACAAAAAGTAATGCTGAACGAGACCGAAAGTAGGCATCGTCATCACGAGAAAGTTACCATATACGACACATGGGCTTCTTACCGCCACGCGCATCCTGTATGAGGTTTTTTTACCGGATTCGAGAGTCGATTAAGGCGCGATATATGTATGCATGTATGTGCACATTAATATTATAACGGAAATTGGCACATTCTATTTATGGAGATATCAGAAAGCTTATGCTAATTATACCAAATTTTTTTAGGACTTGCTACAATAAGTTAAGAATTTTTTTCCAGTTTCTGCATGTTTTAGAATCACCCATCATTGGCATTGTGCCAATATGCAAGAAAACGCAAATACTTAGTCATTGAAAATATTTCAACACTCCTCTAACGTGAATTGGAACTCAGCCGTCATGTTTAATAAAATATTTACCAATACCATGAGGTGTCATATGTATATAATAATAATTAATATTTACTCCGCAATTACTGATACCAACAATATGTTATATTTATTAAAAAAGTATGTAAGATCTCATCTCTGCGAGTCCGCTGCTGCTGAAGAATGCACTTTCGTGCTACTGATGCGTCACGAACATACAAATGTTCGTTCGCTTCGAGAAAACTGCTGCGTCACCTCACGGAATACTAGTGCTGCATTCAAATATCGTTTAAATACATACAATATATATTATCGTTTACGGTTCTTCTCGTTATTTGGAGCCATTATTTTGGTATATATGTAAACTAGCGACCCTCTTGCAGCTTCGCCCGCTTTTACTACTGGATTATTCATATAATGTATGTTTGCAAAGCACTTAAGATAATGTGAAAATTAATGAAACCCTAATGCAACCCGCATTTTCGTAGTTTCAATAAGGATTTTCCAATTGTTTTTTTCCCAGCAAGGATTTTTTAGTAGGTACCGCATTTTTAAATATGTGCTACTAATCTTTTCAAGTACTTATTAAAATATATTTAAATGACTATTTTTAAATGGAAGAAATTAAAAAAAAAACCTACCTACTAATAACTACTACAACAAAATACGAAACGAAATATATCGCGCTGAAATAATACATTCAACTCCAATTATCCAATACGTCCATCTAAATCTTCGTTGCTATAGAGGCAGGCGGGTTTTTTTTTTCGAGCTTGTAGTTAATGCTGAAGAGGGTATTCTGTCCCTGATGTTTTCATCAGCAAGCACTACGTGGCCGCCTGTGAGGAAAATTAAATAGAATGCATCGGCCGGGAATCGAACCCGAGCCGCCCGCGTGGCAGGCGAGCATTCTACCACTGAACCACCGATGCGTGTAAGGCAGGCGGGCACGGCGGACGCGCTTATATAAATAAAAGGTCGCGGGGCGCGGAGGGATGCATGGCGAGTGGCAAGCAGTTTCGCAGCAAGGATTTTTTGATATTGTAACAACTTCTAAAGTACTTATTAAAATGAAAAACAGTAAAATACAGTTTTGATCTACATTAAATGGCCAACGTAACTAATATACTTATTTATGTGCTGAGAGTAAGGGATAAGTAAAACTTGAGTCGATACAGCTAAAGTGTCAACGGCGTGATGTGTCAACAATTAAATGCATTTTTCTCTAAAAGTATTCGCAATTTTGAAATAGTGTAAAAAGCAAATTTTATCTTCGTTTAACGTAGAAAATTAATAAAGTATTTTAAAGGATAAGGATTAATACCATTATGGAAAAATTTTCCTCACAATAAAAAATATATTGGAATTACAATTTTTAGACAGAAATATGATCATTACACGTTATTCTTAAAAGATACGAATATGCTGTCGCTGACTTTTTTGTAGATCTAAGTGTCTCAACGGGTAGGACTTTATACACATTTATCGCATTTATGTTAACTTACATAAGAATGTACAAATAATATACTATATATAAACCTTCCCTGAGAAATACTCGACCTAATGGTGAAAACCGCATCAAAATCCGTTGGGTGGTTTAGAAGAAGAAGAGTTAGAAAGTTCAGACAGACACGAAAAGCNTATATATATTTGAATACAATGAAAAAGGATAAATTGCATAACTATGCCGTTATTGACTTAAAAGTATATATATTACAATTTTTACAATTCTTAAAGTTTAATGCAACCTTTTCAGTACAAAATCTCAATAATTTTATTACAACAAAATATTTGATTTTGTATACATATTTTATAGTTTTTATACTAACTATCACAACTTATTACTGATTTTTTTAAAAGCATTTTACTTACCATTACTATTATTCATTTTCAGATAGAAAATGACTTTGACAGAAGTAGACAGCCATCCCTGGGTCACCCAGGATTCAACGATCATCAAAATAGATATGGAGTACAAAATTTCCAACAACAGCAAAGTTTATTGAGTAGCCCAGCGCCACCCATCCAGTTTCCGCAACAGATCTTTCAACAGCCCTACGTACCTCAATTCAACAACTTACTGCCAGCCCAAAATGTTCCGAATAATGTCCCCATACAAAATAATAACGGGTTCCAATTTAGCCAACCTGCAAATGTTAACCCTATAAATAACTTACAGCATCAGAATCTCGGTCATATTCAACAACATGCTCAAAATTTACCACTACACGCCCAAAATGTACCACAACCAATTCCTACTTTAGCAGCATTTCAGAGTAATGGACTACTACCCACGCAAAATTCTCATCCCAGTTTTAACCAAAATCAAAACATTCATAGCTCTATTGATTTATCTCAACAGAGACCTACTCAAGCTGCCTTTCTCCCGACCTTAAATAGTGCCCCCATTCAAAATCAGGCTTTTAGCGGACCAAATCCCATCACTGTTCAAGCTGCGCCAAACTTAGCACCTCAAAATTTAAATAGTCAACAACTTCCATTCCAATCTTCTCTTGGCCAGTCTCAATTATACAACGGCCAATCTGCGTCACAACTACGAGACTACTATGAGCAGCAATCCAAAGAAAATCTAGAAAAATTAAAAGAACTACAAGAAAGACAAAGACTCATACAGAAGCATCAAGAATTTGTACAAAAACAACAACAGAAGCAACAGGAAAAAGTAGAAAAATTACATGAAGAGTTTATAAGTAAACAAGCAACAAAATCCATACCAACTTATACAACGACGGAGAGTTACGAAGAGTTTATTAAACGAACTCAAGAAAAGCGAAGACCTTTACATCCACATGAAACAGATTTATTTAGAAAAGCTGTTGAACTTTATGAAAAAGATCACCCGACCACAACGACAACGACCACGACAACCACCACAACTACAACAAAACGCCCGACCACTGCAAGACATAGAACTCGTTCACCGACGCGAACCCGACCTCCTCCTCCAGATAGAAACAAACAAAAACTTTATAATGAAATAAAAAATCTACTGGAAGAAAGTGACACTAAAGGTTTTGATGATAACTTAAGAGCAAAGAGTGTAGCACTTTTGCAGAAACCAGACATATTAAAGCAACTTAAAGTAGCTTTGGCGGAGAATCCAGAAGATTTTAACGAGAAAAATTTTACATCTCGTGAAATTTCCTTAAATGGACAGAAATTTGAAGTAATAAGAACCACAAATCCAAACCTTATTCCACAGGGAGCGATTGCAGCAGATAGTCCTGACCTAGGTAAACTTATAGCTGCTAATCAAGAAACACCTAAAGAAAGTCGCATTTCTTTCGATGATTTGACAAAAGGAGTTCTCCCACCTGGTGCCAACTACGAATTAATCAAACAGACAGATAATGGAAAATTGGAAGAAGTATCTAGAATACCAAATACATTACAGAACAAAAAGAAAGTTACTTTCGTTTTCCTTGAAGAACAAGACGATGGCTCATTTAAAGTAAAAGGTGTCAAAGCTAATGGACAACAAACGGAAGAAGGTCCTGAAGTGGAAGATATTTTAAACAAAATCAAGAAAGGTGAAATACAATTGCCCGGACCAACAAAAATAAGCAACAGTGCCTATACAACTACCACTCCGAGCCCATCCACTTATACAACTGATTATATAGCGGAATCATCGCATCCTCCTTCAACGTACACTAGTTTTGTAACAACCTCTAATTACGGGGATTCAGGACACACTAATCCTATGCAAACAACCCCGGCACCGACATATCGCACTATAATACCATCGACTAGACCTACTCCTCTGGCTCATACATTCCCCCCTAGCACACGAGGAACTACAAGTGAAAGATATTATATAAAATCTTCTACACCAAACTATATTAAAAATAGAAATGGTTACAGTTCCCCGTCAAGAAACCAAGCCCCTAGTAGTACAGTTATAAACACAACACCTGTTTACTCAACATCTTCATTCAGAACAACACCTCAAGACATAGTCGTCATAGGCTCAAGCGCTGCCCCTAATTTTGAAGAGTCTACCATCAATTTAAGCTACGCCAAGTCTGGCAATCCAGATCTTATAGATATTTTGAAAGAAAACGGCTTGTTTGCAACCGCTAAATATCTGAAACAGTCAGGTTTGGATGCGATATTAAATGAAACTGGACCGTATACGATATTTGCTCCGACAGACAAAGCATTTAGAACGTTGCTAGTTCAATTGGGTGGTCCCGACAGGGCAGAAGAGAAGTTCCGCGATAACCCGAGGCTACTAAGTGGGGTATGTAGTGTTAGAATATTTTGTAATTCACTGTAATTATTTTTTTTTATATAAATAAAAAGGGAAATGTCCGAAAAATAATTACATAATCAATTAAGCAGACTTTCTGTCTCTTTAAAACTCAATTATAACTGTTACTATTTGCTAATATTAAAAATGTTTCCTCGTTCCAATCCCCAAATAAACGCTAAAATACTAAATTTTAAATTATAAATAATAATAATTTTGACCTAAAGAAAAGCATATAAAAATAAACTAATCCAGCCCTTAATTTCAGCTGCTCCTCCACCACGTGATCCCTGGTGCCTTCGACATAGGCTCCTTACAAGACGAGATGACAGGGGTCTCCCTCGCGGGCACCCAGCTCAGGGTTAACCAGTACGATATGCACGACGTCGAGTGGAACGAAGTGAGAGTGACCACCATCAACGGTGCCAGAGTGCTGGATGATAAGAAGGATATACATATACCTCAGGTGAATTATATTTTGTGCGATGATTCTTTTAAGTCTGAAGCGGTAGTAGTTTATTTAACGTTCAAAAAATAGAGCATGGCCCTTATATTATAAACATTTAGTATATTCTATTAATATTTGGGCTACTTATTTGGTATTATCTTTAATTTTCGCGACTCTTCCGTGGTCACGGGAGTCAGTGTTCGAAAGGTCGGGTTTCCAATAATATATAGAACTAAATACCTATACGATAATAATCTTATTTTAGCGCGATTAATTTATTTAAAATCTTATTTCTTTTCCAACCATCAGGGTATAGCGCACGCGGTGGACCGCGTCATGTTCCCGCTGCCGGTGGGCGACCTAGTGCAGACGCTGCAGGCGGACAGAGACCGTCGCTTCACTGTATTCCTTAAGGCTATACTCGCGAGCGGATTCGCTGACACGCTCGCCGGTAAGAACAACAAAATATAGAAAAATAAATTATATCCCTTAAACATAACACTTAATTCATCGTTTGTTTTACTTATTTTATTAATTATTTAATTCAAAATATTATTATCAAACCATTACTCATACTTTTCAGAAAGTAAAACCTACACGGTATTCGCGCCGACCGACACCGCATTCTCTCGCCTGACAGCCTCCGAGCTATCTCGTTACTCAGACAAGGCAGCCGCTAAGGCATTAGTCGCGAGGCACGTGCTACCCGGTACCTTGTATAGTGCGGGCATGAGGTACTACCAGCTCAGGAACTCCATGGAAGACGCTAAGCCATTGACTTTGCAGAAGAGTAGTGGTAAGTTTTTTATTTTTCATATTAGTCTTGCTTTGTATTGTATTACTTTGTGTTTGCATAGTGCATATTGTATTTTAAATAATGCATCATTTAAATGTTGTTTCCAGGTCGTATCAAAGTGAACAACGCGCAAGTGATAACCCACAACATCCCCGCCACGAACGGAGTCATACACGCCGTCGACACGCTCTTGTAACCTGCCAAATTATTACTAGGCTACACCTATATCAATATATAAATCCCATTTTTTAACGTGAACTCGCCTTTAAAATGTTTATTTATTTTGAAAATTGATAAAGAAAAAGGATTAATACAAAAAAGAAAAATAACTAACAACCTTACAATGTTGCATTAATCTAAAATCTTATTAATTCAAACTATAAGTTTGAATTATTAAAATTTTACATTAACAGAAAAAAACGCTCTATAAGAAAACTAAATTATTTTTTTCTTTCAAAGAAGGCGAATTAACAATTTCACTATAAAACTCCCACTAATCATTCTGAGAATTTTTATTGCTTTCCGTTTTTTTGGAAAAGACTCAAATTGCGTCCATTTTAATGTAATAAACAAAAATTTTAGTTTAGAATCAGAATACCGCCAATGTGGCCACTATAAAAAAATAATTTTAAGACTGTACATATAAATTAGACTAAGATGTTAATTTATGCGGTTAACTTTTTTGTAAATAAATTTTTATAATAAAAAAGGCGTTTTATTTAAAAAAAAACAAATTTAATTAATTATATATTTATATTAAATATTACACAAACACACACACAACCATATTTGATTTAAGTCAATAACACTAAAAAAATTAGTAAAAAAAATGCTGGAGGATAAACAAATATGGATAATACTTAGAAACAATCCGATTTTAGTTGAACTAATAAAGGATCTTGATAAGCACATTAAAGTTATTCATTCCATTCTATCATTAGCGACATTTATGACGAAAAGTATTTAAGGCACAACAAAGTACATTATTATTAAATGTTGTAGTAAAACAAAATATTGTCAAAAAGCTTCTTATGTCCTAGTATTTTATTAATTCAAAGAAATTAAATAAAACTATTAAAACAGTAGAGACAGTATTATGCAAACTAGGCAAATATTTTGAATAAGGAAGTTAACTAATATTACTAAATATATAGTTTTCTTTCAAACCTTCGATTGTCTGGATATACATTATTAATTGGGTCTCTATTGTATTATGTATATAGCTAGCCATGCTACATACATAATACAATACATAACATTACATTGTTTTTTAAGGTCAAAATTTCCATATTGTTACATAGTGTTAAGTATAAAAAAACACTGGATTTATTTTACTAAATCCCTTTTAGAAGAAAGAAAAATCTATCATATAAATATGATAGTGATACCATTACAAATTTCTCATCAGAATCATTAGATGATAAGTGATGGAATTACACAGGTCTTAATTAACAGGTCGTCAATAAAATATGATAGTGATTGCATCACAAATCACTTATCAGATCCTTTTGTTCACTTTAAACTATTATCAGATACGAAAATTACTATTCGCCAGCATCATTTTAAGTTTAGCTATTTCATCATCTTTGGCCGCCAGTTCCTCTTTTAGTAACTTTATAGTAACATCTTTATTTTCACTAAGATTTTTGAGTTCTTCCAATAACTGTGATGTATCTAATCTTTTGTTTGGTCTCCTTTGTACTAATTTCCCTATAATATGGGCTATTTTCGGATAACTTGCAGTTAAATGGGCTGGTATTTGACCTTTTCTTAGATCAGTTATAGTTATAACTCTTTCCATATCAGTGCTGAATGGTTCTATCATTTCGAGGAGTATTATGCCAAGGGAGTACATGTCACTCTGTAATATGAAAAAGAAAAGGTTTAAATCAAAATTATTATTGTTAAAAGAAAAAAAAATCCTTCTTATTCATTATAAATGAATAGATGATAAAAAGTAACAAAAAATCCCTGATTTTATCATTTCTGAGTGTGCGTGTCACCCAAAATACAATGGTCTCTTTCTGATGTATTGGGTGACAAGGGGAGATAAAGGGGTAGTGGTTTGTTTTTTCACATTTGAATATTAATATTTAATGACATGCTTATTAGGGAAGAAGAAGAAGAAGATTAAGGTGCAATACTTTGCCAAACCAGAAATGAAATCCACAACCAATATATGATTTAAACAAGTCACTCACCTTGGGATTACATTGTCCATCCAGCTGTTCAGGTGCGGCATACAAATGAGTGCCTAGTGCCAAACCACTGTGGGACTGTTGTAAAGGGCATGCCAAACCAAAGTCACCTAACTGTACTAGTAACTCATTGCCATTTGGCCCAACGAACACATTACTTGGTTTCACGTCATGATGAATTACACCCTTAGAATGTATATAATGCAAGCCTCGCACTAACTGAGTGAACATGTCCACTAAAACTCGTAGGGAAAAAGCCGGAGGGCAGTTTGAATCAGAGAGAGCTGATTCTAATCCATTGGAGTCAGTTGAGTCACTGTGATGTAGGGTTAGTTCATCTGATGTCTTTCTAGATAAAATTATATGGTTGTTACGCTCATCTAACCATTGTTTTAGTGTTTGTTGGCAAAATGTCATCTGTATGTATAATGTTGCCCATTTTAGGTTAACTCGAGAACAATCTTCATAGTCTTTTTCAGATAAGAGCTTACAAACTGCATTGTGTTCACTAGAAGACTCATCATCTTCACTTTCCGAATTAATCTCATCAGAACTAATATCATTTTCTAAACCACTGGAGTTCTGGAATGAAATATCGAAGTCAGAATGATTTTGTTTTTGAAGAAGTTCCTTCGAATTGTATGTTTTGAATGACTTCATCACATTTCTGTATACTGAAGAAACTTGATTGGTGCTCATAGAAAAATTATCATCATCTGTATCTAAATTAAATTTCCTTTTCTTTTTAATCTTAGACTCAATCATTGGTTCTAGCCATGCCGCCTTATAATTAACTATGTTAGGGTGATTCAAACTAGCAATAGTTTTAACTTCAGCCAAATGAGTCATAATAGAGTTAACATCAGAAGATTTTATATTGACTTTCTTAACAGCGTACTCCACGCCATCTAGTCTGTGCCGGGCTTTAAAAACATTGCCAAAACCACCACCAGCTATGAAGAATAATTCTTCAAACTCCTTGTGATATCTAGACCACTCCAGCACCGACTTTGTTATAGGCCAAGATATAGGCATAGTTATAGGTATTTCTGATCCTGTAGAAACAGTAACCAGTTGGTATAAAGCCCTTTGGTACTGACTCCTCATAACTTCAAATTCCCCCATAGCATAAGAATCATCAATTAAGTTCATACTGTGTAGTTTCTCACAAATTGAATTATAAAGTTGATTTGCTCGAGTCATGTCCTTCTCCAGAAGTGCACATAGCTGTTTGACAAGAGACTGAATAAGGAGGCTGATTGGTGTAGTGGCATTAGAATTGATAACATCAATTTGATGTATGCTCTGTTGTAAGACAGAATCATGTTGAGATGCTGGAGCTACACCTGGAATTTAAATAAGATTACTTTTAGTACTATTAAGGAAATATTTCATATTTTAGACAGAATCAAGGACAAAGATACTTTGCAGTAATATATCTTCATACTTTGGCAAAATCATAAAATATTTACTTTTGTTTCATCTTTCCACTGAGTCTCATTTACAAAAGCAGTGTGGGAAAAGAGAGCCCAGTTTGATATGTTGTGTGTTTAGTGTCAAAATTGAATGCCACAATTTGTGAAATGAAAATAATAAATTCTCTCAGAGTGGTGAAAGTCTAGCCTACTAACCACTAAATTTTACTCACTTATGTTCTCCTTCTATACCAAAATAGCTTTAATGCCCAAAATGGACTGGAATATTTTTTTATATTATACTTACTTCATATTATATTAAAAAATAAGTACATATTTTTTAATTAATTAATAATTATAAGCACACATATTGATAAAGTTATTTTTATATATTGCTTAAGGATGTTTGTGGTTTTAGTGGTTAATGTATATTTTAATTTTAATAAATGGATTTAACAATTTCTGGAAAATTCGATCACAATTTTAATGAATATATATTCAAAATGGATCTTAATAAATATCAATGAAAAATTGTTGTCTTTACTACTAAATATAACAAATTCATACAAACAATGTAAGGAATACCTACATAATAAAATATAACCTTTTAGAATATATCAAACTGTAGAAGGAATGTTTTTTTACACCATAAGAGGCACCCCCTATTAAAGATTTATACTTATAAAATTATGACTATTGATTACATCAGCTTTATGCAACATATTAATGTATTATTTGAGTACATATATTTTTATGTCCTCATAAAGATTTTAAAAATTTAAATAACATTTAGGAAATGCATGGTGTTTTTAAAGGTGAATTCAAATCTCAAGATTTACTATATAAATCAAATCTCATATAAATATTATATAGTAAAGGGAGGTTACCTAAGTCAAAGGACTTAACGGTAGCTAGAGCATCCCACTTATCATTCTTCTTGTTATCCATGTTTAGGAACTACGTTCAACTTTATTTATGGCCTAGATGTTGAATCCACGATTTGCCTTCAGTGAAGTCTCTAACGATCATTATTATACACATAGCATTGTTCTGTAGATTATGTGTTATGTCAAACACGCTCCATGTCTTAATGAAAATTCTAATTTTTAATCACCCCCCGAAATTCAGTATAAATAAGGTACAAAGAAACGTCACAACACAAGTCAAAAGCTCAAAACTCAGTTTCCAAATACATTAAATCCAATCTCCATCTGACAGTCTGTGTTGCACGCTGTAAAGGAAAAAAGTAAAATTTTAATAAAAATATAATTATTATATTTTAACATACGTCATCCATACAAGTAGAGTAGAGGTCTGATTATCATCGATTTTCGATGAGCATCGATGTTAGCAGTTATAATATCGATGTTTTAATAACGATGTTGCATTTAATAAAACATCGTAATATCGACGTCAGCAGGACACATAATCGATATCTAATCGCGTACACGAGTTCAATTTTTTTTTCCAATCGATTGACAAAAAATATTGGGAAATATTGGTACATACATATAATGTATTTTTTCTTCCTAATGTTTTAAATTTTAAATAACTTTTTGATTTTTATTTTAATTAAATTTTATAATAAACAAACAGGGTGAGCTAAATAAAACCGTTTAAAAAATGATGACGATTTAAAGATTTTTCCATACAAACATGGGTTGAAAACCCCTATTTAATTCCTTTAGGGTTAACATTTTTCAAAATCCCTTCTTAGTGGGTGTCCAGTTTACGAAAATAAACATGTCTAAATTTCACGTTTCTAGCACAGCGGTTACGGCTGTGCGTGCGTCTTACCTCAGTCAATGGGAACATGTCCTTTAATATATATAAATTTCTGATTTTCAGATTTCTGTACCTCTAGGGAAAAAATCTTATAGAAATACTTTTTGTCCCTGTGCGTCAAGACCATTTATATCAATATGACTTGAAAGTATCGTGCTGAAATTAATATCCTGAATATCCTTTTAAGTCAACACAATCAAGAGATGTAAGTGCTTATGTATCGTTTTTGCCTTTTTTTGAATGAAAATTACTACATAGTCTAAACCTATAGAATGCTAACCATTATCCTACAATTATTAAATTTAAAAGGTCATTACAAAATCCAGCTATGTTAAAATTTTTATATATTTTCTACAAGATATATTTGTAGTTCATTTCATATAAAGTGAGAGTATATACACCCATAAAGTTAGATTGTCAACTTTGCATGTTCCCCTGCAACTATATATAATAAATTTATTATTATTTAATGTAAAAAATCTAAGTCTCTTTTAATTTATAGTCTATTTTAGTAGGTTAAAACAGTAATAGTATATTATAAGTAAAATACTAAAACTGTTTAAAAGTTTCTAGTTAATATAATAGATGTGTAGTATAAAATTTTAAATTGATAGATCAATATTAATTATTTTTTATTTCAGACTTGCATTGATATATAGTTGATAAATATAAAACTACACAAGGGTCTTAAAATTAAACAAGCAAATAGAAAAACTTTGTATCTATAATTTTCTTATAATATTTGGTGAAAAATAATAAATTAATAAATCATACACTAAGTTATCAACATTTTTTATGACACAGTATGGCACAGGGATACAAGAGTGCAACTGTAATTGTGATGGTTTCTGGTTCTAATCCCACTCTGGGAATTATAATGTTTAAAATTTTCATTCTCTCTAACCATTATTAGCCATATCATTGTTGCCTCATTCAACTAAGTGCAGCCTTGAGTTCCATCACTAAACATGCAATGCCTCAAGCATTTAGCAAGAATAGAAAGTTTTTTAACACCAGGTTCCTAGATTTCCTCTAGATACCCTGCATTCATAGGAATATATATTGTATCAGTCAATTATTACTATACTATAATTAAATAACATCACTGCAATGCTAATCACATTTATATTGAGATCCAACATGTTGTACAAATTTAATATAATACAGCAGGTTAAATTTTATAAAAGTATGCTACAATCATTTCTTTTGTAACCTAATGTGGAATATCCAGTAAGGGCCAACAAAGTTGCTATATCATCAGGTGCAGTGTTATAAAGTTCCACAATAAGTTGACTCACAGTTTTGTCTTGTATGTTTATTCTAGCACGTTCAGTGCCTACATAAAATTTAAATGCATCAGTTGCTTTATTTGTCCATTCTGTATTTCCTCCAATTGGGGCACAATTTGCTAGTTTACAAAATAAAGACAATTGTGGCAAATCACATAATTCTTGATCACATATCCAAATATTTTCTATAGGCACCAATCTTTTGATATCCCCATAATCTAATAAAAATACGTCACTCATTAACCTATCTGACTCTTTATTAATTTGTATTATTTTACCTCTAGCATATTTTTCGACTTTATTTGATTCATTCATATTAACGATCACGAAATCGTGCATGTTGACAGAAGAGCATTTGACCAAAGGTTTATTTGATTCCATTTTCTCAATAAAAGGCAAATAGACCGTCTTTCTAACAAAAAAGTTGTGAGGGTTTATAATGTGAGTAACATGGACCCAATGCCATGTTTGTATTTCATTCTGGTTCTCGGTTTTTTCTAATTCTAATCTAATAAATTCTATATCGGGAAGCAATGCCATTTACTTACTTTACATTACTTGACAGTTGACAAGCATCTGTCAGACTCACAGACTGTAGCTTGTGAACACAGAACACATTTACTGCTGTTTGTGAAGCCACAGATTATAATACACTATATTTTTTTAAATTTTCGGGTGTAAAATTTAAATCATTAAATAAATACGATTACTACCGTATTATACAACATATAAATAAATTATTATATTATACAAATTACGTACGTACGTTACGTATTATACAAAATATAAATAAATAACTGATAATTCAATTACATTTAACGAGATAATATTTAAATATTTCGGATTTTTTTGTCCAAAAATACCTAACATTCAGTAAATTGATACCATTTTTTTTATGTTGTCGACAGCCACTGATTTTGACAACTGACAGCAAAACAAATCTGAGAATCCATGTGCAGGCCAGTGTGTTTTGGATAAATAATTATAAAAAAAGATATTTTACTAAATAAATAAGTATTTTTTTAGTTACAAAATGAATCTTTTGCCTAAAAGCCATAAAGAATTTAGTGATAAAGATTACTGGAATAAGTTTTTCAAGAAAAGAGGCAATAAAGCTTTTGAATGGTAAATATGTCTAAGAGGTTTTTGTATACTTAACATTAATAATTAAACTTAAATTAATTCATGAATTGGCTTACCTTTAAGGTATGGCGAGTACTTAGAGCTATGTGGCCATCTACACAAATACATAAAACAAAGTGATATGATACTTATACCTGGTTGTGGTAACTCCAGTTTAAGCGCAGATCTTTACGATGTCGGTTATAAAAATATATCTAATATTGATGTGTCAGAAATTGTAATAAAGCAAATGAAGGCAATTAATGCGCATAGAACTAATATGAAGTTTATTTTTATGGATGCCCTAAATACGACATTTGAAAACAATGAATTTAATGTTGTACTCGATAAAGGAACCCTAGATGCCTTAATGCCCGATGATTTAGAAGAAACAAATGTTAGAATACATAAATATTTTGAAGAAATCAAAAGAATACTAAAGATGGGTGGTCGTTTTATTTGCATATCCTTGCTACAAAGTCACATTTTAAAGAAGTTATTGTCATATTTCTGTGATAAAACGTGGATGTTTCGTATAGTCAGATGTCATGAGGCAGAACAGAAAAATAATGAAAATGGAGATGGAGTAACTTTACCAGTATTTGTTCTTATTGCCACAAAATTTAAGGAAATGCCTAAATTAGTAAGTGCGGGAATATTTATATTTTTTGCTTCACATTAATGTACTTAGTTCATAATTGCATTTTGGGTGGCGAAACTTGTCAAAAATGTTAATTTTAGTATTTTTCTAAATAAGTTGCCTATAAAGTTATTATATGTATAGTTATAAGTATATCTTCTAATATATTCAATACATTTAATATTTATATGAAATAAAAACAGAAACAATGAATGAATGAACAAGAATTTTATAATATATAAAATTAATTTTAAAATTCAAATAAAAAGGGTTTCAAATTAAATAAAAATTTGAACAAGTATTTTATTCTAGATATTAGAAGTATGTATGGCTGGTGACAAAATGCAAAGACTGGAATCTGTAGAGGATGTTACAGCATGTATAAAATCTGTTCAAGATACTGCATTTATTACAAATGGTCTGTCTAAAACTTCTCTAGATGGTGAGGATGAAGTAAGTATATCTTTACAACAGTTCAATATATTTATAAATGTCCATGCTATGTTAGTGATGGATAGTTCATTTCCTGATGATGGCTATACACTATATGTAATTATTTTGACTCATCTGCAACTTTGGTCAATTACTTCAAGCAGTTAAAATGTCTTGTTACATCATACATTCCTTTTTTGGCTTCACATAGTATCCTGCAGGTAGGCAGAGGAAACCAAGTGTTAAGACATTCCATTCCTATTAAGATGCTTTTGTTCCTAACTTTATACCAAAATTTGGAAGCACTGCATGAAGAGTGCTAGAACTCAATGCTGCACTTTGTCTCGTTACTGTAACAAAAAAGTGTAAATATATGTAAATAACATTTGAAAATAATCTTTAAGGTAACATTAGACTTAATGCAGCCAGGCGAAGATATACCCAGATACACTTTATACATAGTGGATCAAAAGCAAACAAAAGCTATAAATAAATATGCTGTGTTTATAGTTCCACAGGGAAGGTATGATTTAATGTTATTTAATACTTTCATTTCTTAATATCTTCAATTATATCTATAATTCTAATCTATTATAAAAATAAAGGTTGGTATTGGTTTAAAAATGTATTTTTATGTTGGATATTTAATTTATCAGGCATGGCTAAAAAAAAAATGGCTATAGGATATTATTTTACATGATGTTAATTGTTGCCATAATATAATGCACTAAGTCTACGCTCAGACCTACCTCGAGCTCTTAGAATGTATAATCATTATTTAATCGAAATAAGTAATTATTTCCATTTGACCGCAAAGACATAGTTTAGTATAAATTTTGAGACACAGTCGTGCTCAAATACGTTAATTAGACAACATCTTTATAACATCCTCTGCATGTCCTTACCACGTCGACGATCATAAAGGAAAAAACAATTTTAATATACATATTTAAAGTCATATTATATAGCAAGATTTTTGTTTCGCTACAAAATTTATAAATAGAGTGACAAGTCACTAAACTATCTATCCATCACACGGGACACTAAAAATATATGAATGGAATATATAAATAAATATCTATTTTTATCTCTTCGGAAATAAACAAACAGCCACGCCCACACGCGTCCAATATACTTGTGTTTTCATCTTGCGATATAAATAAGTTGTTATTGTGAACGTTATTTTATTTACTTACTACTATCTATAGATATAGACGTCCAGAAACAGTGTTAAATGTATGGAGGCGTTTGCAATAGCGCCCAAACCGTTTAAACGTTTGTCGAATTGCTTATTTTTTGTTTTTTCAGTTTCACGCTATGTTTCATCTCACATATAGCAGGGTAGGCAGAGGGAACCTAGTGTTATGGCAATCGGTTCCCCACTTTTGGCCGATTTTTCTAGATATTGCAGGTTTATGAGGCGGAACTCACACCGCGCTTGTCTTGTTACCAGGGCGACGAAGTTAAAATATTAAATGATTCATCAAGTGGGAATCGAGCCCACATCTATCCAGTTTTACAGTCACACGTTGTGCCACTGCGCCTCAACGGCCGACGGCGGTTATTTACTCAGTATTGGATTATTAGCTATAAGATGTCCAGAAATATCGTTCTAGATGCATGGAGGCGTTTGGAATAGCGCCCAAACTGTTTCATCATGATGTTGAATAGGAATCTAGGTTGCATACAATACCTCTTACACTTTACTCTGTAACTTTTGCTGGTCCAATTGCTTTCATAATGATAGTCCATTGGTTATTGGCATTCATCTCAAAAAAATCTGAACTTTGTTGCTTGATTAATTGATATCTTAAAATAATACTTCTAAATAATATATAAATTTTAGTACATACTTAGGTATGCCGTCCTGTCCTCTCTTATCTTGACTGAGTGGAATTTTATAAAAATCATGTAATTTTTAACTAAACAATTATGTATATATTTTTATATACAAAAAGGGCACGTGACTTGTGACATCTTGAGGCCAGTTGTGGCGCAGAGGCACAGGCGTGTAACTGTAAAGGCGACAGATTGTGAGTTTGATTCCCACTAGAGGAAAAGAAGTGTATTTTCTTTTTCTCGTTCTGGTAAAGAGGGAAAGCGCGGCGTTGAGCAGTGCATAAACTAAGTATCAGGGTTCGAAGCATTTTAAATTATATTTTGGTTGCTATAATGATGATGATGATGGTGATGATGATCTGCAGTACGTGTATAAATATTGATTGATTGTTCTTATATTAATGTTTTGACTCCAACTATAAGTTAATAAATGAAACAGTGTGATAACCTTAAACAAAAATTGCGAAGTGATAAAGCTCACAATTGATATAATAAATACTTCAAAGTGAATAACATATTGCTTTTATTTGGCGCCAAGCATTTAAAGTAAATACAAAATTAGTTTGGAAACATATATTTATATGTAAATTATAGGACATTCAGTTACATAAATATATCAAATTTGAACTGGTCGACTGGTATATATCTTCGTCAGCATCAGCGGGGTAAACAAACACCGACGCACTCGTAGTACCGCACTTCCAAAGCAGATCGCGTCTTAGGCGGTTTGTAGTATTTAATAATTGTCAGTTTTTTTTATTTCATGTTTTAATCTATTGTTATGTATTATATCATATAACAAACAAAAAGTGAGTGTGTGGGGAAAGAAAAATATTTTAAGTAAAAGTGAAATTGGTGAGTTTCTTGATATGTATTTCACTTTTCACGAATATTACATTATTCGTAATTTAAAAAAATATATTTTTTATAATATATTTAAAACACGGTTGATATATCGGAAAGGGAATCCCTTAAGCCTACATCTGTGGTCGCAAGTCTCAGGCCCTGCTCCATGCTCCACCTCATTTAGAGACCGCGGATAATATTAAATTGTAATTACCATCCACTTCTGATGTGTTAACAGATGTTTTGTACCTTAGTAACGTTTTATAATATATTTCACGTCTGATTTCTAACATTATACTATAATATATATATAGTAAACGAACATTTCACGAAATGAACGAAATGTATTCGGAGCATTTAAATATTAATATATTTAATAATATAAAATCAGTGAGATATGAAATTAATTATTTCATATCTCGGCTTGGCATCGCGTCAGTCACGCGACGTTACGCGGTTTATTTTTGCTTTCATTACTCTACTACTAGTCTTCGTTAGACTCGAATGTTCCAGGAACTGGAGACTAATATTCTGGATACCCTGATAGTAGGTACTAGCAACCGACAAAAGTTGCTATTTTCCATTAAATAAATTAAGACATATGGGTACAAACGATGTTACAAAATTTTAATTTTTGGAACATTTAGTTTTGTCTTTATATTTAAAATAAATTAAACGATATAATTTTTTTAATATTGTTACAATAGGAGATTTAAAAAAAAAAGAAATCTGAATATAAGTCCTTTTGAAATGTTTTTTTATAAAACTGATTAACAAATTTTATGTTTGAATCAAACAAACCCTTAACAAAATAGTAATAGGCATGGGTTTTCTTTTAAAAATAGGAAAACCCGAAATGTGAATTATATCTTCAATCAAAATACACGATCATTCACTACTCTAACTACAGGAAAATTCTCAAAATGCCTGAAGGTAAACGTAAACAACAAACAATTTTTTGCAATTAGGTCACACGATTGAAATACGAAATTTTTGTGGGTTGTTTACGCTTTCTGCATCTTTTATTTTTTTAGCCTCATGTTGCAACCCACAGGTAGCAAGATAGGTAGAGGGAAGACACTCCGTTTCCATTAAGACATTTCACACACACTCAGCGAAGAAGTGAAAATATTAAGTATTAGATTCTCCCGAATGGGAATCTAACTTACAACCGTCGCGTTTAATTTTTTTACTTCTGTTACAAATTGTTTATACCGTTAGCGTCACTGAAGGGAGATTTTCACAAATATTCGCTACGTTCAAAATTTTATGCGTTTACTGAATTTTTTGTACCGAAGTAGCTATAACACTTTAAAAATGTTAAAAATATGAAAATAATGAAATATTTCAGAGAATCCGAGTGGTTGTTCGGTACACCGGCGGGCAGACGCCAGTTGCAGGACTCGGCGCGTTTCGGTAGACTAGTGGTGGCCGTGCTGAGGAGAGGTCACCTTTTTGAGAGCTTGGACGCCGTGAAGGAGGAACTGGCGCATTCTGCTAAGATGCTTGTTCCTAATGGTTTTAGTGGGCAGGTTAGTACTTTGCTTCAACTTCATGCTGTATCCCGCACACAGCAGGGTAGGGAGAGGGAACTTAACGCCGCGCTTTGCCTTGACACCAGAGCGAAGAAATGGAAGTATAAATTTTTAAATAAATATTTAATCTGGTTGAGTTGCGATCGAACTCACAACCGGTCGATTTTACAGTCACACTTTGTGCCCCTGCGTTACGGCTGATACATACCAGGCTGACAGACAGACCTTACTGGCAAATATAAGGCTCGTATGTAATATTTCTTCTACCCTCGATGCAAACAGAGGAGTGTTATAAATTTGACGTGTCTGTGTGTTTTCTCTTTCCAGATACCATTCCTGTCGCTAGGCAGTGACGTAGGCCGCCGTGTAAAAGTCCACGAGGGTTCGTCGAAGGTCTCTGGGGACTTTGTAGTGGAAGACGTCGACGTTGAGGGTTCTACGTATAGAAGACTAGTTTTTTTGGATAATCAGTTTCTTGTACAGTCTGAGGCTAAGTTGAAAACTGGTGAGATATTATTTTTTTAATTTCATCTGCGGAAAGTATTTTAAACCATATTTATGTGTTAGACTGTTATTTGTGTAATAGGCCGATTGTTTTATAAGACCAAAGCGCTTTAGTATTTCTTTTATTGAGTAATTGTGCTCTATGGGTTTATCACGACTGTAGTTAATTTTTGATTTTGCTTTATTATGTGAGATATATTTTTTTTAAACTATTCTTTAAATATCATATTATACGATATTTAATTCCAGCGATGGAAATTGAGAAAATGAAATATTTAATATTTTCTTTCGTCGGTCTGGTAACGTGGCAAAACGCGGCACGTGTAAGTGCCACCACTCAAAAAGCAATGCGCAAAAACAAATCCCACTGAGTAGTTTTACGTCACTCCTTACCATTCAAATTACTCATTCTACCTGAAGAGGAGTGAAGATAATTTTACGTGAAGATAAAATATTTTGCTAGTTGTCTCTAAAAAAAAAGTAAAATATACTTATTTTATTTTGTTTATTTCAGTGAAAAAGAAATCTAAAACGAAGCAAGTAATCGACTTTGGTCATATATCTCTTTATCATTCGTTCATGTGTGTTGGTCTTCCAACAATATCTACTAAAGTTGCAGTTCTTGGCTTAGGCGGGGGAAGTTTGTGCATGTTTCTAAAGAAATGCTATGATAATCTAAAAATAGTTGCTGTGGATTTAGACCCAAAAATGCTTGAAATAGCCAAAGATCATTTTGGATTACAAGTTGATGATTGTTTGGAAGTACAAATTAAGGATGGGTTGGATTTTTTGAAACATGAAGTGGAGGGCGGTAAGACTTACTTTTGTTACAAGACTTGATTTTTTTTAGAACGTGCTATTGTTTTTTTTATTTAATATTTGAATTTCCTACCTCTGTTAACATGCCAAAGAATGGCGTTGAATTCGCCACTCACACGCAATGTCTCGAGATTTCGATGTAAAAAGAGAAACAAAGTGTCTTAACTCTAGGTCCCCTCTGCATACCTCGCTATATAGGGGAGTATGAAGTTAAAAAAAACTTAATACTAAATTTTATGAATATGTTCAGGTAATCAACAATACGACGCAATCATGTTCGACATGGATAGTAAAGACCGTTCGCTAGGGCTGTCGTGTCCGCCGCAGCAGTTTCTACACGAAGACGTGTTTTGCGATGTCGACAAGTTACTTACTAATGATGGTGTGTATTTAGAAAGTATTGTTTATTTTTTTACCTTTATTAATATGACACATTTATTTCCCACGATAGAGTGGGCTGCCAGAGAACACGTCAGCGTCAAGCCCACGTTTTGTGAGAACCTGACAATTTAGTGATAAGACACTTCGCTTCCCACTCTCCGCCGAATCCTGGTTATCCCGTATTGTTCATTGAGTAGCGGAACTTAATATAAATAATTGTCAAATTTGGAATATCATAATCAAAAAAAAGCATCATTTTATTTTCTTTCGATTTTTGTTTCGTTATTATTTGCGAGATTTATAGATTGATGGTTTAAAATTATTGTATAATACAAAAACTAAACTCATTTTTGTATCTATTGAATTATATTGAGAAAAAAAACGCATGAGCAGACAGATCCAATTATTATCAAGAATCCAGAAGAAATCACAAATTTCCAAAACTCTGCTGAACTATTATACCCTGTTTGTTCCTATCAATTGAACTTAAAACTATAACTTGGGTGTAACTCAGCAGATATTTTCCATTCCCATTTATCTTGTTACAATAATAATACAATTAATAGTATTCAAATGCATTTTTGTCTCATTTCAGGCCATTTCATCCTAAATTTAGTGTGCCGTGACACAAATCTACACGAATCAATTATAGAGAAACTCAAGAAACACTTTAAACATGTAGCTACTGTGAAATTGTATGAAGAAGTAAACGAAATTATATTCGCAACAAACAGTAGTAGTTTTACGATGGGCAACTTAGAAATGTCGGCGAAACATTTGAACACTGCAGCGAGACAAAAGAATTTGGTCAATATAAAATGCGTCGATTTGAAAGATTTTTTGCAGTCTGTCAATATTGTGTCTTAGAAATGCCTTTGCAATATTTTTTTTTAGATAAAAATTATATTTATAGACTTATTTGTTGATATTTCATATACATAATTTAATTACATTTTAGCCTTTATACTTTTAGATAGTATGTTAAGTACAGATTCAATTTAAATCCGATACTGCAAACATTTGTATCATAGAGAAATACATTAATTATTAGCAATATTATTTTAATTTTCAATATTATGTTATAATTATTAAATACAGTCGATTCTTGTTAATTCTAACTCAAGGAATCTTTAAAATATTACACGTTATCAAGGTGTTTGAAATATCAAAAGTTAGTAATTTTACCATTCCATGTTTGTATAATTAATCAATTGAGCTATAATAAAAAAAATATTTGTGCGAAAGTTTGTTAAAGTAATCATTAAAAAAAATACAAGTTTGAAAAGGTTTCAATATGTACTTACATTCGAATAAATGCGTCGATTTTTTACAAAACGATGATATTTTTATTCGGTAATTCGAATAAAAAAATGGTTTTAGTTCGAAATATAAATATTGTCTAGGGAACTCGAAATAACTTTAAATTATAGAGATGTACGAATTATCGCTGGTTCGAATTAGCGAAAGTCGACTGTAAATGTGTTTTATATTTTTTACAGACCAATTTTTTTATTTATAATACGTGTAGGTTGTTGTTTGTATTATATTCATACTTTTAATAAAGCATGAAATCAAAACAATATCCAAATTGTGCTTCTTGGGAAAAGAATTATAAAGGAAGCTCATAAATTCATAAAATTTTAAACGGCAATCCTTATTATATTTTATGTGTAGATTATTTAAATTCGATATAAAAAAATAAAACAACAAAATATATATTAATGCATTTAATGCCACTTCTTTGTTTTCCCCAAACACTCGACTAGCGTCCACATACATTATTGTCGACTATATGTTTTAATATCCAAGTCTAATTAACAATAGTAACTCGTTATTGAAGAAATTCGAGAAAAAAATTAAAAGATTTCTACCAAAACTAAAATGGTTTTATTGGTCATTCAATTTCATAAATGCAGAAGTTTTCTATTAAGTCTGTGTAAGTGATGATCGTGAGTTCGATTCCCACTGTCGAGAATCTATACTTTTTATTACTATTATGACTTCTATATAGAAATGTCTTAAAAACGGAGAACTGTATCACTTTATTTCCTTTGCTTCTAAGTTGATGAGAGTAATGTTTTATTAAATCATAGCCTCAATGTACGATAGATGATATATATAATCAATGCAGTTACCATTGAAAATTAGACTTTTAAATTAACACAAGAAAATAAATAAATTAGTGTCACAATAAAAAAATAGTCGATCAAGAAACGAGAATTAGAATAATTGTTTAATAACAGTAATAACTATTGTAAAATATGACTAATAATTGAATTGGATATAACATTTTAAAACTACCACATATGTATTTGATTTAAGGTTTAGTAAAGTCGACATACTATTACTTTCATACACAAAATACTGGCATTCTAGCAAACATAACTGCAAATATAAAAAAAAACTTGAAATAGCATTAGGCTCCCTAATTTATCACAATTGGCACCCATAGAGGTCTAAACAACACAAATATCATACAATAATTTAAAATAAATTGAATAGCGCATGTATACTAACCATATATACTAACGTGTATAAAATTTAAAATACTTTTTTAAGTATATTTTTGAGGCTCTTCTTCTTTTTACCACCGTTTTCGCTTTCTGGGTGGCCATTTTGGGAGATATCCGTTGATTCAGACCAGAGGCTTCCCGTTGGTGACTCTGACGAGGCTTTCTTGCCTAATTTTCCGTTAAATATAGGTTCTAGGTTTCTCACAACGGGACTGGGAGTGCTTCTGCTGCTTTGTCTATTAAAAGTTCTCAGGAAAGCTGGTGACGATAGCCGCCTAGTTTTCATAGTTTTATTTTTTAGATTATTAAAGAAAGATCCGTTCGATTTTGGTAACTCTTTTTCCTTAGTATCGGGGAACTCCTTGGGCTCTGGTACGGGAGCGAAGTAAACGCCTTCATCCAAAGTAATAGTATTTTCTTGGAGCTCTCTGATACCATCTTGAGCGGTATCGTTGACTTCAGTTTCAATATTTCTGTGAATTATCGAAGTCTTTCGTCTTCTATTCTTCTTGGCAACCTGCCATTCTCCTGTTGCAATTTCTCTCTCCATTTCATCCGTAGATTGTCTCGCTATTTGGAATGCTTCTTCACTCGGCCTCCGTTTTTTGGTCGATGGGGTTCCATGACCACTGACGCCTTCAACGGACTTTCGTCTAAACTTATCCTGCCTTTTCTTAATTTTCTTTGGAATTGGCACCAATATAGTTTCTGGTTTTCTTATCTTTGACATATAGTAAAATACGATTGATACGATAATAGATTGATAAATAATGAATTTGGTGAAGGTGATATTTCCAAACCAACTATCCCGTTCTTCCATCAAAAGATGCATAACTATTGTCATTTGTGCGAGCTGCTCCTGCAAATTCGTCATCTGCTCCAAATACTTCTGTTCTCTCTCGTTACTCTTTCTTCTTTCTTCAGTCATTTGTAACATGGTCTTTTCGAATGACTTTTGCATTTCCTCTACTTGTTTCTTGTATCGCCTGCTCAGTTCTTCTAAATATTGTCCGGACAATGACATGTTTCTTTCTAGTGTCTGGAAATTAAAAAAAATAGTTAAATATTCACGCTCATTATACGAACCAATTTAAATACTTGGTAAAGCGTGTCTGAATAAATAACATGCGAGGATTGGAATTCCAGAAGAGAGAATGTTCCGCCATGCAATGCGCACGACTTTATAAATATTTTTTCTCTACAATTACCAAAATGAAGAAGATTCCGGAAATATAAAATAAATTTAAACTACTTATTTACGCGAAAAATATTACTATTGTAGTTTAAAACAATAAATGGTAAGTATAATTAGCTCAGGGACTTGTATGAACAAGGGTTATAAAATCAAAAACCTTCTAGTTCTAAGTAGAAATTTAATATATATATATTAGTTACAATTTTGCAAGAAAGCAATTTAACACTAAATATCACCATAAGTTATTTAAATTGTAATCAGTAGTGACATAATAAACTATTTTTTATTAAATAATAAAATAGAAAACAGATATGCTTGTTATGGGAAAAGCCTTTATATCACATTTTCTAGTATCTAGTTACAGCTCATTAATATTTATGTGAACCTATAAATTTATAATAGTTACGTTGACTGTCGACTAATATTTTAGAAAGCACGCTATGGTAAATATGATTTATGATGGATCTAGATTTATTATACCTAGTTGGCGAATCATCGAACTTAATTGGCTGAAATATATTATTTACGGTTCTGTACCGTCGACGAGTCGTTGCCCCCCTGAAGTTAGCTATCTTTTTTGCTTTTGATTATTTACTTTATTAATCACGACTCGTCAACCGTACTGTACGAGTGGTTCTCAGATGCTGTAATGTAGGTAGAAAAAATTTTCAGGATACCCTCAAAATTCTTAGATTAGTTAAATACATTGCATTCGGTGGAGTACAATACCGTACTATGTCAAATAAATTAAGAAAACGAAAATATTATAATAAAATTGAAATTCAATTTACGTTATCTTTGTAGTTAAATTATCATGAAGTGAAAAATATTTTAGTTCTTTTAATATAAATTATCTATAAAGAGATAATAACATAATTCTTTGATATCTAGTCTAACCTAATTACATACAGACAATAATTAACAATTTTATTATTTTAGGAAATTGTACATGTTATTATCATACTAAATAGTTCCAAATTGACACTTCACACAATGTATTTAATGTTTTAGCTCTACGCTGTATCCTGCAGACAAAGTAGGCAGAGGGAACCTAGGGTTAAGACACTTTTCTCATGACACTTCGATTTCCCTTTTTGCGCCGAATTCTGGAGGCATTGCGTTTTGGAACTCAAGCGCAGCGCTTTGCCTCGTTACCAAAACGAAAATATTAAATATTTATTAATTCTCTCTTTTCTTATTAAATATGTCACATAATGTTATTATTAAATAAATATATAAATTAAAGTATTAAATTCACCTTTACTCTGTTTGACAGCCTTAAAAATACGGACTCTTTCTGTAGAGTGGCCTGCGCTTGGTTCTGGTTGAGCGCGGCCTGCGTGCCCGCCGGCGTGGGGTCCACCGCCATCTGGTCCAATTCTGACATAAAGCTCTCACTGTCCATCAAAACTTGATCGTTCAATTCATCACCATTGTTTGTTTCTTTAGGTTTCTCTATACTAATATCTTTGCCATTTTTAATATCTGTTTTTGAGATGTCTTTGTTTTCATTATCATTATTTATTTCATTTTGTTTCTCTTCTGTAACGCCTTCTTCTTGAGGTTCGATAGTAGGTTGTTTCTCCTCTAGAATTGCTTGAATATCTTCTTTACATGTTTCTGATTTATCTTTTTCATCGTTTGGCAGTTCCATTGGCTTGTTATCTACTTTTTGTTCAGGTACAATAGTTTTGTCTTCAGATTGAGGTGCAACATCATTCTTATCATCACCCGTTTCATTCTTAATAGGTGCTAGTACGACTTGTTCTGAATTTGTTTCACTGTTCACATTTTGAAGCGTTTCACCTTCAGTAATGTTCGAAGTCACATTCAGTTCTGTTTCGAAACTCGTATTTAAAACTACTTTTTTCTCTTTAATCGCGAGAATATTACACAAAGATGCTAAATATTTGGGCGGAAACAAAGCGTTAATATAAGCTGCGCGTTCATCACCGAATTCTATAGTTTTTGTACTTTTAAAATCTAAACCGTAACTTTGACACACACTCGTACACTTCAAAGTGTCTTTCAGGAACACTTGGCGCACTAAGTTTGTAAGTCTGTCGGAGCTACAGCTAAGCAGTTCATATACATCGTTATAGAGCGTTTCACTACAATTATCACACACTATTATATGGCTTGGTGAACAACACTTTCTATACATACTGTCCGTCGACGTGTCATTATGTTCACTTGAAACATTTTTAGGAACTTCAGTTTTAACTAATGCTTGAGCAGCTTTTTTCATAATAGACATTACTGCGTCTCGAGCGGAACCGAATAAATTCTTTGAGGGTTCCGTCTCCGCCGCTGGAACATCCGGGATGTCTATTATCTCGTCGTCTTCATCATCATCTATATGAGCAGAATGTTGAGAACTCTCTTTTTCCAGTACCTCAAATTCTGAAGTACCGTATACTTTGAACAAAGAAATCGGGCAAAAATGTTCAGAGCCGTGATGCGATAACATCTCCACTTTAATAAATTTCCCAAATAAATGTGGATATAGATCGAAGCTTTGTATCTCTCTAGTGTCTTGTACTGCAAATTGACCAACGTCCGCCCATTCCCGAGTGGGGAAACGATCGCTGAAGTACACAGCGATGTCTTTGGGCGTTGAGGAGAATAGCTCGAAATTAGCTATTTCTATTTTTTGTGCTTGAACAGCTTCACAGAGCTCTACAACAAACCAAATGCGGCTGTTGCACGTGTTTAGCATATACTCGTCTCTAGTAGCTGACAGTATCGAGCTGGCTGAACCCGCCTCGGGGTTGACTGCGACTATCTTCGCGCCGCAAGCGAGTGAAGCATAATTCTTTGAACGTAATTTGGTGCTTTTGCTGCTAAAATTCGTATTACTATGACTAGGTTGACTCGAGTGGTTAAGCACGGTGTCTTTCTTTTCAGCTTCTGCTAGTTGTTTTTGAGCCCATTCTGAGAACGAGGGAATATCCTCTTGAGGTGTTTCAGGTTTTGTTGAAATATTTTCTTCCAATTTTTCTTCTGGTTGAGATTCTGTTATAACTTCAACATCAGGCACAGAAGCAGTACTTTGAAATGCGTCATCTGTTTGCCTGATTTCGTGCATGGGCTTAGCTTTCACAATGAGCCGAGGTTCCGTACTTTCCTTTTCCACACTGTCGCCGATTGTCTTGTCTTCTTCCTTAGCTGCATTGTCGACGATGGCAAAACTTGTTGTTTCATTGTGTTGTTCCGAGTCGTTAACGTACAATAAGTCATCTGGAGGTCTCAAGTCCAACTTCACGTTCTCCGCCAAAGAGATGAGTATAGGAGGTTGTCCCGTGTCAGGTAACCTGGAAATAAAAATTAACATAATTAAAAAAAAATACATAGGATATAATGTTATTGTAATACAATTACAATTGATTTAATTATAGTTATTATAAGAAAATTTACAAGCGGATCACGAGAAAATCTTGTCAGCTTTTTACCAACATTACTTCACACTGGGATTTCCGAAGCAAATGAAATATCTATTAAAATCGATTGGAAATCAATAATTAAAGTGTTAATATCCGAATTGTACTTAAAATTCAGTAGGAAATAATTGTTAGTAACGTACTATATAGGTTCTTTCGTGTTTACGCAACATTAATGCGACTTAAGGAGAGAAAATATATTCATAAGTTTCTTTATCCTACACTTTCCGGCGGCATAAAGGACGTTATCTACCGGTTATCTTAATTAATTTATTACAAACTAAAATAACTAGAGACGAACGTTTCAAGTAATTACAAAAAAAACTCATTTTTAAACAATAAATGTTTTATAAAACCAACAAGACGCTAAAATGCTAGTTAACTTTACAGCTGAACTCTCTATACATTTTGATGATAACAAAAGTATCTAATAGTGATGTAACCAATTGAGACAATCAGTGCATCAATTGAGGCGCTGCTGATGTGGGAACAGGGAAGCGAACGTTCCTTAATATTTGTGTACTAGACTATAAAATGTACTTATGCTTTATTCACTGAAGAAAGCACTCATATGTACCTACTGCTTAACAAAAAGCGAGTACTTGCTCATTTAATTTTATGGACGCGAATTGCACTGTTTTAGATTTTAAGAACCAATTAAGTACCGACAACACTATTATTTAATCATATCTATTATTTTATCATAGCATAAACGATATAAATATGCATTTTATTTTGCAAGAAAACTCCGGACTGTGTCTATGAATTACACGCCTATATTAACGCATTACATTCTAAAACGCTTATGTATGATGATAGTAATTTCTAATCAAAATAGGATATAGCTTCATGTTGTATTCCGCAGGGTTAAGACACTCCAATCCCCATTTTACAAAATAGGATACATTTTACAAATAATAATATAATCCACTTACATAAGTGTTATAAAAACTGACAATCAAATATTTATATAATTTTATCGTACCTACGAGTACATACGAGTAAATAAAGTAAATAGGTATATTAAATAAATCGCAAGGGACATTACGAGAAGAATTTATTGCTAAAATTAAATAAAAATAATATTATTTTTAAATTTTCAAAAGTAAATTTCAGGGGTGTTCCAAATAAAGTGCGTCCTTGTCTACCAATAATTGCAGGTACGATCGGCAACCTACATACAACATTTGTAATAATCGATTTACCAATTTGCCTTAAAAAACAATACTATATACGAGTATGTACAATGTACATATAAACCACGTATTTTTCATTCAAATTTTTAATTTATTATTTAACATTTTGAAATAAAATAGTTAAACCGACCTTAATAAAAAAGCTTTTAAACAGTAATTATAATTTATTATGATATTATATAATTTTCGTGGAATATTATTTATTTTCTGTACTTAAATATGTCATCGCTCGCGTCCTGCTAAGAAACTTTCCTTAGCACTTTAGAGTGAAGTTCTCCACTTGGAAAAAGACTCATTCTGTGTAGTTATAATAGTATTAGCGCTTGGTATAACTAAAACGTAGAAACGTATTTACATTTACCCCCGAATAGGATCTACTCCTACGATTATTATTATTGCGTATATAATAACACATTAAATGCGCCACAAAGCACAAACTTTGTTATTTTTTAAAAATTTATAACCCCAAACAAAAACCGACATTTATACCAAAATATTATAATGTCACTCGATAACCTGTTAGATAAGCGCACACTTAAAACATTAAAATGTACACCCTCGCTTGGTACCTCGGTAGCATTTGTCAAATGCATTATTTATACACTCCACTGATAGTTGAATTTGAATACGGTAAAAATATTTTAAAATATGTCAGTTTTAAGTGAAGTAAAAATACACATGTTTTAACTTTCGTGAAAATGTTATATGGCATAGAAACACTAAGAACTATTGAGCTAAAATGGATAGGTTACATCCTATATATCTAATCTTGAACCTTATTTCTTCTGCCAATCCTAATAAAGCGGGATAAATCGTGATTCGCAATATCAATAGAAATACTAACAAAATTCGAGTTGTTGAATTTACACACGAACACGCTTATTGACATGGACATTGTATACCTAAACAAAATCTTACAATGTTAATAGTTTTGTTGTTATCTTCTATTGTTTATGATGCTGAGAAAATATAGTCGAAAGATATTACAGAAGTCTTTACATGTATTATATTTACAACTTCAATAACATTGTCCATTATATTTATTTGCAAGGAAGTTATGAAATTATTAATTAAAAATAAATAATTACATATTTAATATGTCGAAAGTAAACAAATATGTCGTACATTTTATATCTAGATACATTTTATATCAAAAGGGATGTTTGTACAGCCAAAATTTACAAAAAAATGATTGTAACTTGTAACCAAGAACATGTTGAGATGACATAGGTGAACATACCCAACATAAAATCAATTATTTAAAAAAAACAATCTGGAAAACAAAGGAGTTTCATAACAAAAAATGTTTTCAAATATAGTAAACACTAACAATAATTTTAAAAAAAATTAAATTACCGGTCACAGTTGCAAGATATTTTTAATTATGTTACTTTTATCTATTTCTTAAGGGTACACTTAGAATTAATAATGTTATTTTAAACGAATAGTAATTACACATATCTTTATTTAAAATCAATTAAACCAATATCTTACGTGTAAAATATCTTGGTGAGTCCTTGGTGGCCACCGTACGAGAGCAGTTGGCAGAGCAGCAGACCCGCCAGCAGCGCCCGCGGCGGTGACATCCCGCCCGCGCCGCCGCCGCATTGGCGATAGTGGCCTATCACGGAAACACGCGAACCCCGCGAACCACGCGAAACACGCAACACAGTGAAAGGACACACTTTACCCAACAACCTTCTAGTAGCTTCGTCAGTGTATAGAAACACTTAAACACGTTGTTAGAGTACACTATGTACTTACAACGACACTTTTAAGTGCATTTATGATTTAGACACTTGTAATTATCACTTATCGATATGTAATTTCGTTAGAAATTATTCGTAATTTTCTTCGTTTCTTCATCTGTTATTTGAAAATAGGATATATTATAACTATATTTTAGATAACGTCATTGTGCAGTTGCGTTGACGGGAAATCATTAGCAGATACCACTCGTGCTTTATCTCTATACTCTATATTTATCTTTTCAAACAAAATCGGGGTTAAACGTTCGTTTCTAATATTAAAATTAATATTTGAATGCTATATGGAACAACAAAGCGAGATGTTTTTAGTAAATACATATTTTATCGTCGTTCGTAATGATAGCGAGGAATGCGGTACGCCCCGTTACGTCCAGTGCAGGTACACTTACATGTGTGTGCTAACGTATAACTGGAGTTAATAGAAGCTTGGTAGGATATGGATGCATACGAGTTCTGTTTTTTTATTATTATTTTAATACTACGTAAAATCTTTATAAATATTTAGTCTTCGATTCGATATTAGCGTTCCTAGTTAAGTAAAATATAATGTTGTAATCGATATTTGTTTAAATGGCACGTTTTCATGGCAAAAAATCATAAACGCAAAGTGGGGAACAGAGTGTCTTAACACTAGGTTCCTACCTGCCTACCCTCTCTGCCCATCGGGCACTCTGTTCGGGATACAGCGTGAAGCTGTAAAAAAAGAATATCTAATTCTAATAAGCTCTGCCTCTATATTCTAAAAAGTGCATTGAACGACGTTTTATAATATCTAGACAAAGTGAAAACGTAATTCGGATCACTTTCGTAAGTGATTACCTAATTCATTAAATTTTAAGATTAGCACTTGACTAATTGTAAGATTCGAAGATAAACGCCGCGAAGTAATTAGCATGCCATAGAATTACTGTCGCTTGTGGCAGTAGGTATTCGTTATGTAAGGTATTGCAATTAAAAATGCAATTAACGACGAATGGCACATTGGATAATAATGTCTGGCAGTGTCTACTGGGGACTGGTCGCGGATTCACATTCGGTAACCCAATTTTCGTAGGTAGACTGTTAAAGTTATCTTTAAAAAGGAACGAAAAGACCAATGTCTTACTGGACGCGATGATTATTAAGAACCCGATGAACATTTTGGCTAATATATTTACATTTATAGAATAAGTTTCTCCAGTGTATTTAAAAAGACTGCGGCGTTGACTCACTTCAGCCACCGAGCAATACTTCTGAATAAGCGGAAAGCGTAGAACAGAATGATATATTATTAGGTCCTCTCCGCCTACGCCGCGTAAGAGTAAAATAAGGCAGAACGAGTATACGATTTGTTTACTATAATTTAAAGTTTCTTTAGTAGATTTTCACTAATATATTTGGCGAACTATTAGCGATTAATGTTAATTATTTCAAGTAATATAATTGAGAGTTTATTGTAGTAGTTAAATTTTAACATTCAAGTTAAATTAACAGTTCGTACCTATTACTAGTAATAACATTTTATGACACCAAAGGCGATAAAATATAAGCCTTAGGAGGAGAAAATTAACAATAATGATAAGGTAACATCAGAAGGTTAAAATTTAACAAGCTTATAATATTAGAGTGGAACCGAATCGTCTTAATAGAAAGCTAAGTAAAGTTATTAACAATAATAACGCGGAAATGCAGGTGAATGTGCATTTTTGGACGACTACCAACTACAGAAATCCACATACGTATAAAAGTTTGCGCTCCCAGCTAACATGGACAAAGAACTTTGTTCATGTTCCCTCTCGGTCCCAGGTATTTTGGCTGGGTACCGGATTTTTTATAAAAAAAGGTTAATGTGTATTTGCATTATGCACTAATTGGCTTAATGTAAATGCGACGATTGTATCGATTTCCATTCAGAGGAATGAATGATTCCGGCGTTGAGTTCCGTTTCTCAGCTCTCAATGTTTCGAATATTGGACAGCAAGTGAGGAACGGAGTATCTTAACACTAGGTTGGTTCCGCCTGCTCTACGATATGCAACATAACTTATTGTTATCAAGGGCGAATATTCAGTTGAGAACTGTAGGTCTACGATATATATATACCCACCTAGTACTAAGTTAAAAACAACAATCCTTATATCATAAATGACTTATGTTCACTTTTATTTATTGCTTCCAAATGAGCCATTTGCGTGGGTATTATGGAAGTCAGTCGCAGTCTAATATATCAACGACTTTTAATATAACACATATAGTTAGATAAATGCGCAACTCTCACTGAGCTCTAATGAATAATTAGTATCAATAATATTTTATATCAGCAGCATAGAATGATATGTTATTTACTATTACGTTTTATATCTACATTCCCGTAATTAAAATGGTATTTCATTTGTACGATATAAAATGCAACGTCGCGTAACTCCTCAGATATGAGGACGTTACCTTTGCTGATAAGACATCATCAATGGTTTATAGTATTTATACGCCACTATTAATCGGCTTTGTTTTTGCGTAAAGCGGGGTATCTTGCCTACCCCGTTTAAATGGGAGAGGGAGTGTAAAACGAATTTTATTATTCTTTAAAATGTGCATTAGGCATATGCCTAATGACTAAGTGACGGGTCATTTCAATATCATAACATTGAAAAATTGTGTCGTGACTTGAGGAATCCAAGGTCGCGTTTTTGTAACCAGGTGAAGGAAAAGGAAATATTAAAATACAAAATTTTCAATTAGCGAGATTCGTTCTGAAACTACTGTATGCAGGCAATGCAAGTGCCCCAATTTGGCCGAAATGGCGCCAAATTTATAGTTTCAATTACTTACAGTGTAAAATTATTAGTAAACCTCCTTTCAGTATATAATATCGGAACGGCGATCTAAATAACTAAATACAAACTTGTTCGTTACAATATTAGCGTTGTACCTCGCACTTCACAACTAAATATTGTCACCGGAGTTGTGTCCACAAATTCACGTTACAATGGCGTATTGATTGGGCACAATTGCGCAACGCTTGCGGTTTCGAATTCTATCCCATTGCAACATTCCGACCGCAGAGTCGGATCAGATAAACGCTAAGTAAAAGTCACTATTCGTTATAAATAGAAATAAATAAAAATATTATGCATATAATATATAAATGGAAGAAAAGATCGAAGTAATTCTATTCGTTGAAACTGATCTAATAAGCAATAGCCTGTGAAACTTAAAAAGTGAGTGATGTGTACCAATTTATATGGAAAATATCAAGCAATACTTGTTCAGGATTTTCGTTGATAATTAGGAGAGAAAGAATGATATTAATAGCTGATAGGTAGCATTTGTCTGGGTAAGAGCAGGCGCGGCCGTGAGTGTAGTCGTGACCTCTCGTTAGATTATTTGTTTTAGATAGAGTTTGTTGACATTAACTGTGACTACAATAACCTTAATCTTCACTTTGTTTAAGATAAAACACTTTAGATATGTACAAATGAATTAAATATACATGAAAAGTAGTGAAATTTATGATTTAAATTAAAAAAAATATATGGCAAGATCAACGTACAATATAAAAAAAGAGAGATTTGTATGTCTCACTTTTCTTGTTTTTTGTTTTATATAATTTCTATTGTCGTTTTATTTGGTGTTATTTGAAGAAGACTTAGTAAACAGTTCAATTTTTTTGTAACTATAACGTCCCGTAGGTTTTGCACTTACAACCATTGTATGGATCATTTATAAGACAGGTGACTGTCATTTTTCTACGTCGGCGCCTAAATACTTGAAAAATTACACAATGATTTATTTATGAATGTCAGCCGCGAATCGCGCAAACGACCACGCGACCAGACTCTGCCCTTGTATTCTAATTAAAACTTCTAACAACGAATATCACACACAATCTTAGTACACATACAGATATATTACACGCTATATTGGTAATAATAAACAGTGGTGCGGCAGAAACAACAAAAGGCCATGTTAGATTTCACTGCAGTAATTCAGTTCCTTACGGTGGCCATAAGTCACTTTCATATAAATTGAACTGTTTAAGACTCAATGTATGTCCTTGTGAACACCACAATACACTTGTGTAGAACAAGATTGCAAAAGTCAAAACAGCTTTCCCCGATAGAGCAACGTACGAAGTAGGCGGGTGCCAGCACTGCCAGCACTGCCTCGCAACCGGTGACACCACTTATGAGCCAAAGTGTTTTAAATCTACACGCTATCATACGCTTTAAAATTTTCAAGATAAGGTCGATATTTCTTTCTGCTTCCGGTAAATACAATTTTTGTCCAAATACAATGGTCTGGTGGCTCTATTAGCAAGTACAATCGTTGAGATGCTCGGTGCAAGTTATTCCATACCAGATCTGCTTACTGCTCCACTTTATCCTAACTACATAAAGTTTAGTTAAAATGCTATTGTAAACATTATTTTTCTTATTGTTTATATTAATTGGAAATTTTCTTATTGTTTATATTAATTGGAAATTTTCATTTTAATTGGAAAATGCTAGCCTGCTGAAAAATATATAGAATTATTCAGGCATTATATTATTATGCTTCTTTACATGTACAGTGATCGTTTGGTTAAATGTTGTTAATAGTTAATACTCAAGTTAGGTAATTTTGCCATTACAATTACAATTTTCCACTATTTTTATACTCGTTATGTCTGATATGCAAATTTGATGGAACTAGTTTTACAGTTTCGCATATTGATTAAGAATTCGTTATAAAGGATATAACTTTAATTTTACAAACATAGACTATGCACCTTGTCGTATCCAACTGGTTCCAATTTCGTTACTGGCCAATTAAATATGTCAGTATAAAAATAGAAAGACTCGTCTATATGACATTTAAGTAACTTGAACAATGCTTATGTGAAACAAAAATAGTTGTTGTAAACAAATTGTAAACTAAATTATCAATTTCTCTACATTACTATACGAGAAATTGATGAGATAAGATCTACAATCCACATGTTATATTTATTATACCATTATAAATTACTTTCTAAATACAAATGATCACGTAATCAATTAATATAAATTACATACGAGTACATCAAGAGTGTTTAATAGTTACTTTTGTTTCAACTGATATTCATATCGGCGTTTTAAATTACCAATAAAGTAATACGACAGCGATCAAATTGTAAAACGACAATTTCCTATTTGATGGAAGAAATGGATAAATTCGCAGTGAGGCCATTTCGAATTAGAAACCAGACGCCTACAGGTTCCGTCGATAGAGGGCAGCCGTGGGCGAGATTTAATGAAGTTGGGATTGCGGAGACAGCCGCATAATCTAATATTTACTGTCCATTGTCTCAGTGCACCGGTGTCGCAACAGTTGCCCGCGGGCGGCGGTCTCTTTGAAACCTGATGCTTATTAATCTGTGCCCTTTTACTTTGGTGTGATCATTTTGTCTGACATCGAATACAGTTATCAGTGTCCATGTTCAGGTATCGGGACTAGGAACAGAGATATATCACAAAATCAATTTATATTAACTAGCTCAACAGAGTGCTCTGTAATGGGTTCCATTTATAGTCAACTTGGACATCATTTAAAAGTACCTAAAATAATATTATATATAGTTCATTTTCTTATATATTATGATTTTTTTTATAACACGAGCCGCGTACTGTTATTTCTAGGGAGAAATACATATATTTGACTCTTGTAAATATGACCTTTCCCAAAAAGGTCTAAGTGTCGATTGAAACTTCAATAGGAACGGTTTAGATACAGTTCAAAGGTCTTGTCAGGATGAAGTTGCTTGTATTACGATGTATGCTATTGGATGGATAAGTGTAATTTACGTGTTACGTCGACGTTTTATTTTAATAATATATAAAATTGTATGATCAATTAATTTATAATCCTCATGGTTTTAATTTGGAAAATTTCTGAAAGAGAAATTTAAAAACTTATTTTTTCACCGTCTATAATTTTAAAACTAGAGTTCGGATGGTTTCCATTTTCTTAACATTTTAGAATAGATAATATTATAAACATTATAAGCCAGTTCGATGGATTCTACACTACTTTTTTTAGTTTCACTATACGCACGCTCCAATTCTCAAAAACATCGTAAGAGTAACATAGTAGAAATGACCCAGATGATGTAACATTATAACAGGAATTCGCACGCATGATTGACTATTGTTTTTAAGGCGGTGAAATATTTAGCGAAAAAAACTTGACGAGTTAGTAACAATAAAGGAAAAATTTGGAAAGAAAATATGTGAATTATGTGTTAATTGTATACAAGTTCAATGACCGGAATATTTTACAACACTGTCGTGCGATTTAGCTTCACTTTATATTCATGTAAACTTAATATTTATAAGTTTATTGACTTCGAAAATAAATATAATATGAAATTACTTTAAACATATTATTCTATCTTCTTATTTGCGTATCTCACTTTGTTCTTTCAATTTCCATCTACTTTAAACTCGGTAGGTATTGGAAGTTAAGGACATGTTCTTATAATTATATAAATATTCTTTCACCTTAACTGCCATTGATTTAAGCCCACGGGGCGTGTCCGCGTCAGTTTTCACAGTAATATCTTTTACGAGCTCATTTTAGAATCTATAGATAATCAGCGAAAACTAGATACTGACTTCTAAAACATACCTACATTTTCCACGCAAAGCGGCAAATAAGGAATTTGCTATAAAGATCTCAAGTAAATAAGCATTTCGCGTAGCAACCAGCCGCGTTTAGCAGCTATAAATAGATAGGCTCCAAATGGACTTGCGAGGCCTTCGAGGCACTCGGCCGACCTAAATATTGACGCGGGCGTGGAATTTATGCTCTTGTTAAAATTGTTTAAATGACACCGGTGTTCTGCGATAAATTGAAATTAGAGAAAGTAAGTGGGCCTTGAAAAATTTTTTAGGTGTAAACAATATATTTGTTATAAGACAGAGATTATGGACAATTTATACCATAAGCTATCGTAATTAAATTTTTCGTTTTTAGTATTTCTAAGAAGCTAATGATATACACATAGATGCTTTGCCTAACTTGTAGTGTAGGATATCCTTACATATCGCCATTCCTTATAGTTAAATTTTGTGGCACAGTTGACGTAACTTATTTATGATACTACATATTATGTGATTATTAAATATCTCTTGTATACTGGACCACCGCTCTAAATTTTTATATATACATATATGTACATGAGTTTACATCTTCTTATGTAAAATATTTAAGAAAAACTGTTCCTGTACAGGCGGAGTGAACCTAGTTCCTGAACGAGCATTAAAAACAAACACTCCACCCCCACACTTACCGCATATTTTTCTCTTGAAATATTGCGCGTGAGTGGCGGAACTTAACGCAGCCCTTTGTCCTCAAAAATAGGAAAAAGCAAATAAAATAGATATCGTTTTTATAAGTTGTAAAATGAAGTAGGTATTTGTTTTTGTTCACAGTATAATAAATTGTTGAAATATTTTCTTGTTCAAATATGTCTGCTCCCTCAAGACTTGCAATATCAATAAATTAATAATTTCGCAAGCAACCGTTGTTTATTAATGTTAAGTTCATAATGGATATTTAGTAATTCGAAACTTATTTTGATGTTTTCACTATCTTTCAAATTGTGGAATTCTAATTTGGTAAAAATCTTTATAATTAACTTATCTACAACTTCACCCGCATGTTCAAAATGAACAATAATTGTCTTTTTTTAAATATGCGGTAATTTTAGGTGGGTTACACTGTGAATAATTTAGAATTAACCTTTAAACAGCCCAGTTCGGCTAGTATTAAATAAAAAGATTTATTCAAAAATTAAATGTTGTAAAATATAGTAAAAAAATACAGTACACAGTTAATAAATAGTTAAGCAAAGCTTTAAGTGATCTTGTGCTCTGTGAGACTAGTGCCTACTCCATTAGTTGTATCGCGTTGTATCCGTAAAATAGGATTTGTTACGGTTTTCGAGGCAACATAATAATTATTGTTTATATTTTTAGAAGATATTGCTTATGCAGAATATTGCCAATAGTACGGAGAATACGCAGTTATATAAGTTTAATTTTTGGCTTCATGCTGTAACCCGCATAGGAATCTTGTTTTTACACAACATTTTTTCGTTCCCCATTTCGCTCGATTTAATTCAAAACTTTCCCAACATTTTACGTATTAAGTAGTGTAATTCAACGGCGCGCTTTGTCTTGTTACCGAAAAATAAATCATTCCCCTCGAGCGGGAACCAAACCCACAATCGTGACTCTACACTTTATTTACTTGTACTAAAAATGATAACCCCTACCTAACACTGATCTTTAAGATTATATGGGTTTCTACTATCAAATTAGATACAACGCGAAAATGGTTTGCCCTTACAAATTAAAATTAAGCTTTGGGCATATTCCCCAAACGTGTTCTTTGTTTAAAAATCTATTTAGTTATTTAGGTTTAAAATTTCTAATAAGCATTTGACGATCATTAAGAATAATATTCATAATAAATGTTACTAATTATAGCAAAGAGTTAATTTTTATTACTTAATCAATTAGGTAATTAGTAAGTTATTTCTATGAAACTTTATTACTACTGTTAGCTAGTTATTATAAATTATTTGTTTGTCCCTAAACAAAATAGGTTAATCGTCATTAATTTCTAATCTATCTATTTTAAATAATCTGAGTCTGACTAATGTCAGAAACTACGTGTTAGTGGTTTAATGACACTTAAACAATAATTACTATTGTGTGATAAAAACATTAATTTTTTTTGTATATAATATAAGAAGTATGTTCAGGATAATAAAGACTTGTTCTGCTTACTAGCGGGGTAGTTAGCTACTATGGCGTTACTATGGCGGTATGTTGGGAACGCCTAACGTACTGAAATATTTTTGAGACTATTATTAACGGAAATCAAAATTCGTTTTAAAAGGTTTCAAAGGCACTTCTATAATACTTTGACAGTTAATACAAGTAAAATAATTTGAGTAATGTTACGTATGTTTCATGGATAATCATCCTTTCCAACATCACCTGGTGTAAATGTAAACTTAAACTAATAAAAAAAATCTCATATAATGACAGCTGCCAAAATAAGTTTCAGATTCAAATGATAATTTAGATCATAAAGTAACTCGAATATGGGAGATATGTCTGAATGCCTTTAATATTAACCTCGTTACAGTGATCTTTACGTTAGCATAGTATAAGCAATAAGCGACCCAAATTAAATATATATATATATATATATTAAGTTTCGCATTTTTTTATTTACGGATGTAAAATAATAAATCAAGTGAGGCCGGATGTGGCGGTTTCGAGGTAAAGTGCAGCGTTGAGTTCCGCCAATCAACACGCAACGCCTCCACAATTCGGCAGAAAATAGGGAACTAAAGGAAATGTTTAACACAAGGATCCTACTGGCCTATCTATTACTTATTTGGTAATATTGGAAACATATTCCCAATTACCTTTAACCGAACATCGTCTTATATAAATTAAGTTTAATACTTGTATTTGCTGCTACAGAAATGTTTTAATTCTTACTAATGAAAGATCGTCCGCCTATTTAAAAAATATATATATCTATCTAGATAATATACAGAAATGAATGTATATAATATATAAGATGATTTCTTACCAAATTTAAATAATTAACGTGAAAGTCGTATGATTACAACATTTATATTGCAAATATATTTTAAAAATAAGTTAAACTTCTAGGTATAGATTATATAATCAAAAAATATATAATTTATTTAGAATATAAAACGTATAAATGATAAAAACAAGAATAAGTAAAAAAACACTGCTTCGTTGTTGTATTAAAACAAGAATATGTTATGAAAATACAAAAATGATACACTGTTACCATTCCTAGTTAATTTAGAACTAGTGCTGCAGGGTGTTCCGACCCGTTTAACTGCATGCGATGTAATTCCACCACCTAACTATTTCACATCCCTCCAATCAAGGGAAGTAGAGGGAAGTCTACAGTAACGCTCTACAGTTCGATTCCTATCAACGATCTAAAGTCAAATTATACACACCAAATATATAAACCGATATGTATATCGGTAGTAAAATGTACCAGCAAAAGACGGTTGCAACTGCCGTCAACTCCCCGTCAACGCAACGAAATCACGTTTAGTGCACACACTTTGTACAAAACTGTCACAAGTTAGGGAATTTTAAACGTTTTCCGATAAGAAATACGTGAAAATAGCACGGTTGCTCGATTTTATTTGGAGTATATTAAAAATCGCACGTCCTCCCCGTACGCGGTCACGCGCCATACTAAATTATTGGTATTGCAAGCGCGGCATTACCGTCTGACGTAGGGCTGCAAGTTGCACCGTATCATATTAATAGATTGCCCGCGTTCAGGGATGAACTTCCGGCACTTATATGAAAGGTCAAATTTAGTACTACCACCAGAAGTTTCTGTATTTGTGTATTACTTATGTGGTTAGATGCATGAATCGGTGCGTAAAAGTGTAAAATTCATCAAATCGTAGTCCAGGGACATAAGCGTGCTACTGTAAACTCGACAGGTTGTGGGTTCTATTCCCACTAGAGGAAATGAAATATTTGATATTTTCAATTTCCTCGCTCTGGTAACGAAGCAAAGGCGCGGCGTCGAGTTCCGCCACTCAACACGCAATGCCACCAGAATTGGCATAATTAGGCTATAATTATGCATTGACAAATTTAGCATAATTATAGTATTTTTTCAACTTTAGTTTCCTTTGTAATTTGTTTTACGGATTAAGTTGGCAATAGGATGTTTTGAAAACCCTGCAAGCTAGCGCAATTGTTTGTAGGCGTGAGGCACAGGGATTATTGAACTTTCCCACGTTATTAATAAAGCTGAACTTGAAGCGGCAGGTCAACGCGGATTCATATTCCGCGAAACAGGTTGGTCATTGAGTATCGAGAAATCTAAGCTGCAATAGATAAGGCTTAGTTAAAAAATAAAAGTAATTTCTTAGTTAAGGTCACAGCACAATAACGATGATTATTCTTTTATTTTCTAGCTTCCCTTTTTGGAGAGATATAACTAAGTGATAAAGCTGTTCTCCTGCCATTAGAGAATTTCCAAAAGTTTTGGAAACGGTTAACGAAAACAAATAGCTTTTTTGAAATACCGGGAAACCTACATTATTTGATATTAATTTTCCTCTGTGGTATTTGACCTATAATATGATGACGTAAAAACAATTATAGATAAGTAGGGACAGAAATTACTCAGAAATAATAATAAAACATAATATAGTAATATTTCTGTACAGGATACTGTTTTTAGCAACATTTCACATAACATTATTATTTAGACTTACCAGTGGAACTTTGTTTACTATGAGTGGTGTTGGCATTTAGCATGACAATTCAGCTATTAGATAGATATTAAACTTTGTATATGATTCACTTATTTTGAACAAAATATTATACTATTATAAATTTTACCTGCGACTTCGCTCGCGTGATCAAATACAAATATTCTTGAGATTAGCGTGTTCCACCAAAACAAACTCTTAAGTTTTATAATATTACTATATAATAATAATATTGAACTTTGTACTAAATGATTCATATATAAAATATAAAAAGTTTATTATTATTATATATTTGTCATAGTCATAGCGTTTTGCATGCAATCTATAAACCGCGACGATTCGTCAACCTACCGTGGTATTTTAATATGCTGTATTTCATATCGTCTCCTTGACGCCGTCTTGCTTTAATATAACAACGATAGGTAATGTAATTATTTGAGTAATAAAAGTTGTAAAATATAAAAAAAAGGTGTTTGGAAGTGTTTTATGCAATCATACAAAACACCTGCATCTATTTCTGAAGCTTACCGTTTATCTTCAAAAATTTTCGCTTCAAATTACTGTATTTGGCAAGAGAGAAAGAGAGAGAAAAATGTTGGACGTACCGGGACATCTCTCATAAAAAGCATATAACAATTTCGACGTAGCTTATATAATAAAAATCTTACTTTATAATTCTTATCACGCGTATAAGAAGGAAACATTATTTTAAACAAACATACCTACCTATATTAAAATAAAGAACACTTGTGATGATTACAAGAATTTATGCACATTATCTTATTTAAAATGGGATTGCTTGAGCCATCTGTATGACGGTATACTAATTAATGCCGTACAGATAGCATTGTGTGCCATTTTCTTTCTTTCTTAAAGGAAGTCAGACAGAATAACCTTTCAATAATTTTGGAGCTAAGTAATAGTTAATATGTTAAGTATTATTAAATAAAGCTGAGTAAAAAAAAATTTTTTCAAAAATATTACGTATATGTAATGTTTTTAACTGACAGTGGACGATGTATGCAATTTTCTGTCGACGTTATCCACATTTTCAGTCTTTGTGAAATATAAATTCAATTTATGATATGACAGGCGCATCTCCCTTTGGAACGCGCTTGTTAGATTTATTTTTATTATACACCTCTTATACATAATATAAGCAACATTGTAGTGATAAATCACTCTGTTCTCTTCTTGATTGTATTAAAACGGACACTGTGACAGAATTTGTTTATTACATACAAACATTCACTTAACTTGTATTACAATCTAAAAACTCTACCAAAACAGATAATGTTAAAAATAATAAGTATTTTAAAGAGATGTCGAATACTTACCAGAAAATTTGAGATTTTATATTATGTACCTATAATTTAATAAAACAACAAGTAGGAGCAATTATTACCACAAAAATTTAAAAAAGTAAAAAAAGGTCAAATTCTACCGAATAATATTGTAACCAGCACTATCTACTTAAGAAGTCCAAGAGCAACAGTTTGATGTCGTTAAATTTTGACCTACACTCTTTTGGACTAACGTAAGCGAGGGAAGAAATAAACTTTAAGCAGAAACATCTATATCCAAGGATTCGACGGCTAGGACCAAGTTTGTGATGTTAAATCATGATGAAGTTTTCAAAAGTCCATGAGAGCGAAATTTCATGTTAGCAGAATTAATTTATAATGAGCATTGTACAAGTTCGTACAAGAATCAGTCAATCAGGTATTCATTCGCGTGACCACTTGACCATCTTGTTCTAATAACATTAACTCAATAATTTGAAAAATTACTAAATTACTAAACGTTTCTTAAACTACAGAGTTAGGGTTTTTCATAAGTTATATTATTTAAACTAAAATTAAAACTGGCCAAGTGCGAGTGGGGCTCGCGTACTAAGGGTTCCGTACGTTCCATATAGATTATATTAGGTTTTAACTAACTAAAATAAAATCTCAATTCGAACCAGAGTTCATGATCTTGTTCAACCAAAGAAACTCCTCAGTTTTAGTACAGAAAGTGTACAAGTCAACTACAAGCGAAATACTCAATAATAAAGCAATATTGCGTCACAATTAATAAATATTTGGTTCGCAACAGACGAGATCGAACGTTCGCGAATCCGCGCTAGAATTGTAAAATTACACAATTGTCATTAATTCGTATAAATAAAAAGACCACTAATGACGCTATTGTGATTATGTAAATAAATTAAAATTTTATGTGCCTTTCTCAGGGCATTAATTATATGCGTAAAACGTGACGTACACGTTTTTAAATATTTCCATTTCTGTACCTAAATTATATTTCGCAGTGTTAAATATTTTTATAATACACAATATTTATTTTTTTATTTGAGAAAACAGACAAAACTGTGAAACGGAACGCCAGAAATTATTTTCTTTATATAAAATTAATAGTGTAAATCAATCCACAAAACCTATTTAATCATAAATCTAACAATCGTTAAGAAGCAATTTACGATAAAACACATAAAACACAAGTAATAATAATCTGTCAAAAAATAAATCAAATCCAAAATAAATAAACGAGAAGAAGAAAGTGGCCGCCGCTACGAGCAAATTACGTTTACAGTAGAATTGAAAACAATACTACGAGAGCAATATTTCATTTCCTTCAAGCTTTGAGAGCCAATGGCACTAAATGATTTATTATTACCGTCCGTCAACAGTTCGAGTGGCTTGGCCGTATCATTGCCTTTACGTAATATATAGGGTTACCATTTGTAACAGTAAGTTTCTTTTTGGCGTTATTTTGTATAATTTTTTCTTTATTAACAATTAATTTCTTTGATCCGGTACAAGACAAAGTTATGCGTTAAATTTCGCCTTTCAGCACAGAATGTCTATAAAATTGGGCGGAAAATCGAAGACGATGGGTCTTATTAGGTTCCCACAAAAAAAAACATAACAACTTAATTTTCATTGGAAAATTCAAGATATATAATACTTATAGGTATATGGCACAATAACGTTTCGAGCCTCAATATTTACTAGAAGATCGTTCATGACCAAGCCTCTCTGGTCAAAGGTGAAACACGTAGTGACATAAATAGTATTAATTAAAATGAAACACCACTACTGGTTCAAGGCATGTAGGTCAGTCTTAACGCATGGATCCCGATGTAAATTGGAAAGCTTGGTCGTTTGTAAGGATATATGCTGTTGCACTAAATAATTAATGGTGACCCCTAAAACTTTGCTTGGAGATATACGAGAGCTAGAATTAAGTTAATAGGTGCTAATCAATAATTTATTACATTATGTCGTTTCTTTCTATTGTATAAAAAAGATTTGAGTAATTTGCAATGTCGTTTGTGCTATATAAATAAATTTACCATACTGTCCTTCAAAGAGTTTATTTTCTAACCTTTACAGCGAGCGAGCCTAATTAGAATCTTAATTTAGCAATGACACGAGAAAAAAAGTTTTTACCCCAAAAGTAACCTCACTTGGTGCTAACATTTCCAAGGGACACAAACTAGTCACCCTAACTGGTGATATACGGCCACACATCATGACAGTTTAGCGCGGAGAGAGTAATTCTATCAGCTCAATACTTCAGTGGTCGCGCTGTGATCGCCGTGGGCGTTAAATAAACACATGGTAGCAACAATAGTGTGCAAATTGTTAGATTGGTGTTTTCTATTTATATAACGTCAAGTGTCTGTCCTTAGGAGAGGCTCGAGCCAGGTTCCCACGTCATAAGAGAAATGAGGGAATAATGGATAGGAACGGTACGGACGCCTTTTAATGTAATTACAAATTTTAACCAAAAAATCGACTTCTTTAATTTTAATCGAATCCCGTAATCAGAACTTAACCAAAATTTCAACAAACTACCTTTGAAAAAATAAGTTTACATTCCACCAACAAAAAGTTTTGTATTTTGTAATTACTTCGCTTCGCTCCCTAGAACTGATCCCATTTCAACTCTTTCTACTCGGACGCTCCTTTCCGCCCGACTATTAATTGGTAGATATACAAGTATGCATCTTACTCTTGCGAGTTTAACGTAGTCCTTAATGAGTCCGCTCCGCTCGCAGTGGAAACCGGGCTTTACGAAGGTTCACTTTCGCCTGGATGCATAGAATTATATGCATCCACGTTTATGTATGAGAGTCAAGCTGTTACTATATTCGGTACATGAAATATCGTTTTACGTAAAATATAGGTCACTCGCTATGAACTAGAAACTTCTAGGATGATTCTATACATGTAAATCAATCGATTTACTAAAATATTCTTTACAATTCTTAGTCCATTGTTTAGAAGCTAGTGAGGTCAGTGTTAATAACCGCGACATAGTTTCTTAAGGTAGTAGGTAGGTAGGTAGTTTCGTAAAGTATAAACTTAAAATTATTTATAAAATAGAAAAAAAACTAACTAACGTATGAAAATAAAGAAAGTTATTACGCAACATACTTCTATTATCAAAGTAATGCAACATACGGGCGAATGATTAAATAACAATTTTACTACTAAGCCAATTTGTTTTTCGTTGTACTACATGAGGCTAGGTCGTCGGCTTAATCAAATGCGATGGTACACCGCCATTTTATGATAGAAGTTGAGCTATAAACTTGTTTGAGTGATGAGATTTCACACTGTAAGGCGATGAGTTTACTTTTATACTCATCATGTATGTGCTATAAATAATAAGGAGGATATTAATACTAATTTAATTTGCAATTAAATAATCCAGAGGGAGATAAAGGAATAAATGTAACAAAAAATAGTTTTTTTAGCTATAAAAAGGGAAAATGTGTCAAAATAAACATAACAAGGAAATGAAAAATGTTATTTACGTTGACTGACAATGAGGCCAGTCCACGACTGGCAACAGCACAAATTGTGCTGCAACAATATTAACACTAGATTCCCAGGTTCCAGCGTGAAGCACACCCATACCTAACAAAGAAAATTGAAAATCATTCTAATTATTATACTTTACATAACATCACTATTACCGGAAAGATGCGATCTCGTTCGATCAAAGACTGACCGCGGCGCGTTTACGACGAGCAGTCGACCTGACCCCTTCGCATTTGATTGTGCCGACGAATCTAAAACGTAATACCTTTAATAGTTTCCGTGCTAATGTGCTCTATGAATAAGCTATAAAACAGGTGGGATGGGTGGATAATTTGTTTTCCTCAATGAGATATCCTAGATTGTACGGTCGATTTGTAATTGAAAATTGTAGTATTTTCTATATTGCTGCTCTAGCTACACACCAAGAGCTCAATAATAAAATTTAAAAAGGCTCCATTTCGTTTTAAATCATGCTGTAACCCGCACATAGCAGGATAGGCAGAAGAGTTTCCCCCGTTACCAGAACGAGGAAATTAAAATATAGAATATTTCATTCTCTTGAATGCGACTCGAACCCACAGCCTGTTGCCTTTACAGTCGCAGGTTTGTGTCCCTGCGCCACGGCTATTCTCGCAGTCAAATAGAAATAACTCAGAGTTGTGTAGGCACGTATAGCCTAGGCCTTCCTCGGTAAACAAAACAAAATCGATTCGAAATAGTAGTTCTTGAAAGAAGCGCGATCAACCAAACACTTCAGCTTTTTAATATCACTAAATATTGTTATATATTTTTAACGAGATTTTTAAAATTTAATAATAGTCTAGTGATTTTTTTGCTCGAATAAAAATCATCAGACACAGATCGATCGACAAACCGCATTTTCATATCCAAGTATCTAATATCTACTTACATACTCGTATAGATAGATAGGGCACAAGCTACGCCCGTATCGCTGAAACAATGTGTTACATAAGCGAGGTCAAACGGTCTTTTAGTGATGATCGTTCAAACGGGTTACATACTCGTATACGAACGAGGGCAACACAAATAAGAATTATTTTCTTTGTAATTTTTCATATATTAAATACATACAGTTAAGTATAAAACTGTGTCAATGTTTTAATTCGAAGAAAGAGTCCCTCTCTAGGATCTCTAAAATTCAATAATAGTTCTTTTTCAAAAACTTACTTACTAAACATGCCCAGAACTTGTATATCTTTTTTGATTTTTTTTTATGATCCCACATTTGTCAACATTCCAATATGGAACCTAACAATATATGAATTTATATATATATATATATATATATATATATATATATATATAACTAATGTTATACGAGTGAATAGTTTCTGATACTTACTGGTACTTCATTAGGCTCGAACACCCAGACCACATCTAGGTGATAGACTAATTGAGATGACATTTTCGTAATGTCACATTCCTCTAGTGTACCTAAATATCAAGTGTAGTCCCTTTGCGCCTCGAGGCCTATCTAGGTTAGACAGCTGGTGTCGTTACCGTTACTTCATTCTAACGTGCTTTTGTTTTATTTTTAGTTCGTTAATAAAATTTACTTTGATAAAATTAATGGTGCTTTCTTTTAAAGAAAAAAAAAGACTAAGTGACGTGTCACTACTAGGTACCAGATGTTCTCTCCCACAAACAGCGGAGTCCATGGTATCCCGTATATAATGAAAACAGACCTCAAGTATATAAGCAATATTCATATAATTACATAACAAGAACTGAACAATCGTCACTGAAAAGATTAACACCGGAGGAAATGTACACATAGTGTGTTTGCACCAATGAATTGTATTGTCTCTTTGCATTACGGCCTGGGAAAACTACCAACGTAGAATGATAATTTAATTGAAAGCTGAACAAAAATATACAAACAATACTTATATAGTGCGTGTGGATTATTCAAGGAAGCAAAGTCCAACTACTAATAATGGAAAATTATATTATACGTCTTTTATTTTAGTTCGTTTAACGAATTAAATCTTTAATTGTAAAAACCTTCTCATAACACATATATTACCTAATAACCTAATCGCAGCTTCCTAAAGGCGTTTTTTGTCTTTCGTGATGATTTAATAATTTGTTATCAGGTTTACAGTCACCAACCCGACGATTTCCATTATATACGCAAGAGTTAAATAAGTAGGCACCAACAGATAAAGCATCATGTTTCTGTCCAGTGCGAGAACAATGATATTTAAATTTCAGTACGTACGTTTCCGTTGTACAAAGGAATGTAGCAAATAATGAGAAACAAAGGAATTTAGTGTTGTTTGTTTTATAGTTTGGCGATGGCTTATTTATTAATATATATTTAGTTAGTGAAACTTAGAGATATATATAGGTTTTATATGTAAAATTGAAAATAAACTTTTAAAAAATCTATTATTATCTGTGGTCATTTCACCTAGGCATAAAAAACTTTATTTTCACATAAAAAGTTATTGGTATTTTAAATATCAAAAAACTATAATCAACACTTTCTTATAAAAGGAACAAAAGATGTCAAGTCTACCTCTCAATAAGCAATGCCTCCAGAATTCGATGGAAAGTGGGGAACGGAACAGTCATGATGGGGACGAAGTGAATTAATACTTGGTTCCCAAGTTCCTTTTATACAGTGTGAAGTAAAAAAGATACAAAAATATAAGTATACAATATATTTTGATCCTCCAATTCTCAAGACAAACCAATACTACGTAAGTTAAATAACATCGCAAAATCTATTAAAGAACAAAGCGTAGGTATATTTTTATCATATGTATGTTTAATGTCAGAACTAATTCTTGGCTGGACGCAGTCAGTTCATCGGTCTACTGGCACATTAACACAATGTTAGGGTTAGCCTAGTAGCTAATAATAATAACTAGTCTAGTAATAATTGAATGAATCTAGTAATAATGTTTAATTTATAATTTATCTATGTCTCATTATTAATCTATTGGTCTAGTAATAATAATAAATAATATTTAGAAGTATTGTTAACGCGAGGGTTAATTTTCTTATTTCCTCTCTCAGGAATACTACCGAATAATGAGTGAGCCAATAGTAGCCAGATCTTCGTTATTTTATAGTGAAAGAAAGTTTCTATGGGCATACACCCAACACCTATAAGTAGGTACTATTATTAAGGAATCTTGGGTGGTGGTTACTTTAGCGTGTAACTACTTCACACATTAACTGCCGTTAATTTATTAAGCTCAATTTTTGAATAATTATTTTCTTGACAATAATATTAATAATGACGTTATCCATTGCCAGACAGCATGGTTTTATTTAACCCCCTGCCGTGAGGATACCGTGAAGAAATAGAATAGCTAGCGATGAAATGCAAACACGACGGTTATGGGTCGGGGGTTCGACAGGTACAGGTAATGATTTGAATCGTAACTGAAAGCGGAGAACAGAGTGTCTAGAAAACTAGCTTCTGCCTACCATAGTATAGCTAAAATACATTTTAAAACCTATAACCAACCTATAAATGTACCATTTGTCGAAATTTGACTCAGTCAGTCTCAGAGAGATGATAAGAGAAAATAAATATATTTACATAAACCATATAAAACAGGCGTTAATGTGTCATCACAGGACATGGCGTCAAGCTCCACAACGTATCTAATGGCTAAAATAACATTCATATTAGGAGACGGTTCATTATTTTATTAATAAACTTCCAACTATTTAAAGAATAAGAAGATAATAATTAAATCTTTCTTTATCACTAACAAAGAAAAATATTAGAAGTCTTGTTCTTGTCTCTAGAAATTTGAGCGTATTTAAAATATGCATAATTTTTTTGGAATAAATAATATTATTCCAGATACAAACTCTAGTCTAAGGAATAGTTGACTATGCGAAAATAGACGAAAATTTATAGTTTTGACCAACGCGACGTACATTGACATCCCTACATAAGATACAGTTTATTGACACTTCACCTATCGGCATTTAGGTAGTTACATAAGTTCACTCGAGTCACAGACGTATTGAGTCACTAGTACATGACGAGGTATTACTATAACGTTTTTATTTTTTTCGGCACGGAGCGGCACACGCGTGTTATTGTAACACGACGGTCGTGGGTTAGAATTCCACTTGAGAAATAATCATTTTTTTTTTATATATATATATATATATATATATATGCAGGATACAAAAAGCTGAAAAAAAAAAGTAAATGCACTTATATTTTTTTATCTGTGGCTTTGCCAATGGGAAATAATTAATATTTAGCACATGTCACTGTAAGTGGCCGAGTTGCATTGAAACGATTATGTGTAGTAGATATAGGGTATGTAGAGGTAACTTGGAAATCTACTGTTAAGACACTCCGTACCCCATTAAGTTCTGTTCTCCACTTTCCGGCGAATTCTCAAGGCAGTCTGTGTTGACTGTTGAGTGGAGGAACCGACGCAGTCTTTGCCAGTGCCACAATAGTCGAGTTTACAGCCGCACGCTTGTGTCCACGCCACGCCACGTAAACGGCCTCCTATCTCCTAAATACTTATTTAACACCATGAGATTTTTTTCAATTTGAAGCAATGGTTCTTAGGATTGTATAAGTAAGCGTTAGTTATTTTTATTAATATTCTTATATTACAGACGAAGTCAAGGACTTGATGCTATTGTTGTCATGAGACTCATAAGGCAGCTATTTTGCGGCTAAGTTGGTTTATGCGGTTGAATGAAGTATCTATATAGAATATCTTAACATTCAATATATTTTATACTAAGATCTGTTTCAGAAAACAAATGTAATTTTATTGAAAAAAACTTTAATACGTTTGTTAGATCATTAAATTTACTATTGTTTAGACTTTTCCGACTTTGAGAATTAAAAAAAAAACAAGTCTAACAAAAAATATTAAAAAAACAGGGGTTTCAATTATTAACTATAAAACATTGCCTACATTGATATAATTATAAATCAATAATCTTAATAGTGTCATTACAAAATAACTATTATAACTTATATACTATAAATAAAATCGATTACTATAATATGGTTCTTTAATAATCGAGTAATACGAGTTGTCACCGCAACATAGTTGGCAAGACTCTCCGCAACTCCTGCGCACTGGCCGGAGAAAAGAAAATATTCACGTGCGCGCGTATTTGGAACACTGCCCTGTTTGTACGTTAGTGTCAAATACATTTAAGGCACGGGTATGTAGTATTAATATCTGTCATAATTGTTAAATATTAATTGTTTTGTATATATTATATTGAGATTGAAATCGATTATAATTATTTACTGCGACTTGCTTTGTGCGCATTTCAGAATAAGATTTAGATAGATATGCCAATTTTATTAATGAAGGCTTTAAAATCAGCTTCACGCTGTTTCCCGCACATAGCATATTAAGCAGGGGGAACCTAGTGTTAAGGTTAAAATTAATGTTAGTGCTTTATAAGTGCATATGGTAGGGCCAAATAAGACATCCGTGGGGCAGCGGGACAGCGTCTTAATGTAACTTCATGTATTAGTTACAGGTTCGATCCCTGACATGTGGTAATGAAATATTTTCATTTTCCGCTCTGATATAACGGAACGTAGTCTTGAGATTCACCAGTCACCCACCGTGCAATGTCTTGAATTTGAGCACAAAGAAGTAAATAGCGGAGTGTTTTGACACTATGCGATAAGTCTGCTATGGGAAAAAACACTAAGTTGGAATAAAAAAGAATGGAAACGAAAAACGTACAAATACCGGGGCTGCTCCTGCTCCACAAAAGCAAAAAAATAAAACAATTATTTTCTACAAACATTACATACATCGAAAGATAATTTTTCCCTACCGTGTACCTATACTTAAACATTCGTAATAGTCGATGTTAATTTTTATTAAACTTTCTCCTTACTTACTTTGAGATTGCCTTTTTATAACAGCCATGGGCGTGGCGCGATCGTTGCGATCGGCTATTGATTTATGTAATAGTCGCTTGTTAGATATAAATAAGAAAAGTAAGAGACAAGCGCTAATCTCATGGAATCTTGAAGACTTCATTAATTGTAAGAAATTGTAACTTTAAACTAGACCTGCTGTTAAAGCGTGTTTTTTTTTTCTATTACGGAACCTTGAGGGAGGTACAAATTTGTATCTTTCCTTATATTAAGAATGCAAGGTGTTAAAAATATGATAATGTATAGAGGAATAGGAATTATATTGAGATTTGTTAGTCAATATGAATACATATTAGATGGTTTCTTTAAAAAGTAAAATATTTTTTTACGATAAAAAAAGTATAAACTATTGCTTTAAAATTATAGAAAACTATTTATAAAGCTGAAGTATATATAAAATCCACACACGTACCGGAGAAAGGAAGTTTCCCTATTTGATCTATAACGATGGATTGACAAACAGTCGGTGATGTCCGCGACTTACGAGTAGAGCTTAAATATACTCCACTTCCTTTAGTGGTCTCTTCGTTATAATTATCGCGCTTTAAATTATTTTTAAAACGTATGGAAAACTAACGGAATAAGAATACGGTGACTATTAAACTGATGCTTCCGTTGTTTCTAATCACATTTACGATTTTCTAAAGTGCATACAAAAATAAATAAGTATTTATGAGAATATATATCGCACGCTGGTTACCTAAAACATTTACATAAGCTAGGTTAGCAACTAAAAAAGTAATTAAAATAGTTACGTTACATACATATTGTGGCGCAGTAGGACAGTGTCTGACTATACATCCGATGATTGCGGGTTGCGACTCCCACGAGGGGAAATAATTTTACAAGAACATTATAGAAACAAAAGTACCTGATTCCCTACTTCGTACGAGGGACTAAAGTCTAAACGGTACCAGCGCCGAATACTTAATGCCTCTGAAAGAGTTGAAGAATGAAGAATATCATAACATTTAAACACTAAGGTCTCACAGCCAATTTTAATTCTTTGCGCTTAAACTTGCAAGAAAAAAAAACTGAGTTAAAAACAAAGTTACAACTATCTTATCAAGTGTCACTTTGACACTTAGAGCTAACATTGTAATGTAAAACTCCGCTCAATAAATATTATGTACATTTTATATGCCATCATTAGGTACTATACTTTGAAACTATCTAGGCCTAATAAAAGTTACAACTTAAGTTACACGCTTATTGAACCATCAATTTCTAAGATAAAAGTTTAATAGCATAATTTTATTATGCAACTAGTCGTCGCCCGTAACTTCGGTTGGATTTTAAGACTGGAAAATCTCCACTTTTCCTGTTTTCACAGGAACGCACTCCTCTATTAGTGTACCTCTACACCTCCTAACCAGATAGGTAGGGGGGTGTGGGGGACATATCTACTTTTAACTCTCGTCCATTAGATTATTTTGTACGCTGTCTCACAATCACCTCGACTTAATAATAGGTAAAAATATATAGTAGGTACATCATTGTTTAAATAAAAGTTTAAACAAACTTATTAGGCATATTTTGCATATAACAATGATAATATTCTTTTATATATTTTAATTGTCGTACGTTTTTGTTACACATGTGAATGTGTCATAAGCAAAAACTTTATTTATTTAATACCTATATAAATATTTTACATTTAATTTTCATGTAACTAGGCAATTATAAAAAAAATAATATAAAAAAACTGTAATTACTCGCATGACACCTATTGTCAAGACACTCCATTCCCCACATTCTGCCTTATTTTCAATATATTCTGTGTCGAACGCCGGAACTAAACGCAACAAACAGTTTAAGAATATTTAAACCCACACACAGACATCTAGCGGAAATGGGAAGCGTCCATACAAAACATATTTATAATATCACCAGCGGGGCAGAGTTATGTAAATTGGTCATTAATTATATCACATAAGGCAGACTAATAGGTTACATCAGTGTTTACCGCGGTAGGAGTACGCGGCAACTTTTCCCGTAATTATACTAACACGAAACGACGTTGGAGGATTATTAACGAGCCAATTATTGCATTATATCCTCCTTATTTGAAAACCGAATATATTTGAGACTAATATCAAAATTAATGAGACCCTCGTGACCTAAAAGGGTGTAACTGTAAAGCGACGGATGTGAGTTCCATCCCAAGTCAGGGGAATGAATCATTATTTATTAATATTTTCATTCCTTCGCACTGGGACCAAGGCGAAAACCTTGCGTTCAATTGCGCCACTTAATACAGAATGTATCAAAAAATTCGGCGGGAAGTGGGGAACAGAGTGTCTTAATACCATGTTCCTTCCGTCGACGCTGCTGCTATAGAGCGTGAAGCTTTATATACACAAGTTAAATTCTCATCAGATGGGACTCTATATAGAAAAACTTTCTTTGCTAACGACGAGATCACGACTGGCGTTCAATAATATGGTAAAAGTTAGTGGGTATTGCTCTTTAGTTAACCGATGAAGATGTTAATGTATATCGATTACAATTTAATTATTCCCATATGTATTGGTCGATTTATTTTAAGTGAAGGGCTATTTATTTTTAGTGTATTAAATTTATTTCTTTGGGAGGTACTTTTCTGATGGAAAGTTATTGTGTTAAAGCGTAATTCCCGACTGCTAAGGAAGGGTTATTTTAACATATAATCTAATAGAGTTATACGTACAAGAGGGAAGAGTGTGTGTGGGTTTATCAGTGTACTTTGTATAAAAATATTATAATAAATTGTTACATTGAAGTAATTTAACAAAAATAAACAAAGTCACTTTAAATACCTGTCAATTAAGTTAAAAAAATATATAACAACTTCATTTGGGTCAATCATATCTTAATATTGCTGTTAGTTTTCGAGAAATTTTGTAATATTCGAAAAATATTATAACATACTAATATAATAGATAAAACTGATAACAATATTATATAATAGATAAAACTGATAACTTTTCTTTGAAATCGGTTAAAAATAATATACGCAACAGTCCACACAAAGTAAATTTAATATAATATTCAATTTGTTTGTGATTTTATCAGCACCGATGATATCTATTAGAGTGAAGCCAGGTGGCACAGATCGTTATAACAGAGTGTACCTATCGGTGCTGTACAGGCACAGCTCAGCACCAGGTAGCCGTGCCCGTTGACAAGCCCTTTCTCCGAGCGAATGGCTTGCGTTTTATTTACATATTTCATAAGATAATAACTAAGCAATTTGCAACGTTAGGTTTCTTGTTATATTTTATGTCACGGTCAAATCATTCTATCAGCGTCACTTCTGTAATTGTATATTTAACCGTATAATGTTTTAATGTAACCGAATAGCCAGTATACATTATAATTTGACAAAAAACTTAATTCAGGTGATTTTTTATATCTCCCAGCAACAGTATTTCGGTAGAAACTAAAGTATACAATTACATTATTTTAACCAACAGATTAAATTCGTTTCTTACTTAAGGTAGAGATAATGTAACCTATATGTAATACATTAGAGACATTGTTCCTTCTGGATTTTTTGGCGGAATTCCTCATTTTTAATCCAGCTTAGTGTTGCCCAAATTCAGTCTTGGTCTTGCAGTCTTGGTCNATTCGATGGTTGTACCTTCAAAAACCATTTAATGTATAAACCGGTATATTTAAAACATATATGAAATTTATATAAACGATTATTATAGTTTCTTTTAAAATGGTTACTTTTTAAAAGAAATTCTAACCGCATTAATCGTATAATTATTCAGTATTAGGTAAAATTTTTTTAGAAACACGACGTTATACCCTTTGCCTCTGTAGTTACAAACTACTTTTCATATAAAATAAGTAATTATCGCGGAAATAAAATAAAAAACTCATCATGTTATATAACCGTTCTTTTTCAATAGCAGGATTGCCTTGTAATAATAGTTTTTAAGACTACATTAGAAACTAAACTTTTACCAACATAATAAAATTAAAATTAATCATGTATGACGTTTGAAATTAATCACGTATATTATACACAGCCTGCGAGAGTTAAGAGATAAGATATTATGCGTGTCAATCACAAAACGGGCATCAATCAAAATGCATACACGAGCTTGTATGTATTGTTAATATGCCGTTATATTAGCCACTATAAATATTATTTACAGGCCAGCCGTGGAGCAGGGGCACAAGCTTGTGATTACAAATACGACGGATTGTGGGTTCGATTCCCACTCGAAGATATGAAATATTTAATATTTTCATTTCCTCACTCTGCTAACGAGGCAAAGGCATCCTGTTTAATGGCTTCAGTTGATAAAATAAAGCCATTAAACACGATGCCTTCTGAATACGGCGGAAAGTGGGGAATGGAAGTGTCTAAATGGAAACGGAAAGTCTTAACACCTAGGTTCCAGGTTCCATATGCCTGCTGCTAACAGTGCGAAATTCAAAAATAAATAAATAAAATACTTTTAGAGAACATAATTATAAACATTATAAACGTAGCGCTAATTCAAACTGACGCTTCTTGGAATCCGTCCAAGAGGCGCGGGTTCGAGACCCGCTACGTTCAAGCTTGTACAAATTCTCTAAAAATATTTTTGTATCTTTAGTAATAGCGTAATTAAATTAAAAAATATTATAAGAGTTTATATTTACACTTTAGGAACACGTGTTACGCTTCTGTTATGCTAACAAACGTCAGCAAGACGTAACCGTACACGAGACACGTATATTTGGATACTACAATAAGAGATTAGTAAATTCAAACAATTTAAAACGTAATTAAAAAGTTTTATCTACTGCACATATTATATTATCTTTAAAATAGTTTTACAAATATCAAGATCATTTAAGATATAGATAATAATTATAATTAAAATTGCGTCTAATATTTACATGACAGCCGAATAGGTAGCTAGGAAATAGGTAGGACTAGCCTTAATAAGCGCTGTGGGATGTCTCTGTATAAAATACCAAGTCTGTTCATACAAAGTCTAATGCTATATTAAGTTACTAATATCTCAAAATGGGCGGAAAATGGAGAACAGAATGGTTTATTACAAGATAAAAAAAACATATTTTATATTCGTAGCTTATCTTTAGTGAGAAATCAAAAACACCGTTTGTTAATCTTTCCGCTCGATTAAGTATAACCTAACTCGAGAAATACAAAACACTCGGAAACGTTTCCTCGAGTTATTGCGATGACATTTCAACTATTGCATTTCCCGTGCAACGCCCATTAAAAATAACTACAGTAAAGTTTCACTCGCAAGTTTACTTTCATTAACTTGTTATTAATTTTAAGCTATGAAGCATTTGATGCCAGCCGTGGCGGAGTGGCCCAAACTGTGTCTGTAAACGCGACTGGTTGTGTGTTCGATCCCCATTCGAGGAAATGAAATATTTATTTACATTTATATTTCCACTTTCTTTGCTCTGGTGCCGAAACAAAGCACGGTGTTCAGTTCCGCCATTCAATTAAATAAAAACAGTGACCTCCATCAACATAATTTAAGAAATAATAATAAGCTTGCTGTGCCCTTCTCTAGGCTCCATAAAGTTTCTTACTCATTCGTAGGTCAAAGTATACACTTTTATAACAAACTTCCAAACGACGTGGTTAATTTATCACTGAACTAATTTAAAAAAGTGGTTAAGCACAGGCTCTGCCAAAAAGCATATTACTCTGTTAAAGATTATGTTCGCGATAAAGATGTTTGGAAATGAGTTGCTCTATTTCTAAGTTGAAATTGTTAATTGTAATTGTAACAAATATGGGCAGTTAAAAAGAGTGGCCATGAGTTTCTTTGCTTGTATCTTCTCATGAGCTCAACCATTTGAACGGACTTTTTTCAAGTCAAAATTGTATTTTTTTTTTGGTTAATTTGTTTTGCAATTTTTTCTACTTTTATGACATGTCCAAGTAAATGTTAAGCATTTTTATGGAATAAAGATATTTTGACTTTGACTTTGACAAACGCAATGCCTTTAGAATTCGGTGGAAAATGGGGAACGGACTGTCTAAACACTAGGTTTCCTCTGACTCCCCTGTTGTGCGCGGCATACAATGCTGCTGTAAAAAAAGAGCATTTAAAGAGAAACGTAGGAGTGGGCGCGTAGGAGTGGGCACTAGTAGAATTAAAACAATTGCGTAATTACAACCGATGGGAGGCATCAATCCGAGAGGGAAAGCGATCATCGACGTAGATTAATGAAGGCACCGGTGGCATCGCCTTTATTTCTAACGGTGAAGATGATTGGAGTTCAAATCCATTTATATGGAAAATGTATTCATATTTAACACACAGCTTTCCAAGTCTCGCGCAGTCACAATTGATATTTTACTTACATTTTGAATGCATCATTACTCTATGACACGATCTCCGGTGGGAGCTGACTTACGTTTCTATTCTGGGGGCTCAGTCAATCTTTTATGATGTAAACGTTAAGCAGAAGATATGTGATGAAAATTTCGACGACAACCTAAATTATATACAATTTAAACAAATAACAGTATGTCTTGAAAAAAATAAATATATACTAGCTACTACTAGTGGTGGCGCACGGTTGGAAGTTAGATTCGATATTATTTCAATAAGTTATAATATCTTGATTTCATGGCTCCGGTACCTAGGCAAAGCGTGGCCGAGTTACGTGCAACGCCTCTTAGAATACGGCGAAAATTGGGGAACGGAGTGTCATTACACTAGTTTCCCTGGTACCTTCTGCCTAGCCTTTTTTGTGCGGGATGCAGCTTGAAATTAAAAAAAAACTCGCACCTAAGCAATTTTCGTACAAATTTCAAATTCACGCTTATTTTTACACAGCTGATATAATATTTCTTTAGATAAGAAACCAACAATAACTTGAAATAAATCAATTAAGTTAAACAAATAAGGAAACTTTCCCAACTAATGATCTAGGTGTTGGCGAGTGGCAGTGGCAAGTGCGAACAGCCTGAAAGCTTCCTACGTGAAAGTTTAGCGTTCTCTTTGATCTGACCGCTGGACGTCTTGCACTTTTTATGGCCCGATGACTGACATGTATTATTGAACTTATTAATTGAGTGGGGGATATATAAATATAGCGTTTAGATAAGTCCAGATCTATCAGGAACAGTTCAGCCACGATAAAACTGACAATAAGAACAAAATAAATAGCTTATTTTGTGTAATAAAGTATTACATAATTGAAAGTTTTCAATCGTTTTGTAAAAAAAAGTGATGCATTATGATTAAATAATATAAGAGGTTACAACTATAATATAAATTTTCAACAAAACCTCATGAGCTCGCACGATTTCAGCCAAGCGTTAAGGTGCACACAATACAACAGATTGATTATTTTATATCCACAACTGGAATAAGAAGTATATTTCATAATAATTACAGAAATAACATATATAAGGTTATCAATTTTGTGCCATCTTGGTTAATTTGTATTAGTTAGTAACGGCGGAGACCCAAATGGAATATTAAAATTTATCAAACGATTCTAATTATTTAAGAAGGTTAGATCGAAATTGCTATTGACCTAAAAGGGCATCACAAATATTGAATACTACTACATCAGGGACAAAAGAAGCTGAAGGCAATAGAAATTCAACAATTCGAATCCCGCAAAACCATAAAACTCGATAAAGCAAACATCGATTAAAGCTATCGCGTTCAAAATTATGAGCTGTCAGAGAAAATTATATGAAAAGTTAAAACATCGATAACCGAAACCATAATCCGCATTTATGCACACCAGTAAAGACTCAATCAGTGTCGTTAGGAAAACAATAAAGGTATAGTAAAATGGACATTATTGTTTTCCATAAACTGCCTAACAAGCCATAGATGTCAGATAGCCGCCGTTATTGCTACTATAGCAACTCGATATTCTGTCGATGGGATTAAAGGAACAGCAACGAGAGGAGATAAGTGATAGAGGATAAGTGGATCGGCACTCGCTAAAATATTAAATTACTTAACTGGATTTCGAAAGTTTAATTAAAATAACGGACACCTTAACGTGGTTCGTGATGTCAGTGGAAGCATTTTAACTAACAATTTATATAAGCAACAAGTGCTCGGAGTATTGTACAGAGAAAAATGCGTCCATTACTCGGAGTAATGCTACTGACGTCTGGTTACCGTCGGCTCCGACCATAGAGGCACACAATTATGACCTTTAAGCTGTGGTCAGTCCGCCCACATTTCCATAGTTCCTCTCAGCGAGCGCGTGTACCGCTGGATTTATTATTACGATTCAGTTTATCATTTCACTTTCAAAATCGTGTCGGATAGTAGAAATTGTGTGGGAGACGGTCGTAGGGTCTCGAGGCAGATTGGCCGGCTTTCCCTAACTTACTCGTAAATAACTTATGGATTTCAAATAACATAACTGTTTAGATTGTTTATGCCACTGTATTTAGATTTAAGATCGGTTGTAAAATTTTAATAGGCTCGCCAAAGATTTAATGGCACAATTGTCGGAGTAGTGATAACGTGATTGAAGAGATATCAATAGAAAGTCAAGTGTCTCGCTGTTCAAGTGTACTTCAGGCGTGTGGGTGATGAATTATTGGTAATAAGGTAATAACCTTAAACTATCGAGTAACCCACATATCTTATCCCAACTACGGGATTACCCTTATTTATTTGATATATATATACCTATTAAATTTCACTTTATGCTTACTAATAAATTTAAGTCGGTGCAAATAATGCATATTTTTATTACTTACAATTTATTACATGTTATACGGACAACGGTCGCTGCATACGTAATTGTGCTAGCGTAAGTAGGTATTGTGATATTTAATTTAGCCGGATTGTATAATCGGTGCTTAGGTAAAATTTAATCAATAAATCAGAATGTAAGTAAAGTTATCGCGTCATAGATAAGCTGCCTTCGACCGACTACTGATACAGTAAACCATAGCCGTTGTACCAATCATTGTCAGAATGCAATGGAAAAGCACAAAAATTTATGGAATGTAAGAGTAAAAATCAAAGAGAATCATTCTAATAAGTTTAATGTATTTCAAAATTCATGCACACATTCAATGTGACAAATCGAAAATGTTAATACCATGTTGATACAATAGAAATGAAATTACAAAACTGTATCGTAATGTGAAAAATTGTATAATATGGGCGACGAATCCGGAACGATGGCTTTTCAGGGTTCCTGTGTAAAAGAACCAATATCAGAAGTAGGTGATAAGTTTCGTGTGCATGTATGAGTTCCAGGAGCACAAAGTAGGCCTACCTACCCTAGGTAGAGAGAACCTAGTGATAAGTCCTCCGTTCCCCAATTTCTGACTAATTTTTAAGATTTCAAATCGAGCCCACGACCGTCGCGTTTACAATCATTTACAAGCGCTGTCCTACTGCGCCACGACGACCGAAGCATTATAAGAGCAAATTTATATTATATAGACTAAAATTTCAGTCACATTCATAAAATTAATAACATTGAACACAAAAGCTGCAGTTAGCTAAATACGTTGCGAAGCCAACCTCATGTCAAAATGTCAAGCGTACAAAATGTATGAATACGAACGCTAAATACTACGTCTGACCAAACCCTTTTAGCCCATTCGTAATAACTGAGCCAACGGATATGGTAAATCAACTTTCGCTGATAGATAGCGGACAGGAGTGTAAACGCGTATGTTATCTGATAGCTATATAAGGGCGGGCTGGTCATTTACGTCACTTTAGGACTACCGAGTTGCCTATACAAATGAAAGTGTACTGACAATGGTGCGGATTAAACTTAATAGTTTTGTGGCAGCGGTTCCCAAACCTGTGTGGGTCTATCAAAGAAATGTTTTCAATCTCGAAATTCACCTACAGGAAATACCGTTATCAATATGAACAAATGAATATTGAAATATAAAACAAAGTATAAATACAATTTTTGATAACTTAATTAAATAAATATATAATAAAATTTTATCTCAATGGGAAGGGTGAAACTGTTTACTATTTTTTCCATTTTTGTCAGTCAAACGCACGCTGCCCGGGCATTGGCTCGGTCGGTTGGCATGACGTTCTAGAAACAGGGCCCATATTATGGGAAGCTCTGGTCTGTAGGAAGCAGATTTAGCATAGTTTGGGAAACTAGAGTTTATAGGATACATTGTAAAGTGCAGCTTTCGCGTTTAACTGTGAGAAAACTCATGTATGAATGGCCATTACCATTGTATGGCGCTGTTTAGTTAGCAGCTAAATAAAATAACGTTTGTTTTCATTGAATGTTCGACTTAATATGTGTATGGGCTAAACAATATATCGCTGACATAGAACGTCTCTAGTTAATGAAAGAGTGGACAAAGAAAGACCTATTATCGTCTCTATCGTCACTCAATAGCATCCGACTATGCGTGATGGTTGGGTGTTCGATTTCTACTTGGAAGAACCGTTAAATTATTTTGATTTCCCCAGCTGTGGGAAATGAAACACGGCGTTGAATTCCGCCACTTGAGTGTTGAGCGGCTTTTACACAAGATCCATTTAAATATAAATTTAAATTAAATATTTAAAAATATTAATTAAATAAGAATTGATCAAATCATCAAAAAAATATTACTCAATCACCGATTCAAAATTATATATTAGCTACAAATTACATACCAGTATAAGACGAATAAAAGCATATTTTTAAAGGGTTAACCATTGTTATTACCCATCAATGTCATATAAAAAATGGAATAACATTCAAATCCACCTACAATAAATGATATACTAAATGCACCACAAATCACTATCAGTTCAAATTAAGGACAGCAGGTACCTATCTGAATAATTTATACTAACGTTCAATTGCCATCAGTCTATCTAAATCAGCATATAATAAGAAACCCAGTACCCAGTGGGGCCAACAGGACAGTTACTATACTCTAATACGATATAACCAATGTAATGGATCGTGCTTTTGATTTATTCATGCGACAACATAATAAATACGAGGCGATTAACATATTCCCATATAGAGTCATAGATTTTACTATTGCTTTTCGATTTGCGTTTGCAATGGCCGAGATCAGCTCTAACGTTAAGTAGGTCTCTGTGATATCTGTGATGGTATGAGAAAATGATTTAGTCTTAATTTGACCCGTTTTGAAGATATTGCAGTTTTATTAAAATAGGGGTATAAGTGTGCGATTGCAAACGGCGACAGTCCGTGGGTTCGTAGAATTCGGTGGAAAGTGTGGAACGGAAATGTTTTAACACTGCTGTGTGAAGAATACAGCGTGAAATCCATGAAACACTTTAAAGTGTTTCTAAAACATAGCATACATGTGTTGTGCTAAAAGTGTAAGTGCTATGAAAAAGAACCCAAGTATGAAACTGAATTCTTACTTTCCCTATAACGGACACCAGGTGCGGTGAGTCGCGTTTAATTATTCTTTTACTGCGGTACTACTTGTTCTCGATAGATACAAGTTTATAGTACCCATAACAAAATTAATATTGTTCTTGTTGTTTCTTTTTATTATATCTACAAACCGACACGCAATGTTTTAAAAATTGGGCGGACCGCGGGGAACGGAGTGCCTTTACTCTCTCTCTGCCGTTCTTGCTATATGCGGGATACATAAATTGATAAAAAATGACACTAACTTTAAACTTAACAAATCGACCAGTGACAGTAGAATGCCATAATTTATAGAACACTGCTCCGATTACATCAACGATCGGGCAACGTGTCTCACATCATAAATAAATTGTATCGATACATTTATTCCTTACAATAAATACACTTCAAAACGATAACTATTTTATCAAATAATAATGATTTACGATTTCTTGTATTCTTTCTATTTAGAACAAATCTATTTTGGATTGTATATTTATGTTTAGTTTTTACATGGACTTTTACTATTATTTATATGAGCAATATATATTTTAATGAATAGATTAAGTGTCATTAGAAAAATAATGATTCATTAAAAAAAATAAGTTCTCGGACAAGAAGCCGCCGAACTCACGCGGTAACAATAGTAGAGTTTGACACCTAAAGCTCAAGCAGACAGTGAATGACCGATTGTAGGCACCCCGAGCGATACCTCCGCGAGACAACGGGCTTTCATAACGTTAGTTAAGGCCACCGTCCATGAAGAGAAATAATACATTTTAATTTATTACTTTTACCTTAAAATAATATAAATTAATACATTTTAATTAAACTTGGATTCTGTTTTTTAAATTATTGGATAATAATAAAAAACAAATCTTATCTTATCACTTACAATAGATTTATAAATCAACAAAAAAATTAAAAATAATAAAAAGAAAAATCAGCAACAGTTCAGCACAATTAACCAAATAAATATAATCTTAAATGCTTAAAATTATGAATTCGCTTCGCTTCATCAGACTGAACAAGATTTCTCCATAATTTATTTGTAGTCTACAAAATTATTACAAGACTTTGAAACCATCATATTCATACATTAATATATTTTTTAGCTTCTAACAAGCTGTAACAAGGTAGGTAGAGGGAACCTAGTGTTAAGACACTCCCTTTCCCGCCGAATTCTAGAGTCATTATATGTTGAGTGGCGGAACTCAACGCCGAAAACTAACAAATTAGATATAAACTTTCTCTTGTTCCTTGTAGAACAAATCGATCGATCGCCATTAATATTTATGACTGATATGTTCCATAGTAAAATATATGGGAAAAAAGTCATTTATACCAATAGGCAAGCACCCTAAGGTAACCCACTTACAATAATCCACGGCACTACAACGGCGCAGCTCCAGGCGTTATACCACAACCGATCACCGATAACCTCTGACGGAGAGTCGGAGAACTTTAATTGTTGCGTACAAACGAAGCCTTCCGCCGAGATAGGAGAGAACCGTTCGATTAGTGCATTTTCCATTTAATTCACTTTTCACTTTTACCCGCCGTGTTGAGAGGTGGAATGAATCAGATAGTGGCGCGGTGAGTGTTATTTTATTTTGTCTTCATTAAATTTATCGATTGTATTGTATTTACTTTATATAATTAGCGGATGTTACATCTGTTCTATAACTAATAAGTCAGATATTTATTGTCAATATTCAAATTTATTTTAGTTTTCATATGCAATTGCAATAGTTAACATGATGTAGATGTTCACTTAAAAACATAATATAAAACATCCTAAACCAAAAATATAGATACTATTTGTATTAATAAAGAATTAATTTCTTTATTTTTACTTAATTAAATTTTTCAATCTTAAATAGTGGAACTCAACGCTGCTCTTTATCTCTACCGTTACATTTGTACAAATAAAATTCGAATCCAATCCAATATTTTAATCAAGCAAGTATTAGGCAACAAAGCTCCTATTGCGCAACAACTGCAAATATATACAGCAGTATCATCAGCCAAATTGTTATACAAAATATTGTTTTAATTGAGTCTAGTGGTTTCTGCACTGCGTTTCTCTAAATGCTAATTAATATTAATTGCTTGGAATGGCCTAGGTCATCAACAGAATAAATAAATAAATAAATGAAAGTCAAAAAATATTCGACGTAATAAATAAAAATGAAATTTTGGTTAGCGCCACAGTCTCATGAAGGTTACTTACTGATAAGAGGCATGCGATAGTGAATATTATAATTATTAAGTTATTATAATATTCTGTAACGCTACGTCGCATAAAAACTTACTTTTATTAAAAAAAATAAGAAGAAAAATCACTTCGATAAGTGACCTAATTATTTTTTATGATTTTAAAGATAACGTATAAAGATACATTTAAATTAATAGTGCATTAACAAATAAATAATTAAACATATATATTGAATGTACCTATATAGACTATGTTTCTACCTCTTAGATGGTCTTAGATGGTCAGAACCTTACCTGGAATTCAGAATCGAAATGATTCTCCTGATTTATAGACTTACCCTACATTTAGACAGTCCAATATAAAAAGATTATTTCAATTCGCACAAGTAATAAGCAATTTCTTAAGCTTTATAATATTAGTATAGATAGAGATTCTAAACTATTCTAAACTATTAAGTCAATCAGTCACGAATTCGAATCAAATCTTGAAGTCAATAGACAAGTATTCGAGTAGGTACATAAGTGAATATGAAGGAAGAACCTTCAGTACAGTTTCCGAACAGGTGTTGTTGACACCAACGCGCTATGTGATAAATCATATTATTATCTGAAAGTAAACACGGCTTGTCTATAATTTGCAATTTTGGCACTAATATCCATTATAAAGGGAAAATAATATATAGCGCTGAAGTAAGATATATATTTAGAATATTTTATATTTACTATAGATAATATATTAGTGAAAAAGCATATTTAAAGTATTGCAAGTTCACAAGCGGAATACGATTTTCATATTTATTTCCTATTTTTTCTTTCAAGAGGAAATTTTACCATTTTTAGAGGTAATAAAAGCTTTGTAACAGTTCAAGGTAACACTTTTATATTATAAACATTTTTAGGAATCGTAAATCTTTGAAGTTGAATAACCACAAAAACAAGTATGTTGACATTTATTTTATTTTTTTAATCATAAAAATATATGTCCATTATATTAGGCAAAACTGTTCATAACTTCACTGCACATATATTGTAAATTTAATATATATTTTTAAGGTATTTACTAAAATAAGGTGACAACTCAACACATATGTTGATTTAGCAGTACCGTATCATTACTTAGCGTGTCGGTGTCCAATTATTGTTTGGTGGAGCGTTTAGCGCTCTAACATATTTTGTTTCGCCTCGGCATATCTAAATGTGTACCTAAATGACATTGAAGTAGCCAGCTAGCGTGAATTAGCTCAAATTACAAAGGAATAACGCGATACCTAAAATAAAACTAGTAAAATGTCTTATACGTTTTTATTCATTTTGTGGAAGATGATGTTCGAATCTAGCATTTTAGAGAATATCTAGTTTTTTTTAATTTCCTCTAGTACATACGGAAATAATGAATATAATTTTCAATAGATTTAATGGACCTTTACACTAGTTCTATCATATATCGAGTGGGAATCAAACCCCCTATCACCGCATATAATCATACACATGTAAGCAAACTATTTCTCGATAGCATCTCTAAAATAACTCCAACAAAAATATTTCACTGTATATTTTTATCACGTAGTATACGTCACTACAGCCACGCCCACTGTAGTCTGTAAACGGGATACAACAAGTGTTCCTCTAAAATTATCACTTGTATTTTTACTGTGTCAATGTCATCTACAATGTGTAAACTATGTAGCGTGATGTAAAATAGTTCAATTGGCTTTCTACGCCAAACATATTTCACATTTGTCATAAAAATCATTGACATGAAACACACATGAAACATTGCCTGTGGTGTGGCGGAAATTAACGCTGTTCTTTATTTTATCTACGAGAGCGGGCAATGGAAATATTTATTTTCCCCTAGCGGATATCGAACCTACGACATTGGAGTTTATAGTCATAACTACGATGTCCACTGCGCACAGTGGCCAATCATTCATATTCTAGTTAACAATGACCCACTTTAAATTATAATGTCATCCACGCTGTAATCATTGTGCCTCTCAATTCATAAATATCACTGGAAGTCCTTAATAAAAGGAAATAAGGTGTTTATATATTTTGATTTGCTTTCTTGACTAGTGATTCTATCGATATAATCAAATAAAATTATTTAAATTTTTTGCCTCAAGGGAGATCGCTTATAGGACAAGACACCCGAAGGAAACTTATTGTTAAGAGTTAAGACACTTCGTTACCCATTCTCTACCCAATTTTCAAAACATGCATGTAGTATGACGGTAGGTCGGCGCCGCGTTTACTCTTCTTTCGGCTCAGATAGAAATAAATCTTATTGTTAGTTATTTCATTTTTTTTTATCGTAAAAGGACAAGGCAGACTAGCGTTCTGGTCACCCGATGGTGATGCGACGGGTTCGTGCAACACCAGAGGAGCTACAGGTGCGTTGCCGGCCTTTGAGGTGGATATGCCCCTATTGTACTAAAAAATCAGGAAAATGTCTGTGGCAAAGCACGCCTTTGAGTTCCACCACTCAACAAAAGCAATGCCTCATGAATAAAAAACAAATTTTAAAATAATCTTTCTATAAACACAGTTTAAATTGTTATCAAAACAATCTACACTATAATATCTTATATAAAAAAAACATTAACACATACATTTACTTACTAGAGTGGAAAACCATTTTACTTTTCACGGCCGACATAAGTATACTTTTTAACATTGAAATGCGCCCTATAGCACGTTAGCAGTTGTGCAATTGATTTGACTTTATGAAACAAAAGTTCGTATTATAGGCAGAGGAAACTTCAGAAATTAGTGTGAGGGCACTCCGTTTTCCACTTACCGCCGAATTCTGGAGGTATTGCGTACTGAGTGGCGGAACTCAACGCAGCGCTTTTGCTTTCGTTACCAGAAAAGAAAATTTTAAATATTTAATTTTCCTCGTGTGGTCATAGCACCCATAACTGTTGCGTTTACTGTCACACACTTGTCCAACCTGCGTCACGACTGTTTGTCTCAGACTTCAAAATAAATTTAAATGTAGCTAAAATAATTACCTATATTATAAAAAAAACCTACATTCCTGGTGCATTCACAGTATGGTGTACAAAAACAAACTAGGTATAACAATTTAAATAAATATATATTCAACAATGAGCGAAGACCTATACAACTATGCATATAAAAACGCCATATTGTAAATCAAATTATAACCAAAATTTCCGTTGAAAGTGAATTGTAAATGTAATGTTTTCAGTTCCTTTTACAACTTAAATTTAACGTTACCTAAGACTGTGCAATAGATGATCTCAATTTTTTTTGCAAGATTTTTGCGAGATTACGATTTATAAAGAATAAATTGGAGGAGCAACTTCTTTGGCAACTTGAGTCATATTTTTAGCGTAAAATTAAATATGCAGCAATATTATTAAAAGTATGCAAATATGTCAAAATATAATTGCGATTGGTTTTACATAAACCGGCGTTAATTGATAATTAAACTTTTTTTGACAAATATCTATAATACAAAAAATACAAACCAACTTCCTTTTCTTTTAGAAACGACTGGACTACCCTGGGCAGAGCAGACGGAACACACTGATATATTACACCACTCTATGAAATAACCCTTAAAAAGATAATAAGAATGAATTTGAACTTATAACTTTTAATAAAAGATCGTAGAAAAATCTTCTTAACATGTTTCATTCGTTTATAATTGTGTACAATAAGAAACAAAATGATGTAACTAGAGTTCAATTAAAATAATTTAAATATAATCACTCCCCCGAGTTTAGATCGAGCCCACTACTCGGTCGGTCTTTCAACCGAAAAGTCACGACAAGCTCCAACTACACAACCATAGGTACCAAAAAAAAAATAGAACAAGACCGTTAATCTACTATAATTTAGATTAAACGGAAGTGATAAAAGCATTGATCGTAAACACACAGTGCCTACAGAATTAAAGGCACTGTGCTAGTGCTAGTGTTCAAATTACAAACAACGAGTTATTCGTCGTCGTTATATTTAGACATGCTTTCGATTTCTATTCACTATTAGCGTTTTACTTTTAAAGGCCACTCACTTTTTGTCAGTTTGACATGTAGAATCGATTGTACTTAGTTGTAGGTATATGTCCAGTGCAAAGTCGTTGCGCAGGGGCACAGGGAACGGAGTGTCGTAGCACTATGTTACACTAGACCCACTGCGTTTCTGCGGTGTGCGGGAAAGAGCGTGAAACTGTTTTATTTTTTTTTAACTTAGCTAATGAGATTTTTCTGTATAATTACAATTACGCACTTAGACTAGAGACTGTTCTCTACTCGTTCAGGGCAACGGCACTTCGTCTGACTGTAACTGTGAAGGTTGTGAGTTCGATTCCCATTTCATTCCTCGCTCAGGTAACATGCTCGCCGTTGAATTAAGCCACTCAACAGAATTTATCCAACAAAATTACTTAAGACTAGGTTTTCGAAGACCCATTAGGTATAATATAAAATAAAATTCCATTTTGTTTTTGCACAGTCGGTGCTGATGTTTATACAACTGTAACTAAATGAATTTTAAATACAAGTCTGATGAAACAATTGTTGTTATTGTAATATTGTAAACGCTACGATTTATTCGCATTGCACTTATGGTGCAAGATTGTGTTATAAAATTCTCATTAAAACAGTAAGTTAATAAGTTAGTAAGTTCCAAAAATATTAAGCTAATAAAAAAAATGTACACTACGGCAATTCAGCTGGAAAGTGATTACCGTTAGTGCCAGCGGTAGATCCCGCTTCGATCTCAATTGATGAAAATGAATTAAAATTTTTTTCGTTTTCTCTGGTATACGAAACGCGAAGTCAAATAAGCTGCATCAAGCATATAGCAGAGAGACTGTGCCAGGACAAACAGTTTTTTTTCTCTCTACAATATATTGAGTGGCGGAACTCAACGACGCATTTTAACTATTAGAGCGGAAAAATAACATAGTAATTCATAATTCCAACTCCGGAATGGGCATTTCCTAAATATAACACTGTCAATTTAAAAAGTCTAATATAGTAGACACGGTTAAGGATATTATTTGTCATCTTTAACACGGCCGGATTTAACATGTCGATGGCGTGACGTGTGGAGCCATGGCGTAAATAACGGGGCATCGTCACTGACACAGTTTCTACGATGAAAAATATAGTATAACATTATATTGTTGTTTAGATATGTGACATAATTATAATGTTATTTTGTATCTCAATTTTTATACTCATATTTTAGAAGTATGTTTTTTATAATTATTTCCCCCCATTGCGTCATTTCCCCCAGTGTGGATTGAACCGACAATTATCACTCATTCAGATTCTGTCCCACTGCATCACATTGGCATAATCAATTAACTAGTAGTAAGTCCATTTTTCATGAATTTATAGGTATTGCATGCAAAATTTTTATATTTAAATTTAAGTTTCTGACTAACAAAAGTTATAAATAAATAGGTGAAAGAATTAATTATTCCCAGTATATTAAACAATGTATTATTGAGACATAAAAGACTCGAAGATAGTTCTTTGAAAAGTTTCATGTAAGTATTCACTTTTGTCATGTTTATTTATTATTTACTTTTGTTTTTGAAGGAAGCCATAAAAAAACTAATTAGGATAAAGACTTATGTAATTAATTGGATTAATGTAAGTCAAATTTAAATTTGTTCTAGATACTAATTTTATATTTTGTTTATATTAAAATATTTATATTAATGACAGTTTTGTTATATGGAATAATATAGGTATTGTAAAAAAAATGATAACACTGTTATCCTACTTTGACCTTTACTCTTATATCTACAGAATTTAGGCTTTTTATATCCATTTATTAAACAATAAAATAATTATATAATAAAAACAAATGTATAATTATAAAACTACATGTTGTTTATTTAAATAAACTTTCTTTCGTTTACTATAGACTAATTATACTATTTAAATGAACAAGTGCTAGAGATCAATAAATCGACATTCAAAGTTAGAATAAATTGAACAAATGTAAATTATAATAGACAATAGACATGCATGTTTAATAACAGTACATGTAGTAATGACTTAATAAGAAATTATGCACATTAGAAAGACCACTTTCACTGTCTAGATAAAATATAAATGAACTCATTAACTTATTTAAGGCAGAAGTGGTGGAGCACAGCAGTCTTTAGCATACAATGGTCATGAGTTGGATTCCTTGTAGGGGATTAAATTATTTTTATTTCCTTGCTCTGGTAACACAATAACCAGTTCCACCACTGAACATGTAATGTTTAGAAAATTGAGCAGAAAGAGAAACAAAGTATCTTAATACTAAGTTTAATCTGCCTATGCTGGTATGAGATGGAAACTGAACGCTATAAAGTTACTTACCCATCAGTAGTCACTGTGTTCAAAGACAAAGCTTCAGGGAATGTCATCTGGTTATCGATTTCTTCACTTTTCGTCTCTTCGGGTAATTCTTGAGCATCTTGAACACCAGTGTCCATTGATGGTTCTTTCTCAATATCTGGAGATTTCTGAGAAACATTGTGGAGGCCAGAGAGATCGACGTTGTTGTTCCCATCTTCAGTTTGAAGAGCTTCAGACACCACCAATATGAAGAGAGCACAACTGAAAAACGAAACACAAGGAATAACTAAAAAAAATCAAATATTTTTTTAATATGTGGTTTAAATAGAATATGAGCGACAACATACCTAGAAAGCACTGATATAGTCAGCAAAGACGTGTAAATTACACACAGCCCACCCTTCATCGTAATATTAGTGAAATATCCACAGTATAGTACATTTTGTGCGTAAAATTAAAACATATTCACAGCGCTTTCCGAATGAATATTAAAATTTCACAAATAACTTAAACCGCGCACTACGAATATATGTAATTCATAATTTGTTATACAAAAAAAAATAACAGCTGTAAATCCCGGACATTAAAATTGGAGACATGAATAGAGTCCACGAACATTTTCATTTAATTTGACAGTTAACAAATTCCAAGTGCGCTACGGTTGAATGATCGATGTCTGGGGCGACGCCATTGGGTGAAATTAACAAATATAATCGATTATATAACACCCGCCAATCGTAATAAAACATTTAACACAAAGGCTTTTTTATCATTGGTTATTTTTCAAACCGCCTTACACTACACGTTCCTTTACAAGCAGATGTCAGTAAAGCAGCTGATTTAATTAGTAGTCATAAGTCTGTTTTTAAGAAAAAGTTTCTTTATTTAATTATTACGAAAGAATATTTTGTTTTAATAGATTAACATTATTGATTATACATCAAGAACATTTTAATAAAACATTTTCAAAATAAAATTTGACAGTTATAATTTATAAGTCCAGAGGGCGCTTATTTTATTTCGTTACTGATCGTTTGCGGCGTCCACATTAACATCCGATTAGCTTTACGTTTACTTATTTGAAATAATAATGGAGGCACTATATGCGATTCCCTTTAATGTGCTTGAATTGCCAAATATTAAAATAAAGAAACCATCATGGTTACAGCCTCCTTCTGCTATGACAACGTTTTCTTTGGTGTTATTTTCATATTTCTTAGTGACAGGAGGTTAGTCGGTTTCAATTTAGTTTTTGAAACATGAAGATAGATTCCAATAAGTAATTTTGTGGTTATTTCTAGGCATTATATACGATGTGATAGTTGAGCCGCCGAGCGTTGGATCTACGACTGATGAACACGGACATAGCAGGCCGGTGGCGTTCATGCCGAACAGAGTAAATGGACAATACATCATGGAGGGTCTCGCTTCAAGCTTCCTATTTTCCCTCGGAGGGCTCGGATTTATTATCTTAGATAGAACTCATAACCCTTCAACGCCAAAACTAAACAGAATTTTACTGATATCTGTAGCATTTTTGTGCATTCTTGTCTCATTTTTCACAACTTGGATTTTTATGAGAATGAAGTTGCCAGGATATTTACAAAATTAATTAATATCTGATACTAATTATGTATAAGTTTGAATTATATTTTTACACTGATCAGATTTTCTTTTTACCTAAAACTAAGAACATTTTCTATATTAGGTTTATCAAAGTTAATTTAATTTTCTATTGATTTCCAAGTCACAAATAGACTTATAATTTTACATGAAGGCTTTCTATTTTTTATAATTTGTTACAAATAAAATTATCATTAAAAACGAATATTATTTACTTACACTTAAAATAAAACTTCTGTTTTATATATTTATTTATTTCATAAGTTCTTATAAATTAAAATATATCCTATTAAATATTTGGCAGTTTTAATCAAGTACAATTTTCACTATAAATTAAATTTTAATACATCACAACACAAATATTGAGAATTCAAACTTGTAAACATTTTTCTACATAAAATAATTTAACTAAGGAAGACTACATAAGTCAAAATAACATTTAATAAAAATTGAGATTGAACTATTACTTAATATTCAAATACAATAATATCAAAGTTGAGTTTCATGTTTCTTCACAGTCTTATTCTGAATGAACTGAAAAACAATTACAGTAAGTATATGATTTTCCTCATAAATTAAATGTTCTAAAGTCTAAAAGACACAATTTGACAGATAAATGAAATATTAGTCATAATGGTTGTTGGTTCAATCCCACTTAATTTTATTTTCACTTCCCCGTTCCTGGTAACCGAAGGATACATTCTTCTGCAAAGCACAGCATCAATGCTGTCCTTTGCAGAAGAATGTTTGTGTTTTGCAGAAGAATGCTGTGCTTTGCAGAAGAATGTTTTATGTGTTGAGTTGCTGACTCAAGTTCAGCCACTCAACACACAATGTTTCCAGAATTCAGCAGAAAGTGGGGAACAGAAGCATTTAATTGAGAAGATAGTTACATAACTAAGTTACCAGGTTCTTTCTGCCTACCATGCTATGTGTGGTATATAGTGTGAAATTAAAAAAATGTCATATTTTAGGTATACAGTGTAGTCAGTACTCAGTCAGTCAGACTTCTTCATTTAAAGCAGATCTGATTCACTCTATAACAAATAAGCCTCATGGTTACTTATGACATAAAGCATGTAAAATTTATATTCCTAGAGTGTAATCCTACAACTTATTAAGAAAATTCTCAGGAGACAAGAAACTTATAAGTATTTTTTTTATCAGAAGTTTTACAATTTCAAAAATTGATTTGTATTTGCTACTACAACTTTTTTTTTACACTTTCTAGTGGTATAGAAATTTGTAAGTACATGACATTTACACTCTAAGCCAGTGTTTCCTAACTTGGGGCCCACGCCCCACAGGGGGGAAATTTGATAATTAAGGGGGGCAATTAAAAAAATGGATTCGACATGACTTTAACCCTTTCGCTTTAGGTTATTTAAATGCAATAATCGCTTTAGGTTAATTAAATTTAACAAAAAAGGCAAATTTTAATTTTAATTAAAAATATATATAATATATAATTTCGTTTCACGTTACCAAAATATCAACTGGGTAATTAGAGTCGTCAAGTAAACTTTGGACGAAATACATATAAAATAAAATGAATATACTAAATTAATATAAAATAAAATCAATATTAAAATTATTGATTTTGAATTGAATTTTAGAATTTTTTTAATGTATGGTTTAAAATTTTACTCACAATATTTTGATAACAATTTCATAGTGACTTCTTTATAAAACTTATCATTTATATTTCTTAAGGGAACAAAACAATTATGTATGGGGCCATAAAAATTTTAGAAATGTTAACCTTTAAGTATGGACGTCGGGTCTCACAGACCCATCTAGTTCTACGATTTCTACAAATCGGCCACTTCTCGGTGACCTCCGCCACTGAGTCGCTCAGTACCTATTGTATTAATGACAAAACAAATGTAAATAGCAGTGGTTGTGTCTCTGGGTTCAAAACACGTGAGTATTTAACTTTCTAAACGGGGCCTGGGTCTGTCAGACCCGACGTCCATGTTTTCCATACATAATGATTTCAAAACTCCATATATTTTTAATATTACAAATTATACTTTAATATTTTAATTGTATTATTTGTATTGAAATGTTTTTATTGTTGTATATCATATATTATTTTGCATTATTTGTTATATATTTTAGTAATATAAATATTATTTACCTAAAAAAGATTCAATTTTTTTAGTTTTTATGATAAAATGGAAAAAAATGATCGACCAAGCACGTCAGGGACAAATATATCGGTACTTTATAACCAACATCAAACAAAAGAATTGGACGACGACATTTTATAAAGAAAATAGCACTTTATCAAATAAAGACGCGTTTCGTATACTAAACTGGTCTAAGAATTGAGAATGACTTTGACTCGCGTTTCGCGATCTGATCTATTATTTATTGAACATGAAGCTAAAAAAAATAGTCTTGGGTTCTTGAAAAACATGTATACTTTGCCCCCAAAAGATATATAGAAAGACAACATATACTTATGTTGACTGCCATCATCCTGTTTGCCTACAATGTTGAAAGCCATTGTGTATCAATGTTCAATCGATGTACCTTATCTTGAGGTGTTGTAAAAATTTTTATTTTTTTATTGTATTGTTTTTTATTACTTGACTTTATATATGACTTTATATTTTGTTAAAATATAAAGTCTTGACTTTATATTTTGTTAAAAAAATATTTATTTTATTATCTTTCTTTTTTTATAGTATTATTTTCTTAAAAGTCATCCCATGTGTCCGAAGACTGAAATTGTGACTTAAAGTTACTTAAATCATTGTGATGCGTAAAGTTTTATAAAATGTGATTTTATTTATATGCATTTTGTTTGATTTGAGGCTATTCATGTAAACTAAAACATAAAATTGTCTTCTTCTGTAAAAAACAGATGGAATATAACCAATAAATACACTGGTCTGACAGACCCGACGTCCATATGTGTGTTATACAAAAAATCACGTCCATAGTTAAAGGTTAAGGTGGGGCATGGCCTAAAAAACTTTGGGAAACACTGCTCTAAGCTGTTATATTCTAAGAAATAATTAATTGTGTTTAACTTACTGGCAAAAATCTGAGCTTTTATCAATGATATGTTCAAATTCTGCAAATGACAGAGCACCGTCATCATCAAGATCTGCTTCTTCTAACACATTTTGGACCAGTTGCTGAATTTCTGAATCACTTAGCTTCAACTCAAGGCCACATAGACGCTCAATAACTTCCCGTAAATCGGATACTCCAATCATATCATCTCCGTCGAAATCTAGAAAGATATAATATTAGGTTGTTCTTTTAATATTTACTAAAATTGTGGTGTAATTTTGGTGTTAAGATAGTCCATTCCTCATTTTCTGCTTAGTTTTTAAATCGGCAGGACTTAGCATTTTGTTAGATAGAGGCATAAAAAATAACTTTACACATAATCATTCTGTTGAATGGCAAGTTGATGATGGATTTGTGATGATCCTATATATATATATAGGAGCAAAACATAGTGAGATTACCGTAAAGCAAATTACTTTTATATTAGAACATACCAAATATTCTAAATGCATGTTCGGCTTTTACTGCTTTTGGTGCGCTTTCACTGAACACTGACATCATATCGAGAAAATCTTCAAATGTGCAATCGCCGTCATTGCTTGAACTGAAAACTTTGCAGATTCTATCCCTAAAAGGGTTTACTCTGAGTTCAGGATATTGCAAAACTTTAGCCATGGGTAACTTGGCATTCTTATTATGTCCTACTTTCTCTGGGGCCAGAGCTTTGAATTTTTGATGTGCACTAAAAAGAAACAATAAAGTAACGTAAGATGAAAATATCCCTAATATTTGTACTACATACACAAAGTAATAAATACTTACTATAATACTTCTTTTTTTGTGAAATATGTTAAATCCTGAAACGAGATAAAAAAATTAAATAATTAATTATTTAGATGAATATACAACAAAGGAAAGCGAATTTGTATGTACGAATCTACCTCATAATCTTGCAGCTCTTCCTCGGTAAATTGACTTTTACCCTGGCCCATATTAAATGTGACAAGTATATTCGAAAATTTTCAATTAGCTATAACGTTTTAATATTCGTAAACAAATAACACAATAACAGCAAGAAACAGATCACAAAGACACAGCAGTACAGGCGTCCGCCTAAAACTGTCAAGTGTCAATGTGAATTGTCAATGTCACAACTTCACATAAGCGTAATGTAACATTTTTTAACAAACAATACTTGTTGGAATGTCACCATACATTCTAAGTATGAATGATCCCTTTAACTTTATAAATAAAACTATAACTGTTATAGTTGATAATATTATTTCATTGCTTAGGATATTTGTTCTCATTTGTGTCCTTTTTACTATTTTTGTATATAAGCTGTTTGATTGTTACTAATATAACCTTTTGATTGTTTAAATGCTTAAACCAGGTTACAGAACACGCTTAATAAAGGGAGCATCCCAATCTATCATCTGTTTACATCAGTTTATATTTTATTAATTCATAATATTGTACAAAATTTTATTTATTTTCAAACTAGTAAAATAGTATTTGAGATGTAAAAGAACAGTTAATAGTTTACGAAACATTTTTTCTATTAATTGTGAAGTAAAGTTTGTATAAATAATACATTTTTATAATAAAATACATCTTTTTATTTTTTAGCAATAATATGTAACAACATAACAAACAAAAAATGGTAAGGCAATAGCTCAGTTATTCATAAAGACCTTTGTTTGATTTCCCGTTCCTGGAACTAAAATATTATAGAGTTATAAATTTAAATAAAACTGCTACGTAACCAGACTTAGTTATTAGGTACAATTTTTTACATTCTTTAAGTATTTTAGTGAAAAAAAGATGTTAAAGTATTTCTTACTTCGCTAACATTTTAAAGTTATAATAAAACAGAAAATAAAATACCATTTTGTATTTTTAAAGAAAACAAAGATTTTTTCTTATACGGTCCTCCTGGTAATAATTCACAAAGCGGTTGATATTTATTTGTACATGCCACTGTTTTCCAAGTGCGATGTTTTGTAAGTATTACGCAGGACATGTTGACATTTCTCTGTGGGTGCCCGGGAGCCCAAGCACGATACGTTATGCAGTCCAAGCTATTTTCTAAAATATAAATGCTCATTCAATACCAGACATAAAACACACAAACATATACGTATGTAACAGTTGCATGTATGTAGGTAACATAATCAAGAAAAATCTCATTATTTTTTTATATTATATTTTTAGGCATTTTATATGAAATAATGAAAATAACATTTGCGGCAAACGTCTGGATAATTTAATCGATCTTCTCAGATTAGAGGAACAAATATTTTTTTATAAATCTACTGTCTTCACTTTTTATGTATACCATTATCGATTAAAAAGCTTTTATCATTATTCCTCCTCATCCCAACATACGCTGCTTCTACACTTGCTGTAACCAGCGCCTGCGCCAGCGCATCTGTGCGCTGTTCATCGGAGACGTCAGCCAGTACTGCACTTACATTCTTGCATTGTGCTTGAGATGCCGTATAGTTCAATTGTTTTGGTAAAATCATGAACATGCCAGTTGCTGGCACGCAAGTAGAGTTGATATTGGCTAAAAAATATTATTATTTTTGATGTATATATGCGTTTCAATAAATTAAGGCGTTATTTAAATTTATTTCTATTTAAAATAACACTTACGTAAAGGATTAGCATATAAACTATAATGATCGTATCTTGACTCATTACTTAGAGACAGTCCTCCTTCTGCTTCAGCACATTTCAGAAGTTCACAAGTATATTCTAAGTTACTACCTCTATCATTGCGTGGGCTAAAATTTAAAGCCAGAGCTTTTTTCTCGATACCAAACCTCTTACAGCTGATAAGCGAAGTAAAATTTGCTCTGGCAGCAATACCTAGCTTGAATCGGTGACATTTTTTAATTAAATGGTATTTAGGCATAGTATATGTACTTTTAGTAGTACATTTCATGTAAGCTGATATCTGTGCTACAAGTATTAAGAATATGATTGTATAGAACATTACATATAGGTATGTCCGAATGTTTTTTTTAAACGGGCGTACGGGTCACCTGATTCTAACACTAATAGTAAAAGTTATTTTACGATTTATTTTATATTTATTCAAAGGTTACAGAGTTACAGGTAGAAAGTCAACACAGAAAATAAAAATATATACGCAGAGAACACAATGTTTCCAATCTCGGTCGGAAAGGTGAGTTTCACCTGTCATACTGATGGCCACATCGTACATAATTCATGGTATCCGGACTGAATATTAAAATAAGCTCAATTTCCCTGTCAGTCGTTTGTTGTGAATTGTAACGAAGTCACATAATTGATATGAGATTTGCCTTTTATTGAAACTATAATTTCTGATGTACATAATATATGTAGGTACTATCACAGATATATTTATTCGTCTTTGAACGTACCACGTTTTTAACACTTTTTTTTTCAGTTTTATCATGTTTTGAAATAGGAAATTCATATATTAATGCGAATAATCGAAATTCAGCACAAATAAAATGTAATAAAATTTGACAAAACGGAAGCTACGATACTAATATGAAAATTGGACGTAGGAGGTGAAATCTTATCGGCCTACGTATAAGGTGTACCTACACAGGTGTAAATCTGATAATTTATTGACTTAATTGAATTTTAACCATCATTTATTTAAAGCTTTTTTAAACGAAACTTTATACATTATTATGTAAACAATACAAAAAAAACTGGCTATATTTCAAGGATACAATTTAGAAAAGCGTCAAAAATCTAGACGGCTTCTTTTCAAACCGTTGTCAGTTATTTGGAAATGTCATTTTATTTCACGGATTTAATTGTTAATAAATAATTTTACACAATTAGCAAGTAATTTAATTTTAAATAAAATGGGCTGTTTCTATTCAAGGCGTATTGTAAATGAAGTAAGATGAAATGTTTATAATTTTTTCTTAAATTTAATAAAGACTAAAAACAAGTGGAATTACAACGGAATACAAAAGACTATGTTAAAAAGAACCAACTTGAAGAATTGAAATATATTATACAAACCTTAAATATAGTAATATTAGCAATACTACGTAGTATTAGTATGCGCTACGTTAGAAGTCGGTAACAAGCCCTAAGCAAAATTTAAGTTAGCGGCAAATAGCAGAGGCAATTAAGAGTTTCAGGTGCACAAAGTAGTCTTTCATTTAGATGGAGATTGAAATTGTAAATAAGATTATAAAATGTCATAACATTTTATGATTTAGGGTATCTTTTAAACGGGCAATTGTTATATTCATAAATTTAATTTAGGTTTACGAAACATGAACAATACTAATACAATGGTCGTAGGCTAAGTATATCTAAATATTGATACAAACGCAGCACTTTACAAACTATTTAAAAACGATGTCAATAACTAAAAATTCGATGTAAAGAGACGTCAACTTCCATTTCAGCACGACGACAATACATACGACATGACGCCAATAAAACATTTGCCGGTGATCTTCGTGAGCGGCGTGCCGGGTGCGGGCAACCAGACTGTGGCGCAGACCATATCTAATATAACAGGATACACGTTGATAAGACCTGGAGAGCTGGTCAGGTCCGAGGCTGAGAGGGACACGCCCAGGGGACAGCTTATAGCGGATAAGTTGAGAGCGCAGGAAGATATACCTGACGTATGTAACGTTTGGTATTTTTTTAATAAAACGTTTTACGATACTTCATATTTAACATTTTACTCACTGGACACACTTATTTTTTGACTTTCTACCTTCACTATCAACTAGTTCAAAAATTAATTGAAGTGTAGGAAAATTCTTCTAATATTATAAATGGAAAAATTTGTGAGTCCCGTAATATTTCAAAAAAAGCAAATACGTAATTGTAGCACCAAATGAGTGGTATATGTATCGGTTTTACCACAGAAAGTTGCGAATTTGACCAAAGGCTGAATTCTTTTGAATGTTCTATTATATGTTTATTTCTATTACATGTTTAAATAACTTAATATATTTATTGCACAGCAATTAACGGTGGATATCATCAAAGAAACAATGCTTATGCACCAAGACTCTAAGGGTTTCATCTTAGTGGGATTTCCAAAGAACCATCGCATGTCGAATATATTTAATAGACAAGTGAAATGGCCCGAGAAGTTAGTTGCTCTAGAAGTCGACAATGAGGTAAGGGTCATAATGTAATGAAATTTTGTTTCTTAAAAACAAAAGATTTCTCTTCTCTTCTCTTCTGATGTGCCTATTAGAAAATTAAATCGTAACCTCACGTATATTCTCGCACAGTAGAGTTGGCAGAGGAAATTGGTGTTAAGACACTTCGTTCCCCACTTTCCTCTCAATTATCGAGACGTAGCGTATAATATGGCAGAACTCAACGCCGCGCTATATCTTCAAAAAAATATTGATAGTTCATACATCTGAGTGAGAATCGAATTCCATCCAGAGGATGCCCTGATTAATATCTGTCCGAAATTTGTTTGTGGGCATACGGGACGCGACCCCGGATCCTCGAGCCGCCATTCTTATATCCTCATCCAGTCCGTAAGATTGGTGTCCTCCCTCCCCCGCCTTTCCTCTTTTCCGTAGTTCCCTCCTTCTTTTACATACCCTACCCTTCTATTTTCCCCTCCCCTCGGTTTTTCTCCACAAGGGATTTTGGAGGTCAGACGGCAGTCGCTCCAGTTAAAAACCGCCAACCGCCACTTAAATGGACCGACAACAGAAAAGACTGGGTACGGCTAGGGCGTCGCCGCAAAACGACGCGCCGACACATCGCCCTACACCTGCGACAAGTGGGCAAGGACTACCATGTCATGTACGGGCACGGTTAAAGACGCTAGTACCCAGACGGAAACTCCGCTTTGCAACGTGGAATTGGCTCTCTGACCGGACGATGCAGGAAACTCGCAGATGTACTCATGAGATGTTGGGTCCAGTGTGCTTTTCTCTAGGAAACACGCTGGAAGGGCAATAAGCCCCGTAACATCGGCCAGGGTTACCGGCTTATATACACTGGGTCACCTTCAGGTAGAAACGGTGTGGCGGTAGTGCTTTCTGAAGATAAGGGCACTGATTGAGGGCGTTACCACAAACTTAATCAGTGCCTATGCTCCCCAGGCGGGATGTAGCGCGTCCGAAAAGGAGGTAGGTAGGAGGAGGCCTTATAGGTCCTGAACCAGCCGTTAAGTCGGAAAAGTTCAGGTACCTTGGATCCGTTATGCACGAGTCTGGAGGCATCGATCACTGGTATGGTCTGCGACCACAGAATACCGCCCAAGCTCAAGGGGCTCATATACATATAAGAGTATCATCCGACCGGTTCTTTTATACAGCAACGAATGTTGGCCAGCACTATCTCGGCACACTCAGGAGCTTCACGTCACGGAAATGAAGATGCTGAGGTGGATAAGCGGCGTAACGCAGTCTGACCGCATACGCAACGCATTCATTCGAGGCAATCTTGGGGTCCGTGACGTAGCGGATAAGCTCCAAGAGCGTCGGCTGAGATGGTTTGGCCACGTTACGCGCCGGCCTAAGAACTATGTGGGATGTAAGTACCTTGCTATACCAGTACCTGGAGCGCGACCTCCCGGAAGCCCAAGGAGGCGCTGGTTGGATGTCGTGATGCAGGACACGAGAGCCAATGGTCTAACCACAGAGGACGCAAAAGTGGAGTAGGTTGAGTAGGAAGGCAGACCCTGGTAATAGCCGGGATTAATGCCAGGAAGAAGAAGAAGACATCTGAGTGAGAATCTAACCTGCGGTCACACGCTGTGTATAAGTAGTATATAAGTGATATTTAACCAGGTCGCGGCAACACGTTTACAAAGTAAACTGTCAGAGATGGGTCGCCCCGAGTCAGAAATAAGTGCGGCGAGGCAGATCGTCAAAGAAGCTGCGCACAAAGTCAAGAATGTGCACAAACGGTTCGGCGGCCATGTTGTTACGGTATTATTTGAAATGTAACATTAACTTATGTACTTGTTATTGTACTTATAGACAGTCGAAGCTATGTGCTATGTCACTATTTCTATTTGCTATGTCTATGTACTATGTCACTATGTAGTCTGCACACCACATTTAGATCTAAACATACCTACTAATTAAGCGTGTACTATGTACTTTTTTTTATTAATATCTTTAGGTACCACTACATACACTTGATCCGCACACTTTTTTATCTTATTATTATATATAATTTACAATAATGTTATTAATATATATATGATACATACATTAATTGCATTATTGTTTATATACAGAACTATTATCTGTCGTAAGAATTTTTTTTTTTATATTTACATTATTTTTATAAATTTATACATTGAAATATGTTGATAAGCGAGCTTATAAGTAAATACACACTGTGTTCCCTATTACAATATACAGTTGTACATACTATGTACTTACAAAGTACTTAATATGAACCCAACAGGCACTTTACACGCATTCACCTCTCACGTAATATTTCTATATTCCTACTCATATAAAGTTAACTTAGTTTATGCACTCAACGCTTAAACACATTGAACACTGTTATACTATACTAATAATTTGATATAAATGAACAGTTCATTCTATAACCATATTTTTACATGAAATATTCTCCATTTAGGTAACATTTTTATAAACATCACGTTCTTCACAGCTGGACAGCAGTGGTAATCCAAAAACCTTAGCCAACACTCTAAAAGAAATATTATCGGACACTATTGAAAAGATACATAAGGAAGAGGAGACCGAACTACCTCCGACTGCGACGTCAGCCCCCGCCGTTGTACGGAACACTCCTCCACAAAACAGGTCGATACTACCCTCCGAAGTTATAGATGCGATCAATTGAGGGTAGTTTTATAAAGATTCGTACATACGTTTGTTACTTTTGTTATATGTTCAAATTTGTTATAATAAATGTTATAATTTTATATGTCCGTTGTTGTTTATTTTTTGAATTTTATTATAAATGTACATACTAAATTTGTGTTATGTATACTAGAAAAAAATATAATAACAACAGTACTTGTTGTTTAGCTATGAATATTCCAAATGAAGTTATTTCAATTAATAAAATTACTATCCCGTGGCTATTACCAATTTTTCCTATTATATATTTACATTTAAAAAACAATATACGAAACATTAAGTATAATATCTACTGTTACATTAATGCCTATAAAACATCTTTGGTCGTACCTCTTTCAAACTTAAGTGATACTGGCCGTAATGCCTTTATTCTTCTAATTTTTAAATAATCAAAAAATGCTTCACCGTGACAAGTGACACACGTCGTTGTCGATTGTCACAAAAAGCGCATCAATTTTTAAAACAAAAATCGGTCAGTGCGTTTGAGGTCAGTCTTCGTACCGCACCACGATTGAGTTTCAGTTGGTCGTAGACTGAAAAAAAAATAGCCACGCTGCGCAAATCAGTCATAAAAGTCATGAAGATCAAATTACGTTAGTAGTCAAAACTCACAACTACTTAAAGTTACCGTCGTTGACAAATATTATGTCTGTTTTAGAAAGCTTTTTGTTTATTTTTATAATACGCTTCAAATTTTTATCAATGGATACTTAGAAATGAATAGGAATATTATTAATACTTTTTCTTACATGTTTATAAAATAAGTTGTATTATAATATATAGCAAGAGATCGTTTTCCATCAACATCTTCAACGGAAGATAATGAAAGCGGCAATGACTGGGAGCCGGAAGTACGACCGCTTATGCAGCCTCGCCTGCCTCCGCCGCAGGCTATAATAGTAGGTTCCGTTCGCAAGCGTCGAGGAAACTTACCGAAGAATTCCGTTAGGATCCTGAAAAGATGGCTCTACGATCACAGATACAATGCCTATCCTAGCGACGCCGAGAAACTAGCTTTAAGCCAAGAAGCTAATTTAACAGTATTGCAGGTAGCCATCTTTCATGATTGAAGTAATTTATACTTATAATTGAATAGTATTATTAATTGAAGTAATAATTTTGGGATACTTTTTATTTATTTACCATTGTGGAATTCGACTGTCGTATTTGCTTTAGATAATTTTCACAATCGTCATTTTTCGATCGACGACCACGTAAACACACGTAAACTTTACGATAGCAATACAATTATAGGTTTAGTAGTTAGACTATTAAGATTTTTGGCCATGTGGTAGGTATGTATGTATGTATGTATAATATAGTTTCGATATATTCTTTTTACCTATACAAATACATTGAACATTTCGAGAATAAAGTTCATTAAATTTTAAACATTTCCTTTTAATATACATACTCGTAAATCTAAATATCACTTGTAGCTACATACATGTGCGGCATTAAGTGTAATTAATTAAAGTGCAATAAAGAAAGAATTGATAATGTTATAGGTTTGCAATTGGTTTATCAACGCTCGTCGTCGGATCTTACCGGAAATGATTCGTCGGGAGGGGCATGATCCCTTAAAATATACTATATCACGCCGAGGCCGGAAGCATCCAGGCCTTGGGGTACATTCCATGGGTATGGGGGGACATATGGGAGTTGGATCCATGGGACCCATCAACATGGGCGTGGGTCCCATGGTTGGCCTCGGCTCTACATCCACGTCGAGCATGATGATGCCCAATAATATAACGGTTGGCGGATGGGAGGGAGTTGAAGTTCAAGTAAGTTTTTGTGTTTATATTAATATTTATTACATTACCTACTATGTAGTCTTCGTTGTTTGTGTTACTTTCACATCATCATCATTTTATCAGCTTTTTGAGGCCCAGCGCTGAACATAGACCTCATTCACAAAAGAATTTCATAAAAATCGTAGTTTTTTAAAATTATTGTACTCAATACCATTATAGTCTAACAGATGTAAGTGAATTAAAATTAAAACTTTATTAAATTAAAATAAAATGTAATTTATATTTTAATAGAACGTAGGAGATCACAACGGAGTGGGCCATGACTACGGCGACGGTCTGCTAGTGTACCAAGAGAGAGACGGTCTAGGGGAAGCTGAAGAGGGCTATTCCAGTGCCATTAGCGAGGAGGAGGTCAAGTACGACCCCTCCGTGTGGCAGTCCGTCATCCGCTACGGACCAGATCAAAGTTTACACTCAATGGACAATAGAAGGTAAATTATAATTTTCTTTACAGATTTGTACATTTGTACGTTTGAATACACTTTGAAATACAACTTAAATTAAAGAGAAATGTAAAGTTCTACTACTGTTATTAACATTCACTGCGTTAGGCATTAATATTGTATACATTTCTGATAACAAAAAATAATTTCGAACACTACTAATAGCTCAGTGGTGACGATGGCTACAGAGTGCGAAGAAGTAGTAACGGGGGATTTGGATTCCTGGCATCCTCAGGGTCCCTTAGCCGCTCGACAGGTGAGCCCGCCTCCGCCAGTGGCCGTGGAACTGGAAGTCGCCACGACCGACACGTGGTGTCATACTTAATACTCTGTATTTTTGTAAATGTTTGGAAATTTTGAACGTAGCTGAAATTGAACTGAAACTTTTTAAATGATTGTCTCTAAATTTCTTTCAAAAATCGCAAAAACCAAATTTCTTATTATATAAACTAAAACAATATTGCTTACTGTTTGATGTTATATTATGTATTTACTTTTATTGATTTTTTTTTAACTTCATGCTTTTATCCCTCACATAGCGGGGTAGGCAGAGCGAACCTGGGAACCTAGTGTTAAGACTCTTACGTTCCCCACTTTTCACCGATTTCTGAAGACATTGCGTGTTAAGTGGCGGGGCTCAACGCTGTGCTTTGCCTCTTTACCAAAGCGAGGAAATGAAAATATTAAATATTACATTTTCTCGAGTGAGAATCGAACCCACAAACTGTCGCACATACAGTCACGCGCTGACTACCTATAAAATAAAATATAACATTATTTCGTTAAGTTCATTAATTATGAAAATAAAATGATAATTATAATTATTTACGGCTCAAGCGGTTCATATCTGCTTCGTTCAAAGTTTTCTTTTTATTCTTCACAAATAGGTAACTGACGAACAGACATTCACAAAACTTGATAGTGGTTAGTTTTTGAATGTAAATAATAGAGATTATTATGAAATGACTTATACATACATATAGATATGTAGTGTAGAAAATAAACGGGTAGTAGGTAGTTTAATAATGAAAAAAATACACATTTCTGAGCGTTATATTAGTTATTTCTTTTTATTGATAAATAAAATTATGTTATGCGCAATAAAGGTTTATTCCCAAGTGGAAAAAATCGTTTATCCCTTCTATTTAGCATATATATGTACTATATGTGGTATATGACTAGGCATGGCCTACATGCTTGCCAACAGCGTAAAAGATGAGTGAAAATAAAAAAAGGGAAATAAAGTACAGTTGAAGGCGACGTTGGTGTTAAAGCATATATATTCAACCGTCGCATCGGTCCGTTGTAAAGACACGAGTGTGTAGTATATTATATGTATTATAGATTAGTTTTTGGCTTAAACCAAGCGAATAGTGTTTTATTTGATTGATATAATAAAGTGTTTAAAAAGCATACGTCTTTTCTTATAAGTCCTAGAGAATGTTTTAACGCCGGCATCACCTAAAATTGTATCTCTTTGAAAAAAGAATCTTTTGTGTTCGTTTATCGCATATTTTTTTGAAAATTCACTTAAAATACGTGTTTAGGTGGTGCCGAGCGCGAGGGAAGACGGCGAGCAGTTTAAGTGTCTCTACTTGTTGGTAGAGACCGCGGTCGCTGTGAGACAGCGCGAGAAAGAGCAAGAGCGGATAACTTGTTAATTTAAAAACACTGATGTCTTTTTTATTCATACTTCCCCCGCATTATGTGGGGTGGGCACAATGTTTAGGGAGTATGTCCTATCGGTTTCACCACGCAACGAACAGTATGGTCAACGAATTGTGGCCGCCCTGAAATTAGCTGTAGCACAGAAGATATTTTAGATTTTTTCTTGCTTTTCATTATTTCTCCGAGTGTACAATGTGTAAAAGTTACGAAAGCGTAACATCGGGACGGCCACTCGTCGAACAGTAAATATGAATATATCTGCCTACCCTATAAAATACGAGGCGACAAATATATTATCTAATAATACTATTTTCTACTTTAAAATGCTCAATTACTTAAGGATATTGGTAACATAACATAAGTTATAAATGCGATTACTTTTTTATAGCCTGTAAGAGACTGGAGAAAAACAAAATCTTTATAAGCGATTAATAGCGATTTAAGAGTATACATATATGTAGACATTAAATGATGAAATATTTTTTTTGTTTCTCTCAAACGGAATGTAACTTTTACGGCATGTAAGTCTTATTCCTTGGTGTGTGCTGAAGAAGCACTAACAGGATTTCCCAAAATATCTACGGGAACGAGATGAAAAACGGGATTATACGTTTTGTATTTTATATATTTGTGACGTTATAAAGCACTTGGTGGTTAAAGTTTAAGTTAAAAAATATTATATTCATTTCATGTAGGAGTAAGTTAGATATTTCATATAAAAGTTTGAATTTTAAGATAAACTATTATTCGTTTTTATTTAGGTATAAGCTATTGGGTATACCACGCAATTCTTCATCGGAAAGTGGGGAAAGGATTGTGTTAATACTGGACTCCTTTTGCCTACCTCTCTATATGCGTGATACAGCGTGAAGCTGAAAATAAAATAGTTTTGTAGAATAAATCAAGGATTTGCGATTGTAAGAAGATGTGTCAAATAAAAAGCATATTAAATTGATACTATTTTATTTCCCGTTTAAACATATAATATGATTGTCTCTAATATTTGTAAATATATAGTCTGCAAAGTAGTAATTGTATGTCTATTTTTAAAGGCGTTGCAGCCTTAGGTATGTATGTTTTCCAGGCTCCATTGTACCGGCATGTTCAGATTCTAAATTTATATAATTTGATGAAATTTATTTTCCTGCAAACTTTTGTGAACTATATAAATTGTTTAGACTTCCGCGAATTGTTTTAAGCACAAACGTCCAGATCTTTTATATCCATAGGGACAATGTGTTACACCGATGTGACCGCCGTCATCCCCTTCGGTGAACGCACGGAAGCACAAGACACTTAAACATATTAAAAATATAATATTATATATGTTATGCATATTTTAGCGATGCTAATAATTCTGTTAGAATGATGTCGAAAGCGAGCTTGTCGGTTTTTTATATATTCTAAGGTGATGATACCAATATCAACTTGACCTGCAAGTTGAGATTAGTATCGATTTTTACGTATAATTAAAATTAAAAATGTCTGTTAGTCTATTAATTTGCTTTTTGCAACTTTTTTGGTAATATTTTCTAAAAAATGTTCAATATAGCCTCCAAATGACAACACCTGTACTCGTAAATACAGATTTTTGTTGTTCTTTTTTCATAATTTTTATTAAAGAATAATCATATAATTTAAAGGCATCAATTAAGCTCTCGTTGTTTTATTTTAGATTAAATTAGATTTAGAAATGGTGTTATACAAATGTTAACTACCTTTATTACACCAATCCCAAAGTTTAATCTTAAAAAGCATATTTAATCTCACAACAATTTACTTGAAAAATGTGGTTAGACATTCATATATCATAAAAATGCGGAGAAAAATAAAAGACTAAATAAATAAATATGTTTAATTTCTCATTAACATATGATGCTCTATATTTCTACCTTTTATTTAATACAATTTTTGTAAAATATCTAAATATAATTCTGTTTCTATTTACTCTACAAATGGCGTTAGGGCTTCAATGTTTTCCAGGCTCCATGTTCCATGCTGGCTCGGAAATATTTTGGAATGCATATGTGGAAATTCGAGCATCAACTGCATAGGTCTTCAAGTTTCATGTATAGTAGTAGATAAGATGACTTGATTGGTTGTACGGAGTAGTTTTCCAAGTGGGTTCAACCAAATCAATCCTATGCGAAGTAGTGGACTTGGATGAGATCGAGAACAAATTTTAAGGCAAGCAAATTCAAAGCTAATTGTAGCCCTGCAACCAAACTTACATATAACTGTTAAATATGTTTAACTAATAAACGTGGAATATTTATCCGTCATGTTTACAAAATCTATTAACTCTTTTATAACCATAAGGACAGTTTACATTTCCAATGACCATTTTATTTACAACTCTCACGGACATCCCAAGGTCGTCCACTTCTAAAGGTATTCCATAGCAGCACAGAACACTCAAAATTAACAAAAAAACAATTTTAAATAAATGCATGATCAGATTTAATGTATGACCGATACAAACGAGCTATTGCTTTAGAGTGTTTATGTTAGTATCCGTTATAGGTTCTAAAGTCAGGTCAAAATTATATTAGAAACTTACGTAAAGTGCACTTGGAATATTAATAATACTAAGAAGTATGTCCGTATTAAAAATATTATTATAAAACTGCTAAGTCTTTGTTTATTGATAATCTCATTCACCAGAACTTCAGTATGACATGCTAGTCTTCGACGAACTAATATCCCTTTACAGGGCAGTTGATGCCGTTCAATTGCCACTATACGTGTAAAACTAAATTAAAAACGAACCAAGTAAGGCTGGGAGGAGACGCTAGAGGAACTGCCTGTTAACATAATGATAACCTTCATGACTGCTTCATTATAATGACATCTACATTTATTGCATTACTTGAGGTTTACGCCCACTTTGATGTTATTTTATTTGTTCATATTATTAGTCACATTAAGCGCAATAATTAATTGGTGTTAATTTGGGATTCGGGGAGGTATTTTTTAGAAAAAAGTTTCTCTCACCTCATTTTAAAAGGGTTTATTACTTCAAAATGAGAGTTATTATAGTCAGTGAAATATAGGTTGCAGTAAATTAACTACATGATTGAAAACTGCATCGGCTGAACCTTCAGCGTTTATCTGAAAATTACAACAATTTAGACTTAAAACCAGGTTAAGTGCGAGTCGAGATTGTCAACGGGAAGATGGCCCGAAAAGCTTTTATAACTTATAAAAGTTGACAAACTTAAGTTTTCGGGGATAAATGCTCATTATGTACGAAATGAATATCTATAAATACAGGTTCACGGTATGAAGGTATATAGGTTTTGATTACGCTGCGAATTTCATACAAAATGTAGGAAAATCAATACATAAACGCTTGTGTCTTTTGATTGAGTTGACTGAGTAAATTGATTTTATTTTGTGCTACAGGGGACCATAGATCCGAATTTTTGATTTTGCTTTCACGGTATAACTTGTTTATAAGAGAAAAAAGATGTTTTGGAATATTATCTAAGGTTTTTGAGAAAATAGAAAGGGGTAAATAGTAATAACTTATTAATCAGTTACTTTTCATCATTTTAGAGAATGCGTTTTGAATAGCAAAATTGACTGCTGTAATTATCTAGTAGGTAGACTCTGAGAGACTACAATAGAAACGGATATACGACGAAATTGATAATATTTTAAAAAAACATAACATTTTGCATTAATTTTTTTAATAACATTATACTTTACCCGATTAATTTTATTGGGCCAATGGTCGATGATATCTTTATAGCTGTCCGGGAATGTTTTTACGGGTTTACTGTCCATATCGTCCACTGGAGTTGAATCAACCATGTTTTTGGATGGTGTTTCTAAATAGATTATTAGCTGGAATGTGTTGCAATGGCTATGAATATCGTGATCATTGTATGAGGAGAGGAAGTGCTTGAAATCTTTAAATAATAAATTATTTTTTATACATAAATAAATATATATAAGTACAGTTATACGCTGTATCCTGCATATAGTAAGTTAGGCATCCCTTTATTTTCAAAAGAATTATAAATTATTTCTTTAGATTTTTTTTGTAATTTATAAAAGCTTACTTCAACATGACCAATGTTCTTCTCAAAGAAAATCCCTTGCATTTTGTCCCTCGGAAATTTAGAGATGACGAAACCTTTAGTAGTACCAACTCTCAACATTGCCTTTTTAAGTAATTCCACTACAACGTCGTTAGGAACTGAATCGTCTGAAAATTGTTTTATTCATTTGAATTATGCTATTAACTGCATATTTTGTAAAACGGAAGGCAAAAAACTTTAGAACATACATGTCGCTCTCCATTTGCGATATTACACTGAGAATACTTCCCTCCCACCAGTGACGATCGAATTCACGACCATCGCCATTAAAGTCACACAGTAGGACAGCCACTGCGCCACAACGGCTACTCTTTGTTAACGTTTAACTTGCTTATTAAAAATATTTTTTTTATTCACTTACGTCGTTCCATAGCTGTAATTAAACATTTAGTTCTATCCGAGCCGGTGCTTATCTCCTCTCGTAGTAAGCTTCCTGTCGAGAGATGAATTAATCCAAGTTTTCCCGTGATCTTCTCCGACAGTCCACTCATGACTGACCGACTGCCCAGCATCCACACGATCGGTGTCTTACTCGAGTCAATTTGAGGCTAGAGTTTAGTTAATGGGGCGTTTTTTGAATGTAAATGGTACATACATATTTTATATAGCATTATGGCTGACGGCGGATCCGCTAGCGGTCAAATGGAAATAATTAAAAGTTTTCTATAATTTCTTAATGATTACATAAAATTACCCCTTCCTACGCCCAAATGCCAAATATTCTATAAAAAATATGTAACCATGACATGACATGAAATCTGGGACGCATTTAATTGCGGTGTTTTTTTAATATAATCTCCTTGCTTAAAATATTTGTTGTTCATTTTGAGACACTCAGGGCTATTAATTATTTTCAGTTGCCCGTTCTTTTCAAGAAAAGTGCGTAGAGTTCACTCACCACGGATGGTGGCTACCCTGCTATATGTGGTATAAATGCTGAAGTCAAACATATCTTTTCTGGGTCAGATTGCATAAAATTGGGGCCAGTCTCGGTGCAGGAACACAAGCGTGGAAATGAGTTATTTAAAATTTTCATTTACTCTATAATAATGTGGCAAAGCGCCGTGTTGAGTTCCGCCAATGAACATGCAATGTCTCCAGAATTTTGCGGAAAGTGTCCTCACACTCCGCGAAAGCGAATTAATGGGAATGTAGTGTCTTAAAACTAAATTCCCAGGCTTCCTCTGCAGGCGCTGCTATGTACAAGATACAGCGTAAAGCAAAAAAAAAAAAATTACAAATAATCACCGTTTTTCGAAACGCTTTGCATCTAGGCGACATACACTGTAAAGGACATGGCGGGCTCTTCTCAATAACCTCCTCTTCGCACGGAGAACAAATATTATCATCCATTTATATTTTTATAAATTGTATTTTTTTAATTAATCTGCTTACATAACTATAATTTTTATTTAACTATAATTTTGTAAATAATACTTGGAATATTCTTATTTGTCACATGATAGATATTACTGATATTTATTTAGGGTTTAATGATGTTTTATTTTTTCTTCTATAGACTATTAAACAATATAACCTTTTTGTAACTAATAGCAAATGATATGAATATGAAATATGAACATTCTGTGTACTAATTGTTGTGGAACTTATTTTAAAAAACTTCGTTAATTAGCCGAGTGGGCCGTACCCACTCTAGAATAGTCTGTGGCCCCAGAAATTTTACTTACAACAAAATTTGCTCCGAAAAATTAAAAATACAACATTTAGCCCCGGGTGTATGTTCCTACATATTGTCTAGGCTTGTCGTGGAAATGAAAAAAAGTCATTCCTCTGAGAGGGTAGCGAATCTATAACAACCACATTTCCTCTCAGTCCATCAGTTCTTCACTGCACCACGCGGGTCTTATTTAGTTTGTATAAATAAAACAAACTGTAATTAAATATTGAAATAAAAAGCTTTTTTATATTTTTATTAATTTATTTACCATTTAGATGATGATGATGTCCACTTAATATTTAGTAAAATATATAATCCAGTACCCAAAGACAACAATCTCGAAATAATCGGGCATATCGTGGAAAATCGTCATATTAAAGTGGGATGTAATGTCATTTTGGACTTCTGAGTTTGTTTATCCACTATGTTAGTTTTCAAGTAGGTTCACGGTGTAGAAATAATTGTCACATCTAATTCTTTATGCAGTCCCTCCAACCAGATTTGAGCCGCAAATCAGAGGTTTCCCTAAAATACTGTATTATCACTATTGAACATGGTATATTCTGGTTTTTCCAAGCATAATCTTCCAACTCTTCTGTAACCATATGGGCAATTGTGACTGTAACTACCGATCATCATTCTGTTCACATTTTCCACTGGCAAATATTCGTCAAATGTTCCATTGCACGTAACAAGAAAAAATACTAAAAATACAATTTTAAATATAATATGCATGTCTCAGCGTTACGACTGAACTATTTCCTCTCAAACGATGATATTATGAGAAAGCGTGTGCTTATATATAAAGTTTAGGTAGATGTATGTTCTTGTGTGAACAATGTCTTTCTGTCTATAATTGTTTTCGAATTGTTTCTTTAAAGTATTAAATTATTCTTATAACACCAAATCTAGTTACATTAGAAAAAAAACTCCACTAAAAATGTTGGTAAGCTACAAGGACTGGACCATTCATAGAAAATGTAGTTAAAAAGTATAACAAAGTCAAAGAAGGCCGGGGAAAGAGTCTATAAAGAAGTTTAAATAAACAATGATAACCTTCATGATCTATGTCTGATGACATTTCTAATGGCATCGGGATTTATTATCTTACTAGCGATTTGCCCTCACTTTGTTGTTCCGTTTATATTTTTAAATGGTACTCTCTATCTATCAACCTAATATTGTAAGTACAGTACTGTCTGTACTAACATCTAAATATAAAATACGTAAAAAACTAAATCTAGATATAATTCAAGCGAATTACATCCCGAGTGAGCACTGAACTTGGAACACATATACAAATCGAAATTTTAGCTACTCTAGATAAGCCTAATACAATTAAAACAAAAGAAATTTTGAAATATTTTAATAATTTTAAAACAGCACTTTATGTAAATAATATAACATATTAATTTTATAAAATAGTTTATTTAAATAACAATAAAGGATGTTGACAAAAGAATTGTTACCATTTAAAAATAACACATTAAGAGACAACATAATATTTTTTCTTTTTTTAGCATAAAAAAGTTTTTTCACGATTTAATTAATACTTCAATTCATACAAGTAACTTTTAAAATCTACGATTAATACTGTTCGACATTAATGTGATGTTAATAAATAGTATATGATCGGTCCGAACGGTGGAAAGAGGGAATCGGAAGTGTTTTAATGGGAACCAGGTTCCCTCTGCCTACCCTGCGAAGGTAAAAAAATATTCGAAATGTATATACATTTACAAGTTTGTATGTTTGTCAAGTCAGGTACTTTATTTACAGTTTAATTTTGTATTTTATTTTCAAAAATCTTTTATTTTTAGCTTATTATTATTAAATCAGATTAATTAATTTACATAATAGTTTATTCATTTAAACAATATTTTTTGAGAACTCTGTAAACATCTCTATAAGCTTATCGATCAATATATTTAGTGCTAATTTTTAAGCGACGAGCGGGTCTAGGATTTGTACCACTTGGCTAAAGATAGAGTCCACTGTGTCTTCAGCGTTTATCTGTAAAAATAGCCCATACAATTATTATTATTATATTTGGAATAGTATTGATACATTTGTTTTTTTTCACGCTGCACGCCATATTTAGTAGAGTAAACCAGGGATACTTGGGAATTCACACAGGAAAAGATACAGGAATACTTTGTCTTGTTATTTAAGAGAGGATATGAAAATACTTCACTCCCCAAATGGGAATCAAACTCACAATCAATCACCGTCGTGCTTATAGTTAGATGTTGTTTCATTGAGACACGCCGCATTCAATACTTTTTGTAAATTTTGTTTGCATAACATGCAATATTTTGTTTTCATTACTTGAAAAGGTCTATTATATCTACAGAGCTCCACTGAGTTCTACTTCTCTTTATTTATATATTTTTCCTCTCTAGTGGCTCAAATGAAAAAAATAATAATATAGTTTTTAAATTCACGCTGTATCCCACATATATCAGAAACAACAAGTAATACACAGCACAACAGAACACTCGCTCTGGGAAGCATACAAATCGCGGCGTTGAGTTCCGCCATCTACACTTACCCGTTTCAATTTGTCCGGGTATTGGGCAAGTACTTGGTCGTTGTTGTCCAAGAAGGTTTTGAGTCTGAGTTTGATGGTGTCCTCGTTGTCGTCGGCGCGGCCCGAGCTGGCGGCGCGTCCTAATAGCCTCTTAGTCAAGGTCTCCGAGGACGCCTCGAAGTAGATTATTACCTGGAATTTAAATTAATATACGTGAGTATGTCATTTCATTGTTTAATCATCTTATTGTTTAATTTAAATAAGTTTGAGAGTTAAGCTACCACCGAATCGGTATGCAGGTAAGTAGGTCTGCTGTGAAGATCCAGTAAGAAACTACAATTAAAAACATTTTTATTCTTAACATACTCTTGGACAGTATAATAAGCTTTCATAATTAACGTTGTGTAGTTACTTAAAATTTCTGCAGTGGCAAATTTAAAACTTTACTTTTTTAATAATTAATAACCATAAATAATGTACATTATTTTATGATTATTAATTATTACTAAAAAAAGGTGTTTAAACCAAAACCCACAGAAACTGGTGCAATAGTGTTCTCGAAGGCAATGCCCTGAGATTTTTCCCTCGGGTAGCCGTCGATGAGGAAGCCTTTAGCCTCGCCGGCTTTCGCTAGCATCGCTTCTTTTAGCAAGTCCAGTACGACTTCATTAGGAACTAATTCACCTGAAATCAAAAAAAAAAACATTACTAATATTTTGAATTTGATTTTGAAAAATATTTAATAATATTTAACATTTTGTATTACGATTACTGGTACCTACAGTTAGTAGGTATTGCGATAATTGTCAATTTGTATTTTATTTTAAGTAATATGCGTCGGTCTTGTAATATAAAAATTGCGTTAATTCGCTCAAAACACAATGAGTGGAAGTTGGACTTATAACTAAATTATTTTAGCCTATATAGAGAGCAGGAGAAGATCAGGTAGAAGGAATCTTTTGTATTTTAAAACACTCCGCTCTCCACTTTCATTACATTACATTAACACTTTCGCATAATATTTTAAGCCAACTGCCTCCACACTAGAGCGAATAAATGAAAATATTAAATATATAATTTCCTAGAGTAGGAATCGACCCCATAACCTATCGCGCTTACAGTCACATTTTGGGCCCCTGCGCCACAACTGACCTCCAATACTAAGTAGTATTGGACAATTACAACTTACCTCTTTCCATAATAGCAGTTAACGTTTTCGCCCTCTCTGACCCGCTCTTGACCTCCGCTCGAAGTAAGTCTCCAGTGGAGAGATGAGTGAAGCCATATTTGGCTATGATCTTCTCGCATTGTGTACCCTTGCCGGAGCCAGGACCTCCCAACACCCATACAATGGGAGTTTTACTTGAATCGATGGGGGCCTGGAATATTCGAAAATTTAGTAAGATAGCAAATTTTACATGAAAAGATTTCATCTTAAATGTAGAAAAATAGACATATTTTGAAAGAACGTGTTGAGACGACGGAGAAATTTTCCACAAGAGGAATTTCTGATTTTCTTAAGCTTTCTTTGTTGTATCTTTGAATTCTTTTAATCAGTAATCCAGTAAATCATGTAGTCTTCATAACAGGTACAAAAGGTTTCTCATCCAAACTATCAACATAAAATTAATTATTTTTACTTAATAGATAAAATAAAAAAAAATATAAAGCTTAAGGAATACATACGATCCATTCATCCACGATATAATATTGAAATAAATATTAAGTAAAGATCTACCAAAAGGTTTTTTGTTGTATCCAATTATTTTCAATTCATACATAGTATTTAAAAAAAATATGATTGTAAAATAAATAACGGTAATTTAAAAGCACTTCTTCACCGCCCACTTCTTCGCTGCCTTCGTCTAACTAAATCTTTTTAAAACACAATGTTACGTACTATTATTACACATTCGTCCTTGGCTTAAAATTTATCTCGTATAATAACTGTTAAAAAATAAAAAAAACATTAATATTTAAAATATGTATTAATAGTACGTTTCTACAATGAAGTATTTTGTACCACGAGGCTATTTATTTTGGTAATTGTTCATTGACAGTGACCGCTGTTCGTCCGATCTTATATTTATTTAAAAATAGACACTGAAATCTAACTCGAGTAGAGTGTATATTTTAGTTTTTAATTATGTAAAAAGATGTAAAAACACTGATTTAATAAAGATAGGTATATGTATTTCCTTTCTATTTGACTTTACACTATAGCCGACAGAGAGAGTACATAGAATGTACTTAGTATTATGACACTCTCTTCCCCACTTCTCACTCAATTTTGGTAACGTTGCCAGTTGAATGGCGAAAGTAAAAGCCGCATTTTATATTGTTACCCCAACGAGGGAATGAAAATAATTCAATTCCCTAAGTGGGAATCGATCCCACAACCGATGAACATCCTCAAGTGAAAATACTAATATAATGCATACATATAATATATAACATATAAGCACATCTAAATTCTAAATATATGTAAAGAAACGTATTCAAGGCTTAAGTCAGCCACGTTAGACGTTTTGACAGTGATGTCGGAGACAACGACAGCGTGGTTACGCTAATTTTACATAATAACAAATTTCTTGTTATTTTTAACTATTCTGTTTTTATTCTAAAAATTTTACTTTGGTATTTTTTCTATTCTTAATGCACTATAAAGATAGCCTACCCCTTTTCCCACATGGCAGTAAGGCAGAGAGAATCCAAATTTTGGCCTCCAGAATTCGATAGGTGAGGAACGGAAGTGTCTTAATGGGAACGGAGTATCTTAAGATAATACTAGCCATCCAAGTTCCCTCAGTTTACAGCATGTTTAGCATGAAACTAAAAAAAACCAACGTAGGTGTATAAATTTATAAACTACTATACTATATATTTTTTAAAATAATAGTTACATTTTTTGCTATTCCCATTTAGATAAGTAGGTAGGTAGTTAGACTAAGGGAACCTAGCGATAAGTCACTTAGATCTCTCATTTCCGCTCATTTTAAAATAACGGTCATGATAAAGGACACATTGTCTACTGATAAGGATATACATACTCTCAAATATTAAAAAAAACTTCAAGTGGCATTAGCATTTATAACTGTCTAAATTAAAGTAGAGTAAATTCTACACACGAAGTGCGTTAAAATAATGTTTTGACTAAATTTAATATACAATTGAATACAATTTAAAACTATAAAACAAAACTCAATTTAATTAACTTAGAGGCTCCTCCCTGTAAGCTATAATATTTTTCCACTAATAAACAAAGTAATTGACTTTTTACTTTCAGAGTCGAGTGAAGTAATAAAGCCTTAAAGCTCCGTCATTTGCACTTGCCATTTTGCTACAACCAACGATAAAGTTTATTGATTTAAATTAACATACATATAACAAACTGTGGAGGCCATCGTGTCGCCAGTAGTACAGCGTTTGATTGTACAGAAAGATTGTAGGTTCGATTCATACTTGGAGGAATGCTATGTTGGTGAAAAAAAAAAGCGCAGCGTTGAGGCGTGCTACTCAACAGATAAAGTCTCAATAGAGTGTCTTAATACTACGTTCTTTATAATTTCCCTGCCATGCGGAAAAAGCGAAGTGACGCTATGTTATTTTATAATGTTAAATAAGTAAATACATAATTTACATTAATTTACTAAATAAAATTACGTAATCTTTGTAAAATTAATACCAAGACTTGAATGATCGGTAGAAGGAAAAATTCTAACAATTATGTACATTCTACATATACTCGTCAATCTTATACATATTATACGTACGAATACATCGCGCGGTCGGCCTTGCACTTGGTGCGGTTGAAGGTCAAAGTATGCTTATTGCATTGCATATTTACATATTTAAAGATCATCTTTATAAAATATTTATTTTCTTTATGTTTTCTCTCTAAAAAAGTAATATTAATGGTAATACTAGAGTTATGTACGCGGGTTCGCCTATGTATTATATATACCATTTTATATACAAATATTACACATAGAAAGTTCGCATGTTAATCATTTTGTCCATTAGTAAACAACATTTGTAAGTGACTATGTTTATATGAAAGAAAAATGTCTTTAATTTTCGCGAGTTTCACATATTTTAAATGAAACTCTATCTAATATTTAACTCTTTAATTAAGTATATATATCTGAGTATTTTTCAGTAGTCCGTGGTCACGGCAGGGTTTCTAAAATATTCAAAAAGTGAAAAGAAGGTTTACCTTAAACAACACTTTTCTCCAGGTGCGCTGCTGTAGTTGCAGCCATGTGGCTATCAGAAGAGCGATCACATGGAAACTTTTACACTTAGAAAGCTTTTCTTGTATATTAATAATTTTCATTTCATTATTACAATGTTTTCCTAAATTTATACAAAAAATATGTTGCGTTAATTATTTTATAGCATTTGATAAGAAGCAAATATTAGAGCTTTTAAGAATTTAACGTAACTTGAGAAATAAATATTTAAAATTAAAGTTCTATCATATTTTTTTTGCTTCTATATTTTATTATTGCAAGCTAGAGCTCACTTTCAGTAATTTGTAGAACGGGAAAATTATGCCTATTAATTCATTCACCCGAGAAGAGATTGAATAAATAATAATATTTCACCCATTATATTACTATAAACGTAAAATATTACAGAAAATCCCCACTTTTAACATAAAACAAAAATTTAAAAAATCTTCATCATTATAAATAGATTGTTTGTATAAAAAAAGTTCTCGAATTATACTTAGTTTTCTTTAGTATTTAAAGAAATTCTCTTACAAACTGATTTTTTCGATCTTTGAGGGGGTACTATAGTAAGATTTATTTTTATATTTATTATCCACGCGGGAGAGCTGTGTGTTGGGTGCCAGGCGATAGTTGGCAAGCGCGCGCGACCGACTCTTTAGTACTGGATTATTTTGGAGAATATCTCGCTTATATGAGTTTGTTTACGTCAGTAAAAAAAAACAATTTAATTGAAATATATAAAATTGTTTTAAAATAAGAAGCTCTCCATTTTAGTTTTATTCTAGAACATTCTTAAGTTGTTTTGTGTCTAGCTTATCGTTTTAAAACGTTTCAGTCAATGTGAATTTTCTTGGGGTAAACTTGTAGTTTTAACGTTTTAATAATATTTGTATCTGACTGTCTATCTATAGTTCTTGGTTGACAGAAAAACAAATAAAACTCTTTTTTTTTAAGCTTCACGCTATATCCTACCTACAGCAAGGTAGGCACAGGGAACCTAGCGTTAACTCACTCCATTCTCCATTACCCACCAAATTCCGTAGGCATTGGATGTTTAGTGGCTGAGCTCAACTCCGAAAGAAAATATTCCATTTCCTCAAGTGGGAATCGAACCCACAATCTGTCGCGTTTACAGTCACACGTTCGTGCCCCTGCGCCAAAACTGGCCTTAAAAATTTATATCAAATATGAAAGTACCATCTGTTTCTCTTGGCGTAACAATTAACAAACTATTATTTAAAACCAATGACATCGAGGCGCAATCGATGTTTACAATTTAAATTTAATAAAGTATGTACGTATCCCCTCTTTCTAATAAGAAAATGGAAATTTTGTTAGGATTATCAAATAAAAAAAATATATAATCAAGATATTAGTATGCATCTATCATTTTAATGTCATTCATCATCATCATTATCATCATCAACAGCCATCTTTTGTACACTGCTGGACATAGGCCTTCCCCAATTCTCGCCACCACACTCGATCCTCAGCTCTTCGGACCCATCCGCTTCCCGCCAACCTCTTAATGTCATTAGTCTTTGCTAATAAAATACTAATAAATAGTAAAGGTAATTAGTCATAAAAAAAAACTGAGAAGAGGAAAAATTTATTTTTGAGTTTAAATAGTCTCGTCTTTTCTAGCTTGGCCAGAGTAAAAAATATACTAGTGGTGCGACATTTTCTTTTTTTTTACGCATATATATGGATAGGAATGGAAAACTTTTTGTTAAGTCAACCGATCTCCATGTTGCGCTCGTATTCCAGACATTACCAGTATGTGCCACAATATTTGCCAAAGCGGGGAAATAAAAATAATGCATTAGCTCTATTGGATATAGAATCCATAGTCTATAGCGTTTACCTACAGTCAAGTTTCCACGGCGCTGTCATGGCCTCAATACTTGGTTGACTAAAAAGTAGAGAATGAAGACACTTGCTCTCTCTGCCCATTATAAAGAATATAGTATTGCATTAATTATATATAATATATATTTATTACATATACTTTTTTATATATAGAAAAAACATAAAAATGTTATTAGTTTCATATCACCTGTTATCGAGTGCATTCGATATGACATTACGAATGTGAAAGGCAATCACCATTTCTTATCTGTTATCAAACAAATTTACTAGAAAGTACATTGTCCCTAAAACTTTTGATTTAATAATAAATGTGTGCGTTAATTCTATAATATTCTTTTGAAAAAATATATAAATTAAAAAAATCGGAAATTTCCGTTGCTCCTGTTTTTTTATTTTATTCTATAATAATATCTTTATATTGCTAATTAAATGTTTTATTCATTATATAAAATAAATCTCGTAAAAACTTTTTGGAAATGAAATCCAAAAGAAATATAATTAAATCATAGCCTACATGATATGAAACAAAACCGTCAAGTAACCCTTTTTCCTTGAAAATGAAAATCATACACCGATTCGTCTAGGCCTCTTAGCTTTAAGTGTTAAAAAAATCGATACTGTAAAAACTTCGTTATTTATACAAAAATCTGGGTGACATCCCCAAACTGTAGCTCAAACTTATCGCAAATAATAAGGATGCTATAATTATCACGCCTATGACGTAACATTGAGTATCAAAATACTCTTAAATTGGCTAAATTAAACCGTATTTGAACATTCAATGTGAAAAATCACGTTTTCATAATTATAAACATCATCCTGTAATTATAGTAAATATTAATTATTTAATATAACTTACCATTTTAAATCTACCGCGATCGATCTCGGTCTAACGAACCAACGCGCACTGTATCTACCGCGAGCTCTGCGGGGCGACTGCGGCGGGTCGGTCAAGGCCGTGGAAACTATGCCAAAATGCCTGACAGCGCGGGAAAGTTTCAGCTATGGCGGGAAAAAAACTGTGATATTGGATTACACAGATAATCATTTTATATAATTACAGATATTATAATACGGTTTTTAATTTGTTTTTATACAATGAACACGTAATATTATATTACATTTATTATTATTGTAAATGTAAATGTTATTGGAAAGGCACTTATTCTTTTTATGAAATTTAAGTTTTAGGATAATTATATATTGTTCGTGTAAAATAAATTATAATTATTTTTTCAAATAGAAATAAATAATATGATATATCAAAATATGTAATAATATCATATGAGTAAAATATATACACTCGAAATAAGAAGAGATTCTATATATCCTTTACATAATACTTAGCACTACAGCGTTATATCACTACACCAATTGGCCGTGCTCTAGAATGCAATTCATTCGTATCGTGCACTGATCTTGAAATGTTTTTACACTATAATTATACAATGCAGGTATTGTAGTGAGTTAAAATAATATTATACTATTAATACATACTAATATCAATTAAGATGAAGCTTAAAAATAGTAATTACCATTATTTTTCAATTTCATTCAGATAGACAGAGAGTTAGTTACCTTTTATCCATTTCACTTCCGAATTGTGAGAGATTGCGTGTTGAAAGGTACAATACAAGGAAGAAAAATATTTCATTTACCCAGGAGGAATCGAACCCATAACCACCGCGTTTGCTAAATGCAAACTCTGTTGACTATAAAAGGATTTCCTTGTAGATTATATAAATAGAAAAATTGATGCCGACGTAATATAGATGGGAAGTTCTCATTGTCCTGCTCTAGGTTTAAAGTACACTAATAAAACAATAGCACATAAAAACTAATAAAAGGGGTCCAAAAAAAGTAAAGTATAAATTTAAAATAAAAACGAATAATACAAAAATCATAAAAAAAATAACATTCGAGGCCGTCTTATCGTAGCGTCCGACTGTGAACGCTACGGCTTTGAGTTCGGTTTATACTACGGGAATGATTGACGATGAATAATATTAATTGGCTCGCTTTGGAAATAAGACAACGCACACACAGCGTTGAGTTCCACCACTCAATACGCATCTTCTCAAAAATTAGACGGTGTATATGGAACGTAGTATCTTAAAACTAGAGTGCTTTCACCTGCTCTATTATAAGCTGGATACAGCGTGACAGTAAAAAAAAATAAACAAAATTAAAATAATAAAAAGAAATTGCAATTTCATTCCCGTACCACTTCATACTCCAATGAGCTCTATAGTAAAAGAAAATTAAGATTATTGATTTTTCATTTATTGAACGGTACCTGGTACTCCTGCACTCTAATTGTTAGCGATACTTTTACGGATATATTGAAATTCTATGTTCGCATGCCTTGCGTACATTTTTAAATTTACTTTCAATTTCACGTGAGTGTTTTTTTCATCACGTATATATATTATATATTTTCCGTAAACCAACTTATTATTAATACAGGCAGATGAGAAAATGGAAACAAAAATATTCACTCAAGTAATAATTTAATTGATTGAACTGAACTACTTATGTAGTAGTGTAGTGTATATAATAAATAAACAACCCCCAAGCCGGATTCGAACCCTGTCTGACGCTACGTCAAAAGTAAAACACGTAAACATAGAAAAGTGCTCATTTATTTTTCAATAGTAAACAAATTACAAACTACAACACGTTTTGTGTCAAGTTCTAATCAATTGCACGTGATTTGACACTGTGCTTATAAATGTTATACAAATAAACAAAAATACATTTTTAGTATAGTTTTTCACATGTAAATGCTGTTATATTTAATTAATTTAATTAAATAAACATTTAAAAAAGGTTAAAATCCAAAAATACAAAACAATCTACATAAGATATGAATTACAATGAATATTTTCTTCCATTTTTCATTTTGAAAATCATAATATAAGGGATAAGCTTTTTAGAATATTTTAATAAACTTAATTAAATATATTTTTTAACTTAGTACTTATATAAAATATTGTCGACTTACAAATTTAATATAACAGCATATCAACTAGTACAATATTAAATGTAGGTATACTATACATACATGTAACAGATTATAATTGAATATTATATACTATTTTTCACATTGTAAATTTAAAATATAACCACTGTATTATTAACAAGTATTAAAAAAAAATCTTTGAAATAAATTCCCAAAACATTTTGATATAAAATAATATAAAAATATTAAAAATCCACAACGGAAAATATGGACGAGTTAGTGACATATTTTAATTGATTGAAAATTATCATTTAAAAATAGTTAAATATTTATTATTCACTATGTTATGAAGTAAGGATAAAAACTACTTATATTTTAAAATTATTGTGCATATTAAAATAATGTGACTTTTATTTTTTATCTATCGGCTATGTCTAACTCTAAATTGGCCCCTGATTTGTGATATTCTACGTGATCTTTTCTAGACTATTATAAACCTTAATATTTAACAATCTAAAAATTTGCCTTATACTCTAAAGTATTGATTAATTCTAAATGGTCCTCTTCAGCCGATTGTGGATCGTAATTTTTAATATATTTTACAAAAACATTAATTATTTTATTTTAATAAATTATTATATTTATAACAATAAAAAAAACATCATAAATTACGGGAACTGCTCTGTTGTAGCAATCATTCGTGGTCCTGATTCCGCGATTTAATTTTCTGATTAGAGTTTTTCGAATTTCGAATTCGTAGATTATTTTTTAAAATTATATATTAAATTTAACTTGAACAAGTACACGCGTAAAAAAATGCAACTAAAATAAAAAAGAAAAGTGATTAAAGCTATATAATAGTATAGAACTATGGTATGAATTCAATCGATTCAATACATAACATTTTAATTATAAAATTAGTAATAAATAAAAATAAATTACTAATAAAGAAAATTACGACTAGTTCTACCTTATATGTATTATTAAATTCGTCCAATTGTATACATTCATTTTCCGAAACGTTTTTAAATAAAAATCAATGAAATTTTCTCAACTACAATTTAATATACAATGTTATTATAATATAATATAAAAATTGCGCATTATTTTTACTATATGAAAAAAATATTGGTACAAATATTTAAATCTAGAATTTATTTTTAATTTAACGCTAAATATAAATATCTACTTGTATTGCTTAGCCTAATTTTGTGCTAAGGCACTTGTAACGAACATTATGTGCGTTTTTAAAAAGGCAACTTACTTTTACTTAATCCTAATTTATAATTTAACTTATATTATAATATTAATTACTCACATACTCACATAGTGTTATTATTAACTTTTAAAAACGTACACACATTTTTTAAATGAAAATTTAAAATTTAAATATTATTTCACCAAAATTATAAAAAATCAAGCAAAAGGTGTTTTTTATTATGTTTCGAATTTCGAATTTATTTTAAAAAGTACCTACTGAGAAAGTAATTTCTTATAAAAAATATTGATTACACGTTATCGATTTGCTGCTTTATAATAATTACAAATTCGTTGGTGTAAATACATATTCCTATATTTAATTATTATAACTACAACTTAAATATGACTAATTATCTATAGATATTGTGAATTGTTTCGGCACTTTGAACTTTCTGACAGTTTCTTGTTTTATATCAATGTCATTATTTATATTTTAAATAACAATTTACAATTTTTCTTTTCTATTTACTAGTCCATTTATGTAAAAAAAAAAATTAAAAATGAAATTAATTATAAATATAAAAAAAAATATATTTCATTTCAAAAGATATTTTTAAAAGTATTATAATATTTCTGAAAATGTGAATCGATAACTTACGGTATCGAAATGTCCTTTAAAAAAATATTGCTTGCTGACTATTACAATATAAGCGATCTAAGACACTTTAGCGATCAGTTACTATTTATATAAATACACTTTCGATAACTGATTTTTTGCCCTTAAAATATACTCGAACTAAAAAAAAAAAAACTACATGTGTGTATTCATAGTAATTTCTCCGGAACTCTGCTCGTAGAGTCGTCTCACTTGATCCTGAGTCATTTGTGAAACTGTCGGTATCTTTGTTACGCTGTTTGTCATTGGCTTAACCTATAAAATATTCATTATTATTATAAATTTCAATAATAATTCACTTTCCAGCATCCATCCGAATTTGCATATTGTCAATTGAATAGCGGAACTCAACACCGTGCCTTATTTTACCAGAGCGGGCATAAACAACTTTAATCATAGGCTTATTATTTTAATTTTAAGAGTTCTCCGTTTAGGAATCGAATCCTCTACTTATTAAAAGTAAGATTTGTAGTTACTTTCTAATTAAGAGTATTACTGATATTTAAAATGGACGAATAAAAAATTTGCAATGTTTTAAGTCATTTAATATAAACGCTACATTAATAAATTGGCACAACAGGCCCATTAGCTCAGTTGGTTAGAGCGTCGTGCTAATAACGCGAAGGTCGCGGGTTCGATCCCCTCATGGGCCAAAATTTTTAATAACTATATAATTTTGTTAATTATCACAATATTTTATTTTAAGGATAACATAAAAAAAATATAAATTTTAAGGATAACAAAAACTAAGTTTAATAGCTGTGATTATTATGGTACTTTGAAAAAGAACAGATCTGAACCCGTAACCTAATAAATATTTAAAACTTACTTTATTATTAGGAATAAATCCGTTGCTTGTGCCATTCGGTAGTATACCATTGTGTATATTACCGTTGCGCGCCGCCCCGTTGGCGAGGCCGGCGCCTACACGGGACACTGAGTGCACGAATTGCTGGACTGCTGCGCCTTCTGTGGTAAAAACAGTGGTGAGCCTAATGGTACACGAGGTGGTGTAGATTCGATTTCTACTTGGGGGAATGAATTTTCATTTTCTCCCTTTGGTAATAAGGCAAAGTGAGCCCAACACTCATCATGCAATATCTTCAAAATAGGACGGAAAGTGGGGTACGGAGTGTCTTAACACTAGCTTTTGGACTGCCGAGTCCGCATATATCGAGATACAGCATAAAGCTAATAAATGTATTTTATGGTTTGGCGGTCATTCCGAATAGTCACTTCCCATCTTGCTTAAAAACATGCTCTGTGTGCCTTATTAAAATAATACATTTTATTTATATCTATATTTATACAACACTTATGAGACTGATAAATAAGCATAATATTTTAAACCCGTCAGCAGGCCCATTAGCTCAGTTGGTTAGAGCGTCGTGCTAATAACGCGAAGGTCGCGGGTTCGATCCCCTCATGGGCCAAATATTTTTATTTTTTATTCTAAATTTACAGTACCTGAAGATAATATTATAAATAAAAAAAAAGTATTACTGAACCGATCCCCTCTACGCAAACCTGGGATATGGCCACTAGAGGCGATGCAATATTCATTTGGCGTTGAAGTCCACAATTTTTTTGCGTGAAGACATTGCGTGTTAAATAATGGAACTAAAAAGCTCGCCTTTAACAGGCTCGAATCCCTTTTCAATAAGTAATAAATAAATATAAGTGATATGTCTCACCTTTGAGAGTGCCATTCGCTTTGTTCGCTGTGACATTGGCATGTTCGGGCTGTGGCATGGCGGCGATGGCTTCAGCTTTTTCCATTTCCTCGAGAAGAACTCGTGTAAATTCTAGTTGTACATCTGGAGAATCAGTGTCACCGTCCACCTGGGAATTTTATGGTGAAATTATAATTCACTTTCATGATTATTCCTATATAACAAGGTAAACTTAGTGTCACGATATTCCGTCCCCAACTTTTGGTTCTAATAGGACGGAACTTAACCCTATGAACGTCAATGAGTGTAAACGAAGTACATATTTATATATCGGCAACAGTAAATCGGTTATAAACACATATACTTGAGATAAACGCTACTTATCGACTAATATCGTAGTGTAGCTATTCCGTGTAGACTTGTATGTTTATTTGTTTAAATTGAAATAGGCAACTGAGTATAACCTATTAATTAGTAAAAGGTAGCGTGTAAATATTATCGAACTACTTTTTATTCTATAAGTAAATAGTGTTCACACACTGTGTTCTCCTCTTTAATTTTACAGAATAGCAGAACTCAACGCCGTACTTTGACTCATAGAGAGAAAAAGCATATTAAGTCCCGAAATTCAACTCCCTGCTTTGTCTGGTTCACAATATCGCCGAGTGAGAATCGATCCCACATCCCATCTCATTTCTATTCAGATACTTTCCCGCTGTCCTCAATATTAAAACAACATATATTATACAATATTTACAATAATAAGACGATGCTGCTGGTCCAAACTTTTCAACATCGGCAAACTAAGCTCTCTGAACACTTCAAGGCGTCTCCTGAAAGCGGCGACTGAATCGTCTCTTCTTCCTCGTCCTAGCTGCAGCTTGGAACAGTCTAGTAGCACCATGCGAGGCGTTACGTTGAACTGTAGAAAGATTATATATAGGTATAGATTAGGCTAGACTATATGCTATATTAGGATATATGGATATATGTTATATAGATTGGGATAGACTATATACTTCTCTTTTATCAATACTTTTTAACATTCCTTTGTTTTTCCGTAGAGTCAAAACATATATATTATAGAGTAACTCACATTTTTTTCATACAACACCATTTGTTCCAGATCTCTCGGGTACCCATCCAGCACTAGTCCATGGCCACTTCTCGCTGCATCGTTGACTGCAGTAGTCACTAACTTAGTGACCAGGTCTTTAGGTACGAGCTCCCCTGCGCTGAGTGCAGCGCGACATATGGCGCCGTCTGATGCTGGACCTCCACCTGCGTCGGCTAGTACTCGCAGTCTTTGGCCTACGCTGTAACAATATTCGTTTCTTTTAATTGCACGCTGTATCCCGCATATAGCAGGCCCCCCGAGTGGGAACCCGCAACCGTCGCGGTACATTACTTTACTATATTTTTTTCCTACATTATGCACATAAAGAAGAATAACGTATAATAATTACTAAAATTCGATAACTTACAGTCGGCTATTGGAACTTTCAAACGCCAGCTGGGCGGATCGTACATTATCTTGATAAGATAATTGATTAACATGTCTATACATCTAGAAACTTATACGTATGTAGACGTACTTAGGTTCAAAACAGATATCTAATAACAGACGTCCTGTTTATATTTAATATAAAATTTTCCATGTAGAGCCGACCAGGCGCAGGGGTACAAGCATGTGCCTGTAAACACGAGGGTTATGGGTTTTATTCTGACTCTCGATTTAATTTCGACGCAGCGTTAAGTCCTCCACTTATCATGCCTCGAGAATTCGGGTGCAATCGGGGAATGGAAGAATCTGAGTGGGAACGGAGTGTCTTAACACTAAGTGTTCTCAGGTTCCCTCAACCTACATTGCTTAGTAGTTTAATTCATTGTGCAATTTGAAGAAGCAAAATATTAACAATACCAAATTTTATACAATTAAATATTTTTAATATACTTTTCAGTATTATTTGTATTTTCAACTACCTAAAATGTGTCCATCCCTGTTTCTGTGATACAGCCCTCTCACATAACGTTGCTTTGTTGCTGCCAGGACCCCCGACGACCCACAGCGTGGGAGGAGTGGTCGGTACACCATGCACTCGTATCAGCTCAGGCTGTTTAGTATAGAATTACTTTTAAACATATCTTAAATTGGAACTTATATAAAATTACAATCTAGTCGTCTAGATTCATAAGTAAAAAGAGAATAAAAACATTTTTCGAAAGAAACTATGGAATGGCATAGTAGTTACGTTTACTATGTTTAATCCATCACGCAACACCCATGAGACGGTTGTACGATAAAATTTCGGTCTAAAAACATTTAAATTAAATAATACACTTTACTAATTTCGTATATAACGTATAATATCTTTGTTTTTGTAAATCTAACACAACAGAACGATATATGACTAGGTTTTATTCCGTAGAACACATAAACGAACTCATTCACCATGTAATACACGAACTCACAAATACAGAAGTGGCATAAAAAAAAGAACATGACAAATATTTTAGCTACCCTTGGACTTAATAATCTCTCAACTCCATTGACTGGCAGGACTTTGGGTCCCACCGGCAAATCTGTTGCAGCTGGCACCGCCGGTACAGATGGCAGCACCGGCACTCGCACTTGCGGTGCAGTTGGTAAGTCATCTTCAATCTCTAAATCTTGGGCTTGCAATGGATCTCCTTCATGAATCCTCGCGGGTGCAGGCTCAACGCCGACTATTTCACCTGGTATACCTGGAAAAAATTAACATTTCAAATATTGTCTACAAATCAGACTACTGCTTTTCATTGAAAAATTGTTTTTGTTTTTATCAATGAAGCTATAGATATATCATCTAAATTACCACGAGCTCCGACACCAACTCCATTCATGTTCTGATCTTCAACTGCGCCAAGTATCTGTAGTATAGCTGCGCGAAAATCCTTATATACTTCTTCTGGGTTCCTTTCTCCATTTACCTGCAAATTTATCATTAATACTTAGGGATAATTCATAGCGTAAGGAAAAACTGTTGAAAATGTATTCTATCATTTTAGAAAATATAAACGGATACGAAATAGTTCATATAATCAAAATTTCTATTTACTTTTCCTCATACTGAAGACAATCTGGAGCGCTAACTAAAAATTTATAAGGTAACCAGTGTACGAATAGACTTTTTCAATCATATTTCTATATATATTTATGAAGACCTGAATTATTGAAGATGTGACGCCATGAAGCCGCCGCGTCTCGTTGCGCAGCGGAGGATGGTGTTCGTTTTCAGACACAACGACTGTTGCGGGTTCGATTTCCAATCAGTTTAGTGAAGTACTTTCATTTTCTAGCTCCGGTGGCTAAACAAAGGGCGGCGTTAAGTTACCACCACTCAACATACCATCACTTGATCAAAAGCTTCTTAAAAACAGCAACGGAAATGCTATCTGATGAGACCTACCTACAGGTAAATTAAATTTAATAAAATTAATGTAACTTAGCTTAGCTTGTTACGGCATAGCAGAAAACGTAGAATAAACCTAGTTTTAAATTTCTCTAATTTCAATTATTTTTCCATTTCCGTTTTAAGTAACGGAGCCTAACGCCGTTATTTGGGACAAGAAAAACTAAACAAATATGCAGGTCCCGGACCACGCCTACACACGTGTTAAAAGTTATAAAGTCACAAACCTATTCATAATATATAGAGTAAGGTCTAGGTACACCGATATTTGTGTCACCATTAAAATTTCACTCCTCAGCCGACCTTCCCACACCTGGCCACTCTCACGTCCTCGGAAAACTATAGAACTAATCTATCTTCATCGTGTTTTTTTTATATTCTTGTAAATAATATAAATTTAATATCTCTATCAAATGGATAGCTTAATAGCTAGAATAAGGAAGTTATGACGCTACAGTGACATTTTAAGAATATTTACAAGAAAATTATATACATATTTATAATAGAGCTTTTTAAGAACATTTAAAAAAAGCAAATATTTAATTTCCTCGAGTGGGAATCGAATCAAGAACCTGTCACGTTTACAGTTACGACCCCGCGCTACGAGTCGCCTCAAGATGGATTTATTCTTCGCAACATATAAAACATGTTGTTCAATTGCATTTTCCACTAAAAAATTAAGTCAAATTTCTAAACATAACTTAAAAAACTACCTATTGTACATTAAATAGTGAATTCATCGATTTTTTGTGAATCATCAACATACCCTCACGATACGAAGAATGAAACTTTATTATCACGCACAAAATGAACAAATTGGTTAGTAATTTAACTAGAGGTCAATTAGTATAATGTGGCTTGACAAAGTAATTTTTAATCAGAAGATTTTTTAATATTTGTATATTTTATATCGAAAAGGAGGCAGAGGGAACCTGAGTGCCTCCGTTCCACATTTTTCACTTTTCGCCGAATTCTGCAGGCCTTGTGTGTAGAGTGGCGGAACTCATCGCCGAGTTTTGTCTCATTTATTAATTGGGAATTAAAATATTAAATAATGAATTTCCTCGAGTTTGAATCGAACCCACCACCTGTAGAGCTTAAAGTCTTACCTTACCTCTACAAATAAATTAAAAATCTTATATTGCAATGTATGTAAAGAAACTTATTGCTTTAATTCAGCACATTCCGAAAAACATGCGAGATATGCGTGTTAGATTATTTTTCTATTTCCCGCGTAATCCCGCACTCATTTTTATTTTCGACTTCATCCTAGTGTATGCCTTATGGCATAATTATTAAGTCGTTCAACCAAACAACGAAGTAGTTAATTCTCCCGAGTGGACATCGAACTACCAACCATCGCGTTAAGTCATAATATTTGCGATGTAAAAAAGTAAAATTTACATTGTTAATAAAATAATAGTAAATCTTTCCAAAAGAATTGCAAATGTACTGCTATAGTATCTGTACGAGGCGTAACTTGTCTTATTGATAAATAATCGATGTGTCAAAATTTTCAAGGTAATTGTTTCCCCTTGTTTTATTTATAGGATTTTTAAAATAAAAACCTATAAGTTTAAAAATGGTAAGTCATTTATTTTCCATAGATACATATGTATATGTAGGTAATACTCCTTTCCCCACACAATAAGAGTCGAGTGGAGGTTCTCAGTGTCTTATCCTGTCCCCCTAATGGGAATCCAACCCACAAGCGTCATGTTTCCAGTCAGGCGCTGTGTCGCTGTGCCGCGGCGGATTTTATGTCTAATTATTAAATTTCATCGTTATCAATGGTTGTATCTATTTTCATATATCGATGTAGTGTAGGTATTTGCTTTGTAAAATATGCATGGCTTTAGTAAATGTTACTTTAACCTTGTATAGGGACAATAAAGTATAAAAATTATATATATTTACATCATTTTCTTTCCAGTCGTGGTGCAATTTTTATTTCCTGTACGCGGCGTTGAGTTCCGCCACTCAAAACGTTATGCGTTCAGAATTCGGCAGACAATGGAGCACGAAAGTGTATATGTACCTATCCTTTACTAAATACATATATAGCGACAAAGATATCAAGATTGGTCCTTATAGACTTTTTTAACAAGCAACAAAAAAAGTTTGATATTCAATTTATACTTATAAACCAAAAACAAATAAAACACAAATTACAATTAATAAAAAAAGATAACATTGGCCCATGAGGGGATCGAACCCGCGACCTTCGCGTTATTAGCACGACGCTCTAACCAACTGAGCTAATGGGCCAGTTGCATATAAAGGTAAAATTAAAACTTGCAAGCTCGAATCACACATGTAAAACACGAATAACCTGTTATTATATACTAGACTAGTTGTCGCCTGCAGCTTCGTTCTTGGACTTTACTTGTGCCGTACGACGGAAAAGTTCTCTTTTTTGGTCCTCTACATTCCCTTACCTATCAATATGCCACATTTTAACAATAGCAGTTTACAGTTTTATACATCATGTTAAATTGTTATTTTTTTTTGTTTATCCCTTGCTTTACAGAAACAGTATATGTCGCGACCTCAAACTCTACTCACTCCCACTTTTTTCTGTATATTCCTGGGTAAATAACAAGACACTCCATTCTCTCCGTATTATTTTTTTTACATATATATATATGAAATACAAATAATTCTCTAACATCAGTTGCGGTCAACAAAAATTAACTAAGTTTCTCATAACCAACTTTCCAATAAACATATATAACCAAATAAACATAAGTAATTTCATACAGGAAGGCCGATTCATATTAAATGACTGCGTAATAGGCGTCGTTTAAGACAGTGACATTGTACGTGGCCGTTACCGCGGGCGGTCGATACCAAGTTGTTTATTGATGATTATCGATCATCTCGAGTTACGTATTTGCAACGTCATGGAGTGTAGTGATTGACTGTGGCTGGACTTGGTTTTTGTTTTATTTTGGCGGCGGAATATATGAAGAAAGCGGGAAGTGGTGAATGGAGTGTTTTAACACCCAGCTCTCTGCCAGTACCCTTGATATAGTACTTATAGTAGTAAATAAGCACCTTCACTTTTTTACACATAGCAGTGTAAGCAAATATAGAGAGGCCGAATTTTCGAGACATTGCTTGGAGAGTTCAACGCCGCACTTCGACCACCAGAGCGAGAAATTAAATCAATATTAATCTTTAATATTATTATTATAACCATTCCCTCTTATTTGTTGGGAACCCAGCGTTCCCAAGTTCCGTTCCGTTCCGCACTTTCTGTCGAATACTGAAGGTATGGCATTTTGTACGGCATAACAGAAACCCGCGCTTGGCTCACCAGAGGAAGGAAATAAAAAAAAAATACATCTTTAATTTCGTCAACTGGGAATTGAACCCACCACCTATTGTACATTTATAGTCACATGCTTGTGCCCCAGCGCCATGACGCCACGCTACGAATTTTATAGAATGAATAAATATAATAATAACTCTACAAAATTTGTAATCTTTCAGTACATTATTAAAAATAAATAATGCTATAAAAAACATGTATATTTTGTATAACAGATTTTTAAACTTCTTAACACTTAAAATAAAAAGATCGTGGCCCATGAGGGGATCGAACCCGCGACCTTCGCGTTATTAGCACGACGCTCTAACCAACTGAGCTAATGGGCCGTCGTGTTGTAATTCCGAAAAGTAGTTTAACTAATATTTTAGAGTGATAAAATGTTTTTATTTTATTGGCTCTTTATCTTACTATATCAGCAAATTAAATTATAAGAAGTATTTATGAATATAAACCACTGAATCCATAGGTGTATGTATATGCTTAGTAGAGCGTTAATGACCACTAAGAAAGGAATTTTGGAAAATCTTCCCCTAAGATATGAAAATAATAAGAAATCGATAAAAAAACTAGTTTTTATTGATTTTTGGAGGTTGTAAATTAGTTTTTATCGCAAAAAAGCAGAGTTAAGGGGAAAATCTTAAAAAAATACTGTTAATGCCACGAGCAGGAAGTTAACTATATACAAAAAAAGTATGAGTTTTTATTCTTATAAACGACATAAGAGAACAAAAAATATCGAAATAACGCATACAAAATAATATAAATGCAATGAAAGCTTTTCTAATTACTTTACATTAGCATTACTCTACTAGTATGTGGTATATGCAGCTAAAAAAACCAAAACTTTTAACTCAAGATTTTTAAAGAAGTTATTTAAATAATTTTAAAAAGCCGTAATAGCTCGTTGACAGCGTCTGTTAACGCAAATGTTGTAGATTCGGGAGACTTTGAGGAATGATTAAGGTTTTTTTTATTTGTCCGTTCTGGTTAACAAAGCGTAGCATTAATTTCCATCACTCAACACGCAATACCTCAGAGATCGGGATTGGAGATTGGTAAATAGAGTGTCTTAACACCAAGTTCTCTCAGCCTACCCTGTTATATGCGGGATACAGCGTGAAGCTAATTGAGACCGTATATATGTATCATCGCCACACAACACATAATGTCTCCAGAATTCAGCTGAAGTAGGGAACAGATGCTTTAACACTAGATAAAAGTGTAAAGCTAAAAAAACATATAAATATTTATTTACTGCAACTACAGCTTTGACTGGTAAACTTCAAGTTTTTTATAACGGAATAGTAGCAATTGGCTTTCTCCATACAAATAACAAACAACGCAGTATAAAAGCGCATTTATCACTTGCATTTTACATGAAGAAAACGTTTACACTTTGCCCCTTATGCATTGAAATGGACGTTATAATTTCATATACAAAAGTAATGAAGTACAAGTAGAGGGCTCGAACCGACTATTTCCATATAAAATATGCATAAATAGTGGCCAGCGGACGTTTCTTTGTAGTTATTATGCATGAAACTTTGATTATTGAGCTTTACAGTATTATTATACTACGCCCGACTGTGTGCGTCGATTGTGGGTTCGATTCCCATTCCCATTTCGGAAATGTATTATTGTAATCTCTTCTCCCTAGTTGATAAAGAGCTGTGTTAATTACCGCCACCCGACACGCAATTCGAGACATCGTTAAGTGGCGGAACTCAACGCCACGTTTAAAGAATGTAAATCCGAAGTGATGCATGTTTTTTTGTATCTAGCTTGGTTTTTGATACATGCCTATCGCTGATAAAGCACGGCAACTCAACAAATCTTGTTTTATACGTACAAATATTATCTTAAAGTCGTAAACCATAAATACCCTAATAAAAAAACATTATCAATGTATTATTCGATTTTCGAAATATTTTAAAAATATTACTAATTATATTATAACTAGCGGCCCGCCCGCGGCTTCGCCTGCGTGAACGAATTTCTGTCTCCATGAATACCTACGTCCTATAAGTGACGTCCATGCAAAATTTGAGACTCATAGCATCTGTAGTAACGAAATTTCATACAAACTCTCAACCCCAAAAACAACCCCTTAGGAGTCGAATATTGCAAATTCCCGTCTTAGCGAGCACCTACGTTCTATAAATAACTCCTATGCAAAATTTGAGATTCCTAGCACATGTAGTTTCTGAGATTTCGTGATGANAGACATTAATTCCATACATGCTTATCCTCCAAATATTCTTGAACAGTGTAATACGCTTTACTTGTTAGAATTTTTTTTACAGATATTTTTAATTAGTGGCAAACTAAGAATGCACTGCGGAATTTTATTATATACACGTATACTCAGATCCATAAAGGATTTACTAACTTTTGGAGGCGAAAACTTGGTGTGACAAGCTTATCTTTATTTCTCGTTCCTATCGTATGACTGTCACTATTTTTTCTATGACAATGTATATATTTTTTTTCGTGATGAGTGAGGGAGTGACCTTTAGATTTTATATATATAGATTAATAATTAAATATTAATAATTACTAATTAAATAACAAATTGTTATTTTTACTGTACTAAAAGTCCTCGTTCTTTAATGATTAAAGTGGGGCTTCTCTTTTAAAGTAGAACCTTTTTCACAGTTTCACAGCCAGCTTCATATTAGGCATATGGGTTCCCCATCATAAATGAAGGCTGTCGAGGTACGCGAACCAACTAGCTAACCATCCCGAAATAAAGAAAAGAACAAAAAGAGCAAAAAGAGAAAAACATTCTGTAATGTTTTAACACTAAATAAAAATCGACAATATAATATACCTACTTACTTGGTACAATATATGTTCTGAAAGATAAAGAGCCAATTAAATATAAACTAAAATATTACTTCTGCTTTTTAAAAATACTATAGAACGGCCCATTAGCTCAGTTGGTTAGAGCGTCGTGCTAATAACGCGAAGGTCGCGGGTTCGATCCCCTCATGGGCCAAACTTTTCTTTTGTATTAATTATTGAAAAGCTTCAATTTTTAAATTATATTCAAATTTATATAATTCCGTAACAAATATGATTTTTTAAACTCACCGCTATTAGCATGTTGCTTTGGTCGAAATAATCAGCCACAGGCATTACGTTCTTGTAGAAATTGTTCAGTTCCATCCTCGCTAAGCTCAGCACCACGTGGCCGAGTCTCGCGCCGTATTCTATTTGTCGTTCTAGCACCCTTTGTCTCCAACTGACGAGCACCACCCCACTTATTGTTTGGATCTGATCGGAAACATAATTGATATAGCCCCCTATTTATTAAATTTTATTACTATATTTCTCGGGGTCATCGTGGCACAGCAGCCAGCGTCGGTAACCGCGATACTTCCATTTTCAGGGAAATTAATTATTTCCATTACCTTGTTCTAGTAACAAGACATCCGTCATTCAACAGGCAATGTCTCAAAAAAATTGGCCGGAATTCTGCCCGTGATGATTTCTGCCCGTGACATTGGCGAAGTGATATATGCTCAACTGGCACGCTCGGAACGCCACATTTAAAGAACCATACCATACCATCTTAACATTAGGGACGTTAGAAGGAGTATAAACTACTTCAATTTCCTAGGATGTTTCGGACATGTTATACCCGGGATACAGCGGGAAGCTGAAAGAACGAAAAGAATATTCTCGAAACGCCGACCCTCTATAACAATTAATGACATGGACGAGTCACCGTTCAACCGATCGCGTGTAATATTAATCTATTTATCTAAAAAACGAGATACCATCGCGCTGGTGCTGGCGGTAGCGGTGATGGTGACGCGGCGCTTTGGGCATTATGTCCGAACAATATTTTTTAATATTTATTCATTATTTCTATTCTTTAAATGATAAATTAGAAATTTTTTTGGTCTGTTAGATAGCTACATAATGATTTATGACAACGTAGTCTGGTACCTATAAGAGACGGTTGTAGTTTCATACGCCCAATATATAATAAATTAATTAGCTCTACGGTCTTCTCTTATTTTTTATTTCTTCGCGAAACCTAAAGCCACACCTTAACGTAATACAATGATGTTTAACAAGTAAAAGAAAAGTAATTTCTATTAGTATAAGCTAAAAACCATAGATGTGATTCGAATAGAACCTACGATATTGTTGGCATCATCTAACACAATGATAGAGTCAACTCTCACCGATATCATACAAATGATTGGTTTTTAAAACATTCAAGAGAGTCGCATTATAAACGTGATAGTGACCGTGACATTGTAATGATGGTTCGATATTCATTGATTCCAATTAGGTTTTCATAACTTTTACGTGTAGTTATAAAAGAAATATTTTTATTTTTTAGACTTTTGTTTAAAATTGTTTTTCATAAAAAGATAAAAGGGCCATGGCGCAGAGGAATAGGCGTACGAGTGTAAACGCAACGATTATGGGTTCGATTTTCACTCGGGGTAATGATATATTTTATATTTTTGCCACTCAACACGCAATGCCTTGAAAATTCGGCGCAAAGTGGAATACGCAATAGAATAGAATAGGATTCCAGGTTCCCTCTACCTACTCTACGTACTGGATACGTCGTGAGGGTAAAATAAAAAAATGAAAGCGTAAAAAAGGTCCGTAGTGGCGTAGCGATACATTGTCCGATTAAAAACGCGACGGTTCTCGGTGAAATGGATTATTTTAATTTATTTGTTTTGTTCAAAAGATTGGGGAAAAGTGTATCTTAACACAACCAAGTTAATACTAGCTTCCATCTACCTACTGTAGAGTAAAGGTATATTTATTAGTGTAAATGATACAGCTTGAGATAAAAAAACGAGCTATTAAACAGTGTCGAAGCTATTATATTCTTAATTACAAAGAGGGCAATTATTACATCTTTATTATGTTATCATTATATTATTTTTTGTAGAGTAATGAAATTTAATGTAGCGTTTACATAAGATTACTCAAAAGGTATCTATTTCTTCTTTAGTGAGCATAATGCAACAAAGTTAAAAGGTTAGGTCACTCAATATATTACTGCCAATCCATTTAAGTAACTTCACCATCGCTCTCTGGTCCCCGTGGAGCAGTTTCTATGTAATTGATTACATTAAGTTTGAATGTTCTATATACAATTACGTTAAGTTAAACTAAATACTTAATATATTTAAATAATTGAAGTTAAAGCGGGCGTTGAGTTTCAACATTCAGTATCGCGCAAATTAGGCGAAAATTGGGAAAGGAGTGTCTTAACACTAGACGACCTGCTTGCAATGATAATATAGTGGCGAGGTACAGCGTAACTTGTTAGATTAGTCTTAACCAGATGAAACTCAGACCATTTTTTTTTGTAATCTATTTATGCCAAGCATAATTTAAAAAAAAAACAATTAAATAGTGATAAAAACCTTGTTTATAAATCTTTTCACATTACTTAAAGATAAATAGTGAAGAATGTTCCGCCCTTGACACACTAGTCACCAATTTTTGTCAGAAGGTTCTTCAATCGATTAACACACAAAGTACGCAAAGTATATGTTATTATATGTATTCTCGTAGTCTATGTTATTAACTAAATAGCTAATGTATTTATTATTAAAATTTCAACCAATTATAAATCTGTATGGGTCAATTGATTTTCAACAGTATATCCTTTACAAGTCATCATTGTAGATCTATAAATGTAGTATCTGCATTAGGAATTTTCCGAGCTAATGATGACAAATTGCTAAGACTAAAAGTTAAAAGTCTAAAAGATAATAAATTAATTTTTAACAAAAACAAAAGCCGACTTCTAACAACGAACTAAAAAGTGAAAAATAATTATACAAAGATTTTATAATTTTGAAGTCGGTGCCAAGTAAAACAAACAGGCTTAGTAATTAGATATTGTAGTAAAGGTGTTGTAGCATTAGCTTGACACCGACTTCTTAAAATTATAAAATCTTTGTAAAATTATTTTTCACTTTTTAGTTCGTTGTTAGAAGTCGGTTTATGTTTTTGTTAAAAATTAATTTATTTTACGATTTTTAGTGATGGGTAGATCTTAAAATGATGCTTCTTAAACGAGTGGTGATGGTGGTGGTAGTGGTTGTCAACGAGTGGTTGTGGTTGTCCTAAGTAAAACTTTATTTAATTAGGTATTATTTTTGTGCAAAGTTACATTTTGGTATATTGACAAGAAAATACATAAAATGTATTCGGGCGAATGAAGAATCTCCCTTTTTTGAAGTTGGTTGAAAATGAGAACATCCTCTTTTTTGAGGTTGGTTGAAAAGAAATGCAACGATCAGGAATCTCACCTCTGACATCAATTTAAAAAGTTTTTGCTTGTAACTATTACAGTATAATCAATTTTTTACCAAAAAAAACAAACTTTCTAAATTTTCACCGGATCCCATAATCGGAACCTAACCAAATTTTCACCAAATTATCCTTGAAGTGTATCCTTTCAAATAAAAAAAGAATCATCAAAATCGGCTTGCGCGACATTGACTTATTCGTCTATTTGTCGCGCACATACCTAATGCAAATTTAAGACTTATATGATTTTCTCATAGATACCATTGTCAGATATGAACCAAAAAAAATGGGACCATTCGGGAAGCTTCACCTTTCAAACAAAAAAAAAATTTTAAAATCGGTTCACCCAGTCAAAAGTAATGAGGTAACAAACATAAAAAAATAAATTTAAAAAAAAATAAAAAAAATACAGTCGAATTGATAACCTCCTTTTCTTACAGAAGTCGGTTAAAAAAAGCGCGGCGCCGCCACTCAACACGCAATGCGTCCAGAATTTGGGGAAAGTGGGGAGCGGAAGGAGTCTTAACACTAGGTCCCTGTAGTGTACGGGATACAGTGTGAAACTGATTTAATATTTATATTTTGTTTATCATTATTATTTTGTGTTTATTATTTTTCATTATCCTCGTATTATTCTATTTACTACGATAAGTATGTAAGCCATAAAAAGTACACGCGAGCTAATATTATTTTGTTAGGTTTTTATAACAGGCCCATTAGCTCAGTTGGTTAGAGCGTCGTGCTAATAACGCGAAGGTCGCGGGTTCGATCCCCTCATGGGCCATATATATTTTTATTTTTTGAAATCTATGACCACCTAAGTGTTTCTGATAAGCTTTCGTAATCTTTCATACAAATATATATTTTTTTAAATAAATCTTAAATATAATATGTACCAATTATGTAATTTAATATAATGATAAAGCGGGAAACTTACCTTATCAGAATATTCAGCAACATCTCTCATAGAGCGTGGGTACCCCGACACTAGGTACGTTTTCGCTGTGGGCGCCATCTTCATTTCTAACATCAGTACTTCCGTCACCGTCTTGCTGGATAACGTCCCAAAATCTTGCATATCTAGGGAAAAACCTTTGTTTTTAGGTAAAGTTGATCTTTTACACTATTGTAGGTATATTAAACATAATTTGAGGGCATCGTAGCGCAGATAAATGAGAACTCGATGGTTGTAGTTTCAATTCCCATTCGGAGGGTAGAATAATTTTCGTTAAATGACTCGAAAATTAGACGCAGAACAGAGTACCGTAACATTAGGTTCCTTTTGCCTAACTTATATAAGAACCGAGTAACGTTATACAGTGTGTGAAACAAAAAAAAACTTCGCATATCCTTAGTCACGGTCATTCAAAAGTGACATCCCTTTTGTACTTCTTGAAATGTACGATATTAAATATTACTTACATATGTATGTATCTACATACATATATTGTCAAAGACACTCGATCATTCCCACGCGGGAAGCTCTTCATTATAGAATTACCTTAATTATTTCAAATGTTATGTCGTAAATGTTTTTCTGTATTATTTGTAGTGTTTTGTAACATATAATTTTCATAATGTATGTCATTTGTACGAAGTCATTAACATTTTTATGTTTTGACGGTAGTTTTCTTTTTTTAAATTATATGTCTGTAAGAAACAGACGAATGTGAGGTCGATATGATGACTTACATAATATGTAATGATTGATATTATTTCTATGTAAGAATAACAAAATGGTGCCATTATCTTCATTTATTAATTCCTTGTTCTGATTTTAAGTTTTTTTACTTTTTGGATATTTTTCTTGATTTGTATAGTAAGTTCTCATTTCGTGTGTTCATAACTGTACGTCCACGGTAAGTAGGATTTGGACCCTACAGGCTTTTGGACTTGGACGGTAAATAAGAGCTTAGAGGCGAGTGACTGAGTAGGGAGAAGAGCGTTCGAGTTCAAATTCTTACATATCTAATATCTTTTTGTTGTATCCTGCATACATCGCCATGAATTTTCGAACCCACATTTTGAATTTATAGTCCGATTCTGCGCCACGACGACTTCATGGGGCTAGTCGTGACGCAGGCCTACGCCCACGCTGCATTCAGTTTTGCTATTCTCTGCTTACCTGCTCTGAGCGGAACACAGCGTGAAATAAAAAAAATCTTACCATTCCCAATAGCGTATTGTTGAAGTAGATCAGTCATATTGATATGAGCAACCCCACGTCTCTCCTGCATCAGATTGTCGCAATGGGTCACCTTGCCGCTGCCGGGACCCCCTGCAAACGTACCTACATTTGTAAAAATTTAATGACTGCTTTTAACGACAACAGAGAGACGTATCTACTGGACAGAAAGATAGAGATTTGTAAAGACTGAAGAATGTAGAACATGTAGTGGACCAGTAAGAGTAAGGAATCTCCAAAATTCCTACGGGAACGTTATTAAACGAAATTTTTCTTTTTACGGATTCACTAAAAAGTCGATAACAGTCGTGGCGGAAGGGCCCAAGCTTGAAATTAAATATTTAATATTTCCATTTCCTTGCTCTGCTAAATGTCTCCAGTTAAACGGTATACGTAAAGAAGTACGGTCACCTAGTCATCGACGCAGCTTGTGCAGAAGTTAGCTTTTTAGAATTATTATTACTCTTCTCGAGACGTTCACAAAGCCTAACTCCAGGGCGGCCATGATTTGTCAACCGTACCTACTGTACCAAACAACATTACCCAAAACAAATATAACAGGCACGCTGGGCGGCTCGAACTTGACGTGGCTGGAGTTCTGCATAGGGAAGGGCACGCCGGATGGAGTGGCGGGCCACGTGCTCTCGCGTCGGCTGCGGTCGCCGCCCGTCTCGATATCTTCATTATTTTGTTCTATTTAGATTGGTAAAATTGTTAATAGTAAGACACAGTAAGTAGTCGTGACACAGTGGAACGGCTTTTCACTGCAAAAGCAATGGATGTGAGTTTAATTTCTATTCAAAGGAATTGGGAATTCAAAGGAAGTAATATATTTATTTATACTTTTAGTTGCTCTTTTGACATTCTAATATTATCAATAAACATCTACAACACTACAGTATTCATTTTTGTCCGTACATATTAAGTAAATGATACAAAGATTTTGCCAATTCACACACGGTGTGTGTTGAATCTCTTGGTTTAGCAAACAATTGTGATTACTATTATTACCAATGCACCTAGTCATCTATTTTAATTAATGTTGGAGAGACAGAAAATACTTTTTTGTAATATTATGCAAACTTCTGTTAATATATTTTTTATCAAGATTCTAATAAAGTAGATATTAAGTATATTTCGTATTTAACATTGTATTGTTCGCACAATAACCTGTGGTAGGTACTTTATAATGGCAACCATCATTGTCCAGACTTTATAAGATTTTACATAACATAAAATAAAGCTACTTCTAAAAAGTGTTTTTAAGTGTCTTTGGAACTAGGCGACGCACTTTAATGGGATTTCCACTAATATGGGAGAGTCACGAAGATAGTTTTATAATACTGCATATAAGAGTAATCAACGTAACAGAAGACGCGAGCTAAATGCTAGCTAGTACAATATTTTTTTCAAAGTTCAGTAGTTAAAGAAATATTTCAATTGGATGCGCGGTGACGGCAACTACTATACAGGTATAAATAAACAGAAAATTTTCCCTTCCATTTAATGTAAAATAATTTATTATTAATCACAAAATATTAAATTGTATTTTTGATTGTATTTATGGTCTTTTTAATAGCTTCAGGTTATATCTTACACATGCTAGGATAGGCAGAGAGAAGCTGCGAGCCTAGTGCCTAGGTAAGATACTTCGTTAACATTAAGACACATTGGAAATCGCATAAAACCAAAATATTAAATATGAATTTTCTCCGAGTGAGAATCAAACTCACCACCGTTGTAAACTTTTGCTCCAGCGCTACGACGGCCTCAAGTTTGCATAATATTACATAAAATGTGTTCAAGTTTCTTTCTTATCATAAGCAGAGAAGTTATTTTAAAGGACTCTTTAAAAATAATAACATTACGTTTTAAAATAAAATGGAATTTTATGTTTGGATAAGTTATATAAAATGAGATTGGCGCCCAACGTGGGACGCGCACTTACCAGTGTCTAAACAGATGCCCATAGTTCCATGAAGCTAATTATATTTTATTTTTTCCTTCAACAAAACTAAAATGGTCCTTACAAAGCCTAACTTTATATTGGCACTTATTACAAAAATATATCAAAAAGGGTACAGCGTGTGGACAGTGGTCACACGTATTTAATTGTTCATCGATTGAAGGACATGACCTTCGCATGGGACGTTACAAATAAAACATAAAAATTGTTATGTTCAAATAAAATAAAATAGATTAACTCATCTTAGTTAAATTTAACTGATCGATTGAACTCTGGTTATTCGAAAGTTGTGTCTACGGGAGATCATTTCTGCCGGCGATTTAAATCGGGGGCACATCGCGGGCCGACCGCTCTGGAGCAAGTTTGACGCGTGACTGAATTTATACTACCTTCTTGGTGGTCAACATCTTTATGTGTTGCCATCCCTTTTAAACTTACACGAAATATATATGAAAAAAGAGACAGCAAACACATTAAATAATTTAATAGAGACCACCCTGAATGAACGAGTGTAAAATTACAGTAAAAATGCAAGGGCTCATGCAAAACATGAGTAATGCTGTTTACTTAAGGTTAAGTTGTAGGACTATTAGGGTCAACCGTTTAATGTTTAAGCGACACTCGCACTCATGGCCGTATATAAGTTATTCAAATGTTATACACGCGATAATTGATATGTTCAGAAGTTTCCGAGTTTCTGAGAATGGTAACGTCGTACCCAATGGCTGCTATCGTGTAATTACCAAGCCTGTAGTTAGGAAAGTTTTACATATTGCTTAAAAAATTAATGTTATTTAATTATGTATTCAATATTCGTCACTTGGTTTCGAGTAGGGACGATTTTTCGATTATCATCATATTGGATTATGTTTCTGGTCTGTATTTTAGTATCCTCGGTCTGTAACGAGGGAATGCGCGACCTTGAGTTCCACCACACAACACACAATGCATCCAAAATTCGGCGAAAAGTAATGTACGGAACTGTCTTAAGAGGAACGGAATGTCTTAAGACTAGGTTCCGGGATCGCTCTGCCTACGCAACTATGTGCGGGTTACAGCTTAAAGCTAAAAATAAATTTATTTAAATTCAATAATTAGCCGGAGAAACGTTTAAAATACAACAAGTCGGTTAAATCAGATATTCCCAACTGCGCCACAATTGAGAACCATATAAACAGAGAATTTTATAAACATTAATAACACAACAATCAAATAAAATACATTGTATATAAAACTGTCATTTATTAATGTAACATTAATTGCTTTATAACTTGTGCATGTAGAGATTCACATTTCTTAGAAATATATAACAAATAAGTACAGATGTATGCAGTTTTCATTTTGTTTTCTACCATTTAAACAACACCGTGATATGCCGAAAGAGAATAACAAAAAGATATTTCGATTAATATTCGATCAGAACTAGATGGCTTTGATAGCTTAAACTATATAAAATATCAATATCATTTAACTTATATCGACTAAAACAATATAAATGTCAAAAAGACAGAATTAACAAAAAAAAAAACATATTCGATTAAAAATATAACTAATTTTCCTTTATGTTATGATTTCCTCGATGTTATTTAAATAGATCACAAACAGATAAGTACAGATTAAATAATAATATAAATAAATAGCTATTAGTGTGTGTATATTTTTTATATAACCTTAGGCCACTGATTTTAACAAAACCGACATTTGATCTCGAAAATTTTTACACTGGAAGTATATAAGAACAGGACTTTTTATATGTTTCAACATTGTCTTTTTAGGGTGTAGTACAATTAAATTTGCTTATTTTGTTTTATACTATTATATAAGTACGAAAAATACATTTTCTTTATACCCGATAGATATATAACACAACATCTTTACTTCAAACAACAAAACTATTATATATATATGTTAAGTTTTCTACATTTTAAAATATATTTTGCATACTAAGAAGTTAAAAGATTAACATTTAAAAAAATAAGAAAAAAGACAATTAAGTATAAATTCCACTCAAAAGAATGAAAGTGTCATAAAATCAGGTCTGACTACTGTCGCCATATTTAAAAAAAGGACAATATTATAAAATATTAGCAATAATTGTAAAATCAATTGAGCTATAACAGTAAAATAATATCTACATACAAAATTAGAGTGGAAGAACAGTTACAAGTCTATTAAATGCGCAAAAAATAATTAGAATAAAAATTATCATATTTACTACTTATCTAATGTTTATTGTAACATTTTTCACTATAATCGAGATTTTCTTCATAAAGTTTCAACAAATATTACTAACTACAGATAAATTAAGTCAGTTTTAAAAATTGCACAGATTAAATAGTTTATTGTTTTATATAAACTGTAAAAATATACATATATTGCATTTCCATATAATAAATTAAGAAAAACATTATATCTATGTACGATAGGCCATTATTGTAATAATCATTCATATAATATTCTTGGTAAGTAATATTATATCGATTAACACATGAAAGATAATTAAATGGTTTAAACAAGAGGAAGAGGAAGCGTGTTACGTAAAAATATTATCATTCATAAGTAGAAGCGAAAACAATGATGTTAGTAAAAAAAATCACAAAATTAATGTTATATTTTTTCTTATAGCAATAAAATGAAAACTCGATTCTGTTTTTAAACAGTAACGCTAATTAGTGAAGTCCATTCATTTAAAACGATAAAATATAACGTTTGCATTACAAATTAATGACTTAAAAAAATTATTAAGATAATTAAATTATTTTTTCAGAGGAGAAATATACATCGATATTTTGATAACATTTACAAAAATATATTCGTTGTCCTATAAATGAGATTTGAATTTTTTTTACAATTATATTATGTGCTTCTAAAATTGTTCCTTTTTTAAAATTTCCATATAAAACATCAATCTATCAATGTCAAGAAAAAATATGTGGGTATTGCTTAATTATCCGAATATTTCTTTAATTACAAATAAAATGGGAATATTTGAGTTCGGTTTTTGTTTTAGTTCAATAATAGATTCAAATAAAATTATCATAAAATAAATTCGTTAGTCCTGCGATTTAAAAATGAAAACAAGAAAATAAACAAAATAGTTGCAAACAAAATAGTTTTGAGTTCTATTCCCGCTCGAGGAAAATAATCATTTTCATTTCCTCACCTAACATGACAAAGTGAGGCGTTGAGTTCCGCCATTCAACACTAGGTTGTCTCAGCTTACTCTGTTATACACGGGATACAGAGATAGTATATATAAGAAGAAAAAAAAAGTAATAAATAAAATCACAAAACAAGATTTGACTCCTTAAAAAAACTACAAAAGTGTCAAAGTAATAAAAAAACAGAACATATAACAAATGTATACGCCAATGTCTTTTCAATTCCCTGTCACGATACAAAATATACACATAAATTAATTGGTTCTTTAAGTTAGATTTATAATAAGATATCTTAGAACTATCTGGAATGTTTCTACCACATACAAAACTACGATGTTACGATTCTACAACACCCATGGGGGTACCCGCCATTTTGATTTTTTTAACAAGTATTAAATTAAAATGACATACCAATTTGCTTCTAGTTATTCGTTCATATATCATATCGTATAGTATAGAAAAATGTTCAAGTCCTATGACTTGAACTTGCGCCTCTTAGACGTCCGATTTCGAGGAGGTGCAGATTCCAGGCTTGATGCGTTCAAATTTTTCAAAAAAATTTTTTTTTTTCTCTAAAATATTAATCAATCATCACTAAAAAAAACTTCATTTCCGCCGTATTACCTCACAGAAGAACACTTGTGCAACACTATTAAGATAACATATTTTAGAAAAATTTAACATAGCGCGACTCCAACTCACGCCTCTTAGAATCCAACTATCCGAGAGGCCCAAATTCGAATTCCACTATATTATTCTTTTTGTATATTTCCTAAAATATTAAACAATAATCATTAAAAAAAATCATTTTGGTCGTATTTTTTCATAGAAAAAAACTTGCGCCACACTATTGGGCTCTCTCAAAAGAATTTTCTTTTTCACAAATTTAAAATGTTCTAACGCAAATTCATATAGATCATTTTCCATTTTCCATACACTTGACTGCTGTATTTTTTCTATAGTACGCTGTGAGGGGTCTATTTTAGAGCTTGTTTGTCTCAAATGTGATTTATTACTATTGAGATAATGTTCGGTTGCTCCTTTGAATAAGCGTGGAAGACTCGCTTCTAAAACTGATATGAAATCGAGCATTTCTTCAGTCACTCCTACTACAAGATAGTGGTTTACTAAGTTGTGTTTCGCTTGCTGTAAGGCCCAAGGGCTGCCGGGTTTCCTGAAAACAGATAATATACAATAGAAGCCGCTTAAAACAATTTTCTGCAAAATACTCTCCCTTTCGTGAGATCGTGCAATTTGAGATTTCATAATGCTTAATACGATTACGTTAAATATGATAGCATTTTTAAAAATAGCTGCAATACCCTATTTCTTTTTCTTACACAAGTATAGAGTAGACAGAGATAACCTAGTGTTAAGACTCATTTCAGCAAAATTTTAAAATATACTGTGTCAATTGACGTAACTCAACACAACATAACATAAAATATATGAGAAGATTAAAATAATTGAAGTATATGTATATTATGCTGCAGAAATATAAGAATTATTAATTATAAATTCTTATTAATATTTTCGGCCATGTGATCCCGGCCTAGAATAGGATCACCCTGGTACTGATGGTGTCGTAAGAGGCGACTAAAGTACGTGTGGTCACGTGGATGTCGGCCACGTGACCTCACGTCGCCAGCAATGGCCACACGTATGGGCAGACTCGACCAGATCATTACCACCTCCGGCATTTAATACCGGCGTTAAGTAGTGGCTTTATGCCACTGCGTTTCGCATTAGGTAATGCCGGGCTCCGGAGCCCAGCCCCCACCCCTACCTGGAATATAAAAGCGGCACATAAAGAGAATCTACCCCAGGAGGGTACCAGCACCTCCGGTGCTGGAGAATCCCTCCCTGAGTCCTTAAGCTCAGGCTGCCCGTCGAATTCCGGGGAGGGCACAGCACTGCGTATAAGACCAAATTGCAAACAAGGCAAACGAGACGTACGCCCCACGGCAACCCCTACCACACTAAACGTGGACTTTTCTAATATCAGGGGTCTTCACTCCAACCTGAATGCCGTCCACCACCATCTTGAGACGGCACGGCCGGCCTTGTTATTTCTGACGGAGACTCAAATTGTCCGACCGAGCGACACAGCCTACCTCCAATACCCCGGCTACAAAATAGAACATAACTTTATGCCTCATGCCGGGGTCGCTGTGTTCGTAAGGGAGGACCTGAGTTTCCGTCGTCTTGCAAATTTTGAAGGTCGGGACCTGTCTACTATCTGGCTCCGTGTAGACTCGGACGATCGAACCCGAGTCTACGCATGCCTTTACAGGTCCCACAGTGGTAATGCGGAGACCGATCGGCTCATGGAGCACATGCAATCGGCCATCGACGATATGCTCTCACATATCCCCTCCGCTGAGGTCGTGATACTTGGCGATTTTAACGCGCACAATGCCAGTTGGCTTGGTTCACGCACCACCGACCACGCGGGGAGGGCCNCTCCTGAGCTGACACCGGTGCTAACGCGTTTGTTTCGGCACTCTTACTCAGTCGGCGTAGTCCCAGATTCATGGAAGAGCGCTCTTATCCACCCGATCCCTAAAAAGGGCGATGGTTCCGATCCATCTAACTACAGGCCTATTGCCATCACCTCCCTGCTCTCAAAAGTCATGGAGAGCATCATCAATAGCCAGCTCTTGGTTTATCTAGAGGATCACCGATTGATTAACGACCGTCAATATGGCTTCCGCCATGGTCGCTCATCCGGTGATCTTCTGGTTTACCTAACCCACTGTTGGGCTGCGGCTATCGAAAGCAAGGGAGAGGGCCTGGCAGTTAGTTTGGACATGGCGAAGGCCTTTGATCGAGTGTGGCATGGGGCGCTCCTTGCTAAACTTCCATCCTATGGGCTTCCCGAGAACTTATGCAGGTGGATCGCCAGCTTTCTCACTGGGCGCAGCATCAAGGTCGCTGTCGACGGTTTTTGCTCCAATCATATGCCCGTGAACGCAGGCGTTCCCCAAGGCTGCGTGCTGTCCCCCACGCTGTTTCTTCTGCATATCAATGACATGCTGGAAGATTCTAGCATTCATTGCTATGCAGATGACAGCACGGTGGACGCTGTTTACTCCGGCCGCGCAAGTCTTTCTCGGGAAAACGCTGAACAGAGCCGAAATAAACTTGTGTCTTCTGTTGAGGCATCCCTCGAGAATGTCTCTTCATGGGGTGAAAAGAACCTGGTCCAATTTAACCCCGTAAAGACACAGGTTTGCGCGTTAACCACTAAAAAAACCCCATTTATCGTATCGCCAGTCTTTCAGAACACTCCCCTTTCAGCCGCGCCCAGTATCAGCATATTGGGCCTTAATGTTTCGAATGACTGCCAGTATCGCGCGATACTGGCAAGCAAGGCCAAGTTGGCCTCGAAGAAACTGGGGGTCATCAATAGAGCGAGACGGTACTTCACGCCAAAACACCGATTGGCCCTATATAGGGCCCAGGTTCGGCCTCATATGGAGTACTGTTCTCATCTCTGGGCTGGTGCACCCCAGTATCAGCTTGACCCATTTGATCGCATACAACGTAGAGCCGTTCGTATCATTAAGGACCCAATGAGCTGTGGAAGGCTTGACACTTTGGGTCTGCGTAGAGACGTCTCCTCGCCGTGCGTTCTCTATCGCATTTTTCATGGTGAGTGTTCTGAGGAACTGTTAGACCTGTTACCTGCCGCCGCATTTTCCAACCGCACAGTACGTCACAAACTTAAATATCATCCACACCACCTGGATACGTGGTACTCCACTACTGTGCGGTTTCGTAGAAATTTCCTTCCACCGAACTGTGGAATGGCCTACCCGCGGCAGTGTTCCCAGGTCGGTACGATGTGGGTACCTTCAAAAAGCGCGTCTATCTCAACCTCAAAGGCCGGCAACGCACCTGTAGCTCCTCTGGCGCTGCACGGGGTTGTGGGCGGCTGTGATCATCATCAGGTGACCCGAACGCTTGTTTGCCTTGTCCTTTTTCCATAAAAAAAAGGTATATTATGCTGCATTAGGATCAAAACTACAACCGTTGCTATTTCAATGTACTACAAACGCTAGCCATAACTGCTACACACCTTATCCCACAGCAGAGTTCATAAGAAAACCATAAGAAAAATAAATTAAAATAAGTTAACAAAATTGTAACAAAATGTTCTCTTACCAGCACTCGGCAGCATGTCCACAGAAAAATGGCACCTGCAGCCACATATTATTTGGATCGCAGTCTGGCTGGCTTTTTTCAACACATTCATCAAATGTCTGAAATATATATATTTTTTATTTAGCTTATAGTATTTCATGCAGTATCAAACATATAACAGGGAAGGCTATGAAAATAATTCAAATTCATGTCGCACTTTGCCTCCACACTCTGTGGAGAAATGTAAATATAAATGTAAATAAATATTTTATTTCCTCAAGTGGGGATGGAATCAACAACCAGTCGCGTTTACAGACAATAGTATTATTCGTTTTTAATGACTTACAAAAAAAACAAAATATTCACTAACATACCATTTTGTCTCCGTGTTTTTTTCGAACTAGATGTGGACGAAAGTTATCACCATGTCTTAAGAAATAGTAATAGGACACAAGTCTATCTAATGGTTTCCTTATAAGATTTATAAATATTGGCTTTGATGTGGTTCCCAGTCTGAAATATTTGAATAATAAGTAGTCATGAGTTATTTATATTGTATAAGCTTACGAAAGCAAAACTAGCCACATTTCACAAAATTATATCAGTACTTGTATTTTTTTATATCCACACCATATTTCAAATAGCAGAATAGTCAAAAAAACTAGTATCAAGTCACTGCATTTCTAATTTATTGTCTAATTTTAAAAACTTTTATGTATGTTTAATGACAGAGCTCAATGCTGTGTTTTGTCTTTTACCAGAGTGAAGAATTGAAAATAATTTATTCTTCCAAGTGGGTTATGGACTCTTACTGTCACCCTTACAGTTAGTAGTTATAATAAAGTATCTAATATGTTAATGGTAAATGAATTTTAAAAAATAAATAAAGTATTGAGAAGCTATAATAGTGCATTTTTCTATTTATTTTTATATTATTTCAATATCTGTACAGGCTGGTATTTAAAACACATAAAAATCCATGCATTTATAGCCTACCTTTCAAAATTAAGAAATGCCATATGCCCATGATATAGTGCTGGCTTCATTTCATCCCATTTGGTTACATTTTGAGCAAACTTATACTGATTACTTAACGACAGAACATGCATGTTTGCTGTTATATTGATGTGTAAAACTTTGAAGTGATTTTTCTTACATAAATCGTAAGCTACACCTACAAAACTTGTAGATCCCGTCTTCGGCACTCTATTATATATTACAACTAAATCGTCGTCATCTTTTAAAGAATCTTTTGGGAAAAATTGTCGAGATTCCGAATGAGACTGCACTAATTTGTACTCTGGAAAGAAAACTACGTTTAATACGATTTCTCCGCGACATTAACATGAGGAATTTATATTGAACACTGACCTAGTTTGCGGTAACTGTCCTCTATGCGAGCTATTTCTGATTGAAAATATAGGACTACAATAACAATGACACAGAGACTTGAAAATAGCCATAACTTATGAATGTTCAACATATCGTTAATAAACAAACCGCACTACGCTACGCTACACTTATATTAGTACTGGCATAATTTAAATATGAGTTCATTATAAATATAAACATCCCACTACTCGGGGCACCCACACTAGAAAATAAAGTAGTAGACTTTGTAGTGAACTCAGCTTGAGTCAATCCCCATTCCATATAGCCATATTTGACACTTGGTATCTGTCAAATGACAGTATTGGATTGTCAAATGTCAACAGAATCAAACGTCAACAACTATGTCAAATGCAGACGCCGCTCCATTTAACCTTATGTTGTTTTTTACTAGCAAAATACTTTGAAACATTTTTTAATATACGAACAATACAACAATAAGTTGTATTTTAATACATCCATGTGTATATCCTTAATACTTTTGGCAAGTTTACTTATAAAACTGAAATATTTGATATTTTTATTATTATACTGGCGGACGCGCGCAGCTTCGCTTGCTTATTTAGGGGTGAATTTTAATAAACCACGAAACATGTGTTCAATGAAATATTTTTAAGAGTCTAAATTTCAAATTTTATAAAAATCGTTGGCGATTTAAAGTTTTTTCCGTATAAACTTTTCACCCCTATTTCACCCTTTTCGGATTAAAATTTTTCAAAATCCCTCTTAGTGGATGTCCAAATTACGAAAGTAAACATCTGTCTAAATTTCACATTTTTACCATCAGCGGTTACGGCTGTGCGTGCGTCTTACCTCAGTCAGTGAGGACCAGTCCTTTTAGATATATATAGATTACATTTTAACAATCTCTTAAAGCTTTATCATTAAAATATACATTTACCTAATTTAATCATAATCCATATGCATTTTGTTCATTTCGGATAGACCACCTACAATGAAGAAATATATTGTTCAGTAATACAAATAAATGTTGTATGGATAGCGAAACCGATTTATTTAGTTGAATAAAGTAAACTGTAGTTCCGGCCGTGTAAATAAATAATAGGATTCTACGCAACAAAATAATCAATACATGCTACTAATAAATAGCCATAATTAGGTTTGTCATCAGGGTATATACGTCACATCATTGATCTTCTTAGGTCTTACTTTCGATTAAAAAAATATTAGTTTAACTCTTTTGTAACGTATTATCTACTTTCAGCATCTTTTTATTATTTATAGAGGTAAATTTAAATCCGAAACAGAATAACTAACAATACTAAGTTAGCCTTAGATGACATCTAGGCGCTACTGCACATCGTCGTCGGTCTGTAAATGTCACGGTAGTGCGTTCGATTCCCAAACGGTAGAAAGCATTTCTCTCATTTAATTGCTCTGATAACGAGACAAAGTGCGGTGTTGAATTTCGCCACTTAAGATGCAATGACTTTGTCTCGAAACGTGGGCAAAAATAGGGAAGATAGTTTCTCAACACATCATATAGGAACCTCTACCTATCAACAAAGTTTTTGTTTAGCAAAATAATATTTGAATTATCGGACACATAAAGTGATATAAGTATTTTAAGAACAATTTAATTATAGGTATTTGTATGTCTATACCTATATATTTTAGATTATTGCAAATAATAATAGCTGTTTTGTAGCTTATTTATGCTTCCTTTAACTGTACCTATGTAAACAAATATTTATCGAATTAATTCATTATTTAAGTGACCAGCCAGCCCTATTACATTAAAATCTCTACAATCATCGGAAGTATACACATTGAATGAATTGTTTCCAATTTCAAGGTAATCTCATTAACTCTTACTAAGTATAATAGCGCTTTAGTTTTCGTCGTGTGCTCTATGAGATCGGGTGAATGTTCGTTTTAATTCACGAAAAAGAAAATTATTTTTAATAATTAGTGGACTTATATGAGTAGACTTTTGGCGTGTATTTCTATTTACGGAATCACGTGGCCGCTGACATTAATTTTGCCGCCAAAATGTCGACCTATATCGTATAGGAAATAACATATTTTAACAATTTCTTTTGTGTATTTTTGTGATGTCTTTAATTTGGTAATTTTTTACTTATTATTATAGTTTCACTTCCATTTTTTATTACGTGGTTATTATTATTATTTATTTATATTATTGTGATAAATCAAAATTATAAACATACGAGTAGGTATTTTTAGTATTTAGTAAAGTTATTTCAATCACATCAACAAATAATATCAACAAATCAGACGCTTTCTTGCAATCCTAAAAGGTTTACGAACTTTTTTACTAATACTTGAAGTATAGAATATGTATATAACAATTGGTTAGTGTTTATATTTTAAAGAAATCGTCTTTCTATTCACGCCTTGCATCCCGTCGTAAAAAATTTAATTCGCATTGCACGTGCACTTTACTGGAATCTGATGAACATTTGTGTATTCTTAATTACATCCTCCCATGCAAAGACCCTTTGTTTATAAATATGTAAGTGTACATAAATATCAAAAAATCTAATATAATTAATTATAGGAACTTAGACAAAAGTAACTTTTCGGTATAAAACATGTATTACATTTTATAGTGTATAGACCATAGTTTAAATGTATTAAGAATATTTACTAAACCTAAAATATCTTTTTTTATTATTACATATTACTCAGCAATTCTGCATAAGCATTTCTTAAGGTTTTAATAGAGCCCGTCACTTAAAATAATAGGCAAAATGACATATTGCGAATGCAAAAATTGAGAGAGTGATGGATGAGAGTATGTATTGTGAGAGAAGGAACATTAAAACAAGAATATCTTTCAAAGACACCGAAGGCAACCCCAAAAATATATCATTTTACCCTTACTTAGTTGTATGAGAAATGACAGACGAAAATAGAAACATCATAATTATTTAAAGTTGCATCCCTCAAGTGAATGGAAATTGGTTATGACCGCGCCGTATGCCATTAATATTAAGAAAACAAATATAGAATATAAATAAACATTTACTATGTTAAAAATAAAGTGATAATGCTGGGAGGATATTAACGTCTTGAGGGTACCTTTATTACCTTTATTTAATTATATAAAACTATTTAGTGCATAAATTAGTTGTGCATTAAGTTCACGTAGATGCATGCATTAGATCTGTAAAGCATATAGCATGGTTTTTATGCCCTCCAAAGTGTAGGGTATTAATTTAAAGGAAATTAAAAAACACGAATATTTAGACATTTTTGGCAACTCGAAAATACAATCATTTTTTTTATTTAACGTCGTCAATAGTCTTAACTTTGTATATGAATCAATTTATAATATGTTATTTTAATGTTACCAGTAGTTTTGTGTAACGTAACTCGGAAAAATTAAAGTTTTGCATATATTAATTATTTATTTTTAAATATTATAAATTGACGAAGTGTCAGAATTTCAAACCCCTGCATACAAAATGTGAGTCGAAAAAGCATTTGTACATGAGCTCAGTCGACCTCTGCCAGCCGTTACGACAGTACGTTTATTTTTAAATTGCCCCGGGATCGTTAAATATTGTATGCTATGTATCATAACATCGTGAATATATTGAACTTGGAAAATATAAACAACCAAGATTGTTTAAAAACTACAAAATATTCGCTTATTATTTTTGCACTTAGTATTTTTTTTTAATTTAAAAATGGAAGTGGACCGTATTTTGTATATTTTCGGAAGCTTTTCACGTAAGCGGCAAGATCGGCGTAAGTCTTTAGAGCCTTCTTCCATAAGCGCTGGTAATAGTCCATTGAAGGCTAAAACCTCGAGACCTTCGAGTCAGAACCTGGTGATTGCTCCAAGGACTTCAGCATACGGTTCACGGAAGATTAGGATCAAGGATTGGGAATGTGGTATTTGCCGCAAGGAGCTTATAGAACCAAGACTTCTGGCCTGCCTGCATAGTTTTTGCACAAGATGCTTGCAAGATTTGCAATATGGTGAAGATGCGGTTTGGGAGAACGTTGATAAAGGTACGTTATCTTTTTTCTTTTTTTCAACTTCAAGGTTTATTTCCAACTAATTGTAGACTGTAACATGGTAGCTACAAAGCGTAAAATCCCATTCATTCTCGCTCCCACACGAATTCTGAAAAAACATCCCGTTAACATTCAATTTTCCCACGGAGGATTCCCCACGGTGTATGCCGCGCAGTTTCGGCTGTGCGCTATTCATCAGATAGACAGTAACGAAGGACTCTTATAACTCTAATATGTAAATATTATTTTAAGCTTATAAGACTCTGAGTACGACTGTCAACGCAACAACGGAAATATTTAATATTTTCATTTCCTCGCTCTGGTAACGAAGCAAACTGCGAGCACCACTCAACACGCAATGTCTAGGAATTCGACGGAAGTTGGGAAACGGAAAAATCTTAATGAAAACGGAGCGTCAGATTACTAGGTTTGGAAGTTCCTTCTGCCTATCCTGCAATTTAAGAGTATGTTGAGAAATCCAAGTGTCAAGAGTTCAAGACGCTGTTCTTCAGTTTTCTCATTTGTATTTCGTTGGTCCTTTTCGTTTCGTTCCTGAGCAGTATGCTGATGGTCCTAAAGACTTCTACAGCGTCACCCTTTCTTAATTGTTATGATAAATATTTATTTAATTTCCAACAGAGTCTAATAAATTTAAAAAGTATATTTCTGTTTGAATAAGTTGATGACAGACTGGCCGAAGGAGTTATCGTATCTTTTACTATCATATCTTTCTTTTCTAACGTATCTTTTACTATCCCACTAGTAATTAGACATAAAAAAATATTATACGAATGCTTGTTTCACGAATGATATGTATAATTGATTATTAATACTTTTACAAACTTCAACTTTATTTTAGCAATGTCTGTCGTTGTATTCCGCCATTCAACACGCAATTTGTCTAAAATTGGGCGAAAAGTTCCTTACTTTTCTCTCGGACTCGTTCAATATTAACACAAGATTCCCTCTGGAACTATATGAGAGATATAGAGTGAAGCTTTTTATTATATAGCAATCTTTATTTCATTTATTTATTGGGTTCAAAAAAGACACAACATATTTATAATATTATCCACTCAGCGAAAGCAATAAAACACTACCTGACCACATCATTGTATGTTTAGTGTCCTGTACTAAAACGATTTATAGGCTGTAAATCTAACTTCGAAGTAACATTAGACTTAATGTTGAAGCTATATAGCTATATTTTAATATAGATATTTGCCTTCATTGCCCTTATATTGTAATTATGTACCTTATAACCAAAAAATATATATATTATAGCAAGTAATGCCATAGTAGAGCAGCGGCACAATGTCTGTGGAGATTGTGGGTTCGATTCCCACTTGAGAGAATGAGTTATTTTCTCGTCTTGGTAAAAAGTTAAAACAGTGTTGAGTTCTGACGATCAATACATAAATGTCTCAAAAATTAGGCGGAAAATGGGCAATGTGATGTCTTAACACTGGATTCCCTCTACTTATTGTATAAAAAATTATAATGTTTCAAATTTTAATATTATTTTATACGGTAGGGGGTCGCTACCCCTCGCGGCCTCGCCCGCGTTAACTATTAAATTATTCATATAATGTATGTAATGTGAAAATTAATTAAACCCTAATGCAACCCGCATTTTCGTAGTTCCAATAAGGAATTTCCGAGAATTTCCGAGAAATTATAAACAACAGACTACCTACTATTCTCTTACTCAAAAATACTTAAACGAAAGATGTAACCAACTATGTCGCGTGGAAAAACATTATAATTATTGTATATCTCCAAAGTACGTGCAATCACTTCTAAATTTACTGTGCCAGATATAGCTCCGAACGACATCAGGGCCTTGGTTCTCTGACGGTTAATGCTGTTAGCCCTATTGGCTTTTACAGCGACACCGGTTGGGTAGGGAAGAGGGTACTCTGTCCCTGATGAAAAGCAAGCACTACGTGGCTGCCTNATCTGCTTTGGAGGAGATCGTATAGAAATCAACCTAAAATCGTAGAATCCAGTGGTTATTTATTACGTGTGGCAATAATAAAAGACTTAAAATTAATAAATTCAAATTTATAAATGGCACTTAAGTCTGAGTTCGATCTTGATATGAAAACGGCATCTCAAGATTGATCTCAGACTTGAGAGCGATTTATAAATACAGGTCTAAAAGAGTTCGTATGAAATCAATTGAATCGTAGTATCAAGAGGTTATTACATATGCCCGTTAGCTAGCTGTGGCAATAATAAAAGACTTAAAGATTATTAAATTTATTGATCCATTTGTCAATTAAATGCTTTCCATCCTAAACTCTTACGATATTGTATTATACAATTTTTTATTAAACAATTACATGTATTATTAATATAAGTAAAATGTACATTCTTTAATAATAGTTGCAAATGGAAATTTGTTTATATTTTATTAATAGAATTTAGCCAGCTATTTGTGTACAAAAAACGATTACAATGCGTTTTTGCAAATAAAGCGATTCATTTTCCTCTTAGTAATTTGTGCCAGCTCGAGTAACGGTAAATCGAATCTTCACTAAAATAAGATCAATTGACCGATAATTTTGTTTACCTAAGCATAAAGCTATTTTACAATTATACTAGTGGACCCGAATGCGGCTACGCCCGCTTGAACTATACGAATATTTATTAAATATATTTATGAAATTATTTTCAGTTTTCAATAGAGAGATGCGTTAAGCAAACTCATTTTTGGTGACGTTTTCTAACAACAAACTTTGCAAATCGTTGCTTAGCAACGGCGGTTGTTATAAACATGGCGGAATAAATTGCATGTTAAATTAATAAGTATTTTAATATATTGGTATATATCGAAAATATTACAAATATGAGAAAACAAAGTATCCTATGTTCATCCCGAGACCTTCAAGTATCTCTATATGAGTATTGTATCACAATTAAATTAGCGGTTTGGCCCTGATTGCAAGACAGACAAGACAGACAGACAGAGTTACTTTCGAATTTATAATATAGGTATGGATAGGATAGGAGGATAACACGATAAAGGTTTAAATTTTATCAAAAGCGATTCAGCCTTGCCACATGAAAGCTCATTGTCGAGATGACTCTAATGATCTATTCATCACAAACTTAAACAAACTATAAAAAATGTTAACACTAATAAAAGTAAAGCTTGTGCTCTACATCTGCTACGGCCATTAAACTGCCAAGTATCTGTTAATAGGTCGATTAGAACGAGTGGCGCGCGAGCCCTATTGTGTTGGATTTACGATTTTTATTGTAATAAAAATATAATAATACTATGTACTCGTATAATCGAGGTTATGGTGCAGTGGAAGTAGTAGGTTCCCTATTTTGGAAAACAAGTTATTATTATTTTCTTTACCAAACTCTGTCAAATTTGTTTTTAACATTAGGTTTCCCTTGCCATTTTTCCATTACAAAATTTTCATTTAAAATATTAGACGATAGGTCTTCGTCTATATAGGTAGAATATGAAAAGGAACGATTTCGTAGAGGCATCATTAATATTGTTTCTTTGAGTAATTGGTGAAAAAATTAAACTAAAACTACTTATTTCCTTAAACTTGAAAACTAAAGAGAAGAAGTTAAGTGAAGAGGATATTGTACACGTTGTAGATACTCGTATGTATAATAATGCATATACCTTTGCATTTTTTAAAATAAGAAACAATGGATTACTGATATAATTTAACCTAATGGAACTATCTTGTCTTTCATATATATAGAAAGAGACAGAGGATTGATGAACTGTTCAATTTCTTAAAAAAAAAAACTAACATAAAATGACCTTGAAGGATTAGAATGCGTAACCATCGCGTGACAGATTAGCCAGCCATGTTAGGCTCAATGAAACAATACATTTAAAAATCTATGAAAGTAAATAGTTCAAGAAGCCACCAAAATGCTAGTCTGGCCTCCTTCTAACTGGATTATTTCAGGTTACTAATACTGGTTAGCAACGGATTTCCGTTAAATCGGTTGAGGCACTAAGTGCGAATTTCAAGGTATGCGATAGGGTAAATTGTTGACTTTTTTTAGTAACTGCATGTGTTTTCACATAGCTCTAGTATTATAGGCTGATAGTACCTATACTAGTGTTTAGACACTCCGTTAACCCATTGTTTAGACATTTTTTAGACTGGCAAAACTTTGCGTCCCGCTTTGCTAAAATGTCTCAAGAATAGAGCGGTGCATGACGAAAGGAGCGTTTGAGCTTCTCCTTCTCGCTGTAATACTCTATTACTTGCGGCTTACAGCTTTTGGGCTATAATTCTCTTCTCTCCATTTTCCCCAATTCTACGTATAGATTCATATTATTTTGAACCCTGTACTAAAAAGCTATATCCATACCTATATTATAAATTCGAAAGTAACTCTGTCTGTCTGTTTTTTACGTAATCAGGGCTAATCCGCTAATTTAATTGTGATATAATACTCATATAGAGATAGTTGAGGGTCTCGGGATGAACATAGGATACTTTTTTTTATCATATTTGTAATATTTTCGATATATACCAATGTATTAAATTATGTATTAAATATTAATTTGACATACAATTTATTCCGCCATGTTAATAACAACCGTCGTTGCTAAGCAACGATTTGCAAAGTTTGTTCTTAGAAAACATCACCCAAAATGAGCTTGCTTAACGCATCTCTCTATTGAAAACTGTAAATATTTTCATAAATATATTTAATAAGTATTCTTATAGTTCAAGCGGGCGTAGCCGCGTCTGGGTCCACTTATTATATATAAAAAATACAATGTTATTTTACACTATTCGTTAATGTTAGTTCAAAGGCAATCACAATGTAACTATTACGGTTACAGAACGACTGTCACACCGATACCGATCGCGTTTGTTTATATGGACTGTGGAGCTGGGTGGCGGACGGCGGCTATATTTAAAACGCATTAGCTGTTCCGGATATCAATAATGTTAAATACCCGCTACTATATAGAGTCGGTGAACAGATTAAAAAGGGGCTCGTGATTGAAAAAAATAATTGAAATATATATAGTTCAAAGAGGCGTAAATATGTAAAAAGGTACTCTTTCACACATTCCAAGAATTTCAAAATATTGAATAATATTAGAATTTATCAGATCATATGTCAGTGTGCATTAGAATTTTGACTATAGAACTAGGATATGAAGCCACGACCATCGAAGACAATAAAACTTCCCCACTATGGCGTCGCGTTGATTTTATTAAGGCATATTCAAAATCTATTCTTAGTTTCCATATCGGTGGGAGATAGATACTAAAAACGAAAACAATAATAATAATAAAACACAGACACCTGTCCTATATAAAGTAAACATAAGTTCCATCGTTCTAAGAAACCTATATATTATTATAACTGAAAAGTTTGTTTGGTTGAACGTGCTAATCTCAAGAACTACTCTTTTTGTGATGGATGTTGTTTTGATATAAGGCCAGGACTGTAAGCGAGTTATGGGTTTGATTCCCTCTCGAAGAAATTAAATTAATTTTCTCGCTTTGGTAACGAGGTGTACCGCGGCATTCCGTTCCACCACTCAACACGCAATGCCTGCAGAATTGGGCGGAAAGTGGGGGGAACAGAACGGAATGGTTTTAATCAGAACGGAGTTTCGTAACAACAGTTTCCCAGGTTGCCTCTGCCTATACCGCTATGTGCGGAATACAGCGTGAAGGTAAACAAAAGAAAAACAAAAAATATTTGATGTAGCCCAATCTAACTTCTGGTAGGTAGTTATTTTTATATGACCACGCGGGCGAAGCCGCAAGCAGAAGCTAGTATTAAATGTAATGTACATTTGTATAAAATGTTTTGTGATTTTGATTGATTCAAGAACTACCAAGTGTTTGGATGAAGCAATTGTATAAATAAACTTTGATGTGTTTATCTTTAAAATGGTTGATTGATTTTTATTTGAAAAGTGATGATGTTGTTTTTAATTATTATCGAAATTAAATTTAAAATTTTATTGCATTTTAAGAATTTCATAATATATTAAAAATGTCGTAGCATATGAGAATCGTTCGTTGGAATTTATAAGAACATGTTCCATTTTTTGTGCTCTGGTAACAAAGTAAAGCACGGCGTTGATTTCCGCCACTCAACACGCAATGTCCAAAATTCGCCGGAAAATGGAGAACGGAGTGTCTTTACTCTTAACACTAGCGTGAAGCGGAAAAAAAATAATAATCAAATAATAATTACATAGTTTTTATAGTAGTGAACAAAAATAACACAATATTAATCATAAAAAAATCGTAGTAGGTACATATCGTCGAGGGAACAACTGTCCATCTAATTACGTTCTATGAATCACAACCTCCCCGAGGTCGATTTATTTACAGATGCCTCGCTCGTATCCGACGTAATGAGCAACAAGCACTTTAATCTTCCGCTAGGGGAAGTAGCACATTTAATACAATATTAGCTTTCATCTATTAAATTGTATAGAATTAGATCGAAATGTGAAAATATATTAACTGAAGTCTAAGTTGGACGAAGCTTAAAGAAATATACAGACAAGATGTACTCACTACCTAAATTTCCTTTTTTGAACTTCACTCATTTCCCACATGTAGCGAAGTAAGCAATAAGAACCTTGTGTCAAGACACTCCGCCCACTCATTGGGATTTGTTTCACTTTCTTATTTTGACAGGTTTTTGGCGTAACGGTAGCTGAACAGAACGGGGCGGTTTCTGTATGCCTCTCTTGCCACTGTCATTAATTTCTCGATACATGTTCTCCGGGAGGTTCTCATATTCTTTACGTGGCCACTGGAGGTAGATCATTGATACTGTGTTCTCAATGGTCATTGAGTTCATGATGGATAATTAAATTTAAGGATCCATTCACCGTGACCCCCGAGGATCTGGGCCGACTTCCGGCGGAGGATCAGCAGGCTCGGGCTACGAGAGCGACCTCCGACATTCTGGCTCGGATACGAGTCTGGAGAAACCACACAGATATGCTATTGTGACACGAAAGGTAATTTAGTTGTTTTTATCATAATTAACGTATGTCAGTCAACACTTAATTCACCTATATGTATTTTTTATGCTAAACCTATATTTTTAAACTAGTGTTGAAGACGTTACATACTACAATTACACGTCTACATATGCATTTTCTATCTGACATTTGTTTCAGAAAGATTTGCATGTTTTTCTACGTATTTATGCAATAACTTTTGAAAATGTAGATTTCAGGTAGAAGCTGTCATTTTGTGGTTTGCCCAATATGTGGGTCAGAGACACCCTTGCCTATCGGTGGCATCGCCGCATTACCTCTCAATTACTTGATATTACGTAAAATGACCAACAGAGAGAGCGCCAACTCCGTACTATGTGATTTATGCTGTGCTGATAATAAGGTGAGATTATGAGTATATATATATATATAACATTCTTCCATTACAGAGCGAGTGTCTGACGTGGTGTAAAACGCTTAAATCCCTTTCGACACAGTTAGGAGTAAATGTGATGGTTATTCGCAAAAAAATAAAAATTAATTCCTCCGTATGGTTACTTACATCCCCATACGGAAAAATATATTTTTGTTTCATTTCCCTAAATAAATTGTTTTGGAGCTAAGGCCCGTATTTATAAACCACTCTTAACTCTGAGATCGATCTTCATAGTATATATTATATTGTATAGTCCAAGGGCTGCTGTGTGCGGGATACAGCGTGAAGCTAATTTTTATTGGTATAGTCCAAGCAACGCTACGAGCACATAGTTCTGCCTATAAACAAAAAAACGTGACAAACAGACAAGATAAAAATAAACAGCACGTGTCTACAACTCATGCGCAACTTATTACTTTCCGAACCACAGGCGATTTCTGAAAAATCTCATTTACAATGTCACGCCACATTATGGAGCTTAGCTTTGTACGTTTATTTTGAGATTTATTTATTTACTACTTACTGTTATTAGTAAGACTGATGGTGATGATGGTCACCATCATCGTGATGATGAATGCTTGTGAATACGCTGATTAAAAAAACGGCTTCATGCTTTGTACGCGTATAGGGTGGGCTGAGAACCTAATAACCATAACCTCAACTTTTTTTTTGAGAGCTACACGATATATAGCGCGTTTAACAGGGTAGGCAGAGCGAACCTGGGAAACTGTGAAGACACTCCATTCCCATTAAGATACTTTCATTCCCCACTTTCCGCCGAATTCTAGAGAGTCGATGGAAAAGGGAATTCACATGCTTGTGTTCCTGCGTCACGACTGGCCTCTACTCCACTTTGTTTAATTTAACCTCACACAGGCAGAAAGCCGTTGCAGCCAATGCCTCGTCAGCGTATGCTCGAACTGCGGCGACTCACATACGAGCCAAAAAGGCCACGCCACTCATCTCTTGCAACCTTTGGAACCATTGCTGAGATTTTGTGGACAACATCCTAAAGTCGAGTTGAGCGTGTATTGCGCTACTTGTCAACAGGTTAGTAAAACATATTTTTATTGTATCTTCTATTCAAAAAATGTGAATGATTAATTTGAATGTGATGAGCACAGAAAGACAGTGTTTTATTATAAGATTAAAATATCTATATTTAATGTCACATTTCATTTTAAAGCAAGACTTAATTAAGGTTTGTCGGGCTCCTTAGTTTATTATTATTTTGTAGCTTCTCCGCTATGTCGCTCGGTATGTTTCTGTGTCACGACGGTTACTTTATTATGGGATATAAATATACTTAAGAAATAATCTGAAAAACAAAATGAAAAACTATCATAACACATTAAATAACAAATATACATATATCAATAAAAACTCCTAAATCTCAACTCGCTACCCAGGTCATATGTAGAGACTGCTGTCTGATCTCCCACTCGGGGCACGCGGTGGCCGACGCGTCGCGCGCCGCCGCCTCTCGCGCCGCCGCGCTGCGCGACGCGTGCCAGCGCGCGCGCCACGTGCCCGGGAACGTGCAGCGCGCGCACCGGATACTGGAGGTGCACGCGGCGGAAGTGGATGTGAGTCGTTACTCACGCTATATTTCCATTATAGTGTTGTAGGTAGAGGGAAACCGGATATTAGGTTTCAGGACACTCCAGTCTCCGGCAGAATTCAAGAATTAACAGTGCAAGAAAATGAAAATAATTCATTTTACCGTGTGAGAATCGAACCCGCAACCACTGAGTTTGATCATACCTCCATATCTAGAATAATGTGTAATACACATTGTGTTTACGTTTTTTAAACGTATTTTAGGTACATAGTTAATACCTATTATATTTAGGAAAGAAAAATATTTTTAGAAAACATAAAAATTTGAACGTATTTGAAGTCGCACCTTTTGATAATCGTGCAATCGCACCGACCGCTAATGAATACCTTTCTTATACCCAAAAAACATACGTTATATTACAAACAGGCTCAAGCCGCCCGAATAGAGAACGAGATCCGCACATGGGCGGACTCGTACAGGCGCGCGGTGGACGCGCACGGCCGCGAGCTGTGCGCCGCCGCCGTGCGAGCGCGCGCCTCTTACCGGGGACGGGTCACGGAGAAGACTAAGCAGCTGGATGAACGGGCCCAGGAGGCTTTGGAAGCTGTAAAGTTTGCTGAGGAGGTAAATCTTCCTTTAGAGTTACTTTTTAAAGATTGTTTTTTTGCTATAATTTGTACTAATGGTGGTATTTAGTTGTTTTCCTTATATTGCTATTTGAATTGATTAAATTGGATATTAGGTAATATCTGATACTTTGTTTACTTATATGTGTTCTTAATTATTTAATTTAATATTTTCTTTTCATATTACTTTTCCATCCCTATTAGAAATAGGGATGTACAGAAATAGGGATTATATCACAAGTAAATTAAATGTAAACAGACTTAACGTATAGAAATGAGTACATATAGTATAAATGTGTAAAGACAAAAGATTTTCATATTTAATAAAACAAAATTAACATTTATTTCCAGCTACTGTCTCAGGGCAAGACAGACGACATCCTGTCCCTCCACACGCCGGTGCTGCGCCGCCTGGAGCGTGTAACTGAGCTCCCTTCCGCCGGGGAGCCCCCGCGCGCCGCACTACGATTCTCCCCCGCCGCGCCCGCCGCCCCTGTCCCTGGTTCCGCCGGCGCCCCCGTCTCCATATCCGCGCCCGCCCTCATGGGCAGGCTGTACACGGCCGCGCCTGACCCGCAACTGTGTGTTGTAGAAACTGAAGGTAAAAATAGAATAGAATAGAATAATCCCATCAACAAAGGAACATTCTTCTCCTCGTCCGCCCTCGTGACGTTCCAGAATATATACAGCTGTGTCTGACCTGCAACTATGCGTCGTGGCTACTGAAAGACATTGGTAATTTAAGCTTTTTGCTTGAATATTGAATTATAGATGGTGCCCTGCCCGCCCTCGTGGACAAGCTGTATTCTGCTACTCCTGACCTGCAAATGCCCGTCGTGGAGGTAAAACAGAATAATCACCCCAGCTTTCATCTCAAGGTCATCCTGTACTACGACGTCTGGAACGCATGACAGAACTACCCTCAACACGTACGTAATTGGGGATTCCCTTACGATCAATATAGTACTAAAAAAAGGGTTAAAAACATTTAATATCATCATACGAAATGTAATTAGTAATCTAGTTCCAAATTCAAATTAATTTGATATTTTTTTAGTTTTTTGATCATGTTGCCAATGTTTCCCAAATGTTAAGAAAACACCTAAATTATCTTTATTTGTTACTTTTTCAGGGCTACAAGATCTTCTAGTAGATATTCCGCATACAGCTATACTAGAACTGAGAGATAGTAATGGAGAACATATCTGGTGTGGCGAAGAAAATGTACGTAAGGTCAAAAGTTTCAAATTCACCATAACAAGTTTTTTTTTCATTCTCCGCCGAATTTTTGAGACATTAAGTATTGAGTGGCGGAACTCAACGCTTGTGCCCCTGCACCACGATGGCCTCAAGTGTAATTTGATAATTACGAGTAAATGTCTCACTTCTTCACAACCAGGATCCAAATCGAACTCGCAACCATTGCGTTTGGGTTTCAGTGTTACGCCGCCTCTACATTAAAATAAAATGTCCAAAATTTATTAGCGTCTGATTTTTATATATACTAAAGTAAAAAAATATTTCATAAATACCTAATTTGAACATATCTTTTAGAAAACATTAGTAAAATTTTAACTGGATCTTATAAAAGTTTCCCTACATGCTAACAACACAAATAAATTATAACAAGCGTAACCGAATTGCGAAAAACCTCATTTCAAACCTCTTGTTTACCGTCCGGGATGTATCCTGCTAAGGCCAAAATTTTATATGTATTGTACAGTCTATTTATTTGAGCCTTAGGTAAAATGTAAATAAAGAAAACAAAGTTTATTAAAATATTATTTCCCTGTTTTATTTATGTTTAATTTTTGTGTAAATATGTCCCATCCCATATGTGTTTTGCTAAACACAAGAAGTATCTGTCAATCAAAGCTAAGCAAAGCAGCAAAGTGCTAGAGTACTGAGACACTAGGTTCTCCTCAACCATTCTGCTATGTGGGATACAATATGATAATTAAAAGAAATGTTTGTTCCAGGTGGCCGGTTACTTCCGCCGCCGCGACTCGAGCGCGCGCCCCGCCGGTGTTCGCGTGCGCCCCCGTGACGGCGCCTACGCGCTCGTGTTCACGGCGCACGCACCCGGGCACTACCTGCTGGCCGTCACCGTTGACGACGTGCCGATACAGGTGTGTGTGTTGGTTTTAGTACATTATTTACATATACTGAAACTATTTCATCCATTTATTCTATTATATTTTCATTTATACTTAGGATATTATTGATGATGTCTTGGGGGTAAGAAGAGAGTAAGAGTATATCGTATTTCCCGTTGACCTGCAATCCTGAATCGCTGTATTTCTTGCAGAGAAACCAGACAGAACGAAGGACCATATGCTGTGGTCTCTACATATTTTTTTTCGCCTCGCTCACGGTTAGCAATTCGGGAGGTCCTCATTACGTAACCTTTCTTCAATATAATTGTTTTCTAAGGTCAATCGAGATTTTCTCTACATCTCTTAACGTCCATTTTTCCTTCATAAATCAATTTTTATATTCTTTCATTACTCGTACGTGTCCAAACCACCTGAGCATGTTCTTCATTCTCAACGTGAATTCCTCTTTAGTACCTGCTGTTTTCTTATCTTTGAATAAAAAAGAAGCGTTTTTACTAAAATATATTATTCGTTATCAGGGTAGTCCGTTCTCGTGCAGTGCGCGCGCGTGCGCCCCGCACTCGGGCACGTACCACTGCTGCGCCTTCTGCTCCTCGGGCGGCAAGCGCGACGCCGTGTGCGCCTGCGCCGCGCCCATGGGCCACGGGTACAAGGGTAATAAATACGTGTGTATAATTATGTGTTATTGCTCGCGCCTGTCTGTATTTGTTCTTTAATTACTCTTTAACTCTGACAGGTTGCGGCCACGGGCACGCGGGCTGGCCGGGCACGCGCCACTGGTCGTGCTGCGGCAGCACGCGGCGTGACTCATTGTGCACGCGCCCTAAGAACTCTCCGAAACACCAACCATATCAGTTCTCTTTGTAACATGACGTGACGTGTACGATGTGACATAATTGGTGTATAGAATAGTAATAGAATGAATACTAAAAAAAAATATAAAAAATATAATTTTATTATGTAAAATAATGTATACAATCGTCTTTTGAGTTGACTAGTATTGTAGTTAAATGCATATTTTGTTAATAAATATAATATAATTTTATTGAAATATAATTTTGTTTTTATTATTTCGTTGGTATTTGCGCACGGACTACGACCGACGACTGTAACCGTGAGGTGTTTTGCGTTTGATTTCCACTCGAGAAAACAAAATATTTAATTTTGCGCGGCGTTGAGTTCACATTTTACCACTCAAGACGCAATATCTAAACATTTTGCGATAAATGGGGAACGGAAATGTCTTAACCCAGGTTTTCCCTGCCTATTCTGCTATGTACGGGATGCAGCGTGAAGCTGTAAAACAAATGTTGAAAGCATTCGTAGCCAAACAAACTAATAATCTAAAGATAAGCAACATTACATACAACATTCAAAAGTTAGGAACATCAATTAAATAAAACAAAGTACTAGTACAATAATTATTTCTGTTAATCATTCAAATTATACATGTTAGTAATAAATACTTTCATTTCTAAATACACTTTGTTCAGAAAAATATGGACATATAAAAATTTCATGTCATTTTACATTAGATAGTATGAAGTTAAATCAAATTTTCATTAATTCATTCATTTTTATAATTATTATTACTAAGTAAACTTAAATTACTAGTTGTTTTTTTTTATTCTATCTGACGTACTATGATTACATCATAAAATTAAAAAAAATATATAATCTAAAGTGTTAAAAATTGCATTAACAAGTAAAGAATTATTATTTTGTAAATAACAACATTTTTATATCTTTTCTTTTAAACTAATTTTATGGAATATGACTTTTTTCAGCTTTAAGCTGTATCCTGCTCACAACATGGTAGGAAGAGAGCACCTGGGAACTTAGTGATATGATACTTATTTACACAAATGAATTGATGAGTCATTGCATGTTGATGGCATTAATATGTTTAATGTAGATAAAAATGCGATAGGAATTAAGCTGAATTAACTTTCGCTTTCACGCATATGGTTAAAAATATTAATTTAACTTAATTTTTTTGCTAGCTAATAAACAATGCAACACCAAAACTTATCACAGCCAAATATCACAGAAATAAAAAAAAATCTTAAAATTTTTATTTCATGGAATATTTCAAAGCTGTTTCATATTTAGGAACAAGTAAAAACTGTAATGCTGCGAGACCCCTACCCACACCTCTTGGAATGCCTCCCAACGCTCTGACCACAAAGGAAGGGCACTCAAGCTATGTCGAAATTCTGATACAATTGTTATTTATGTTGTTATCATCAATGTAGGAATATTTAAATTTCCACCACATAAATTTTTTTTTATGTTTATTTTAAATTATCTAATATACATATACAATAAAACAAATTTTTTTACCGAATTTTTATTAATCACAGCTTATATCAAATATTTTTAAATTAGACAAACAATTTATTGCTTAATTTTTGTAAATAATTTATCATAATAAGCCTCTTTATTAAAATGTAATTACAAAGATATGTATTTCCTTATAAAATTTAATTTAAATTTTCTAATATTTATTTTCTGTTGTTTTATAATGGTGAGAATTTTGAGCAATGTATAAGTATAACATATTTGTAACATATTTTCTGCAACAAATAATCAAAAAAAATATTCTAAATTCATTATAAAATGTTATTAAACAGTTCACATTAAATTAACTTTTTAACTGTCAAATTTATTCATTCTCCATTCAATACCTTAACACTTATCATTTTTTATAGTCAATGTACATTTAAACTTTTATATGTCTCACACTTTAGTTAAAACACTTTTAATACAACCCTTCTTTACAATAAAAAATAAATCAGCTTCACGTTGTATCCCGCACATAGCTGGGTGGGCAGAGGGAACCGAGTGTTAAGACACTCCATTCCCCACTTTTTGCCAAATCTGGAATCTTTGCATGTTCACGTTTACACTTTGCATGTGCATACATTAAATATTCACATTTACACTTTGTTCTAAGTCACTTCTAACACTTTCTTTACACTTTAATTTTTACACTGTTTTTCTTATATATTTATAGTCCTAACGCCGGTACAGGTGTGTAGGCGACGGGGCTCGGCGCACACGCTTGTCTAACACTCATCTCCCAAGCGTCCAGTAGCTGACCGACTGAACAGCTTTTGGGTAATCTGTGAAAATTTAAACAATCAATTTAAATATTTATTTCCGAATTGACATTTCCATCTTTCAATATCTAGAGAGAAAACCCTTTCATACAATCTTCCTGCAGTTGTAGTTTGCCAAGTACCCCCTAAAACTCCAACAAAAGAAAAAACAAAACAACTACAAACCTGGCACACCTCGCGTCCATGGCCCTCTCCACCCTCTGAAGGAAGCTGTCACTCGCGGAGAGTCCGGCGGGCGCCTTGGGGGGCGTCCGGGGGGCGGTGCGCGAGGGGGGCGCAGCGGGGTAGTCGCGCGGCACGCGCACGTGCACGGCCGGCACGCAGGGCAGGCGCACGTCGTCCAGCTGCGCCGTCAGCGCTATGGCGGACGTGCCGCCCGACAGCTGCATTGTCTCTAGGGACACCTGTAGGAATTATATAAATAGTAAAGCCTGCAGCAATTTAAAGATATAATAAAAAAATAGCAGGCCAATTGTGTCGCAGGGACACCAACGTGCGACTGTAAACGCGACAGGCTGTGGGTTCAATTTTTCCTCAAGGAAATTAAATATTTAATGTTTTTATTGCCCCCATCTGTTAATGAAGCAAAGCAAAGCGCGGCGTTGAGATCTGTCGTTCAACTTGCAATGCCTCCAGAATACTGTGAAAAGTGGGGAACGGAAAAGGCGAATGGAGCGTCTTGATACTAGGTTTGGACGTCTTCCCAGGTTCCTTCTGCCTACCCTACCCTGCTATGTATGGAATACACCGTAAAGAAATATTTAAGTTTAAACATGTTATTACCTTAAACCTAGAATCAAGTCTGGCAATCTCCCCCTGCAACACATCTGGTATTTCTAGGGCAGGCTCTTCCAATTTTGGTATCTTCTGAGGTGGTGCTGGAAGATTCCTAGAAGACAAATATTTTTTTTAATTCAACCTTTGTGACCTTATATGGAATGTCTATAGGGGTTGACCATACTAAAAATAGTACGGTCAACGAGTTGTGCCTGCCTTGAAGTTGGGCTTTTTGAACTTTCTGCATTATTCACTCGCGCTCAGAGGAAAAAATCTAAAGTAAAAAAAATCTAAAATCAAACTGGCGCTTCTATTTACAGGTCACTAATCCGGACATGGTGCAGGAGTACAAGCTTTCAACTGTAAATGCGACAGTTTGTGAGTTCGAATTGCATTCGAGGTTTTAAAATATTAATATTTTCTTCTCCTCGTTGGTTACGAAGAAAAGCGCGGCGTTGAGTTGACTCAAAAACGCCCAATGTCTCGATATTTCGATGCACATGGAACGGAGTGTCTTAACTCTAACATGGGGGTTACAGTGTCAAGTAAAAAAAAATAATATAACTAACTTGATCTCAGGTCCGTTGAGAGAGTCGAGAGTGGAGCCGAACGTGCGTTTCAGAGTGTGATTGGCGAGCGGCGACTGGAGACAGATATTTACTACCTCTAATAATGGATTGCATATTTGTTCCTGTAATTAATATAATTAATTTTAATGTAAAATTATTAAATAAGAAAAAATAATTTCGTATATAGCTGGCTTACTTTTTTTTCGGTTCAATTCAAGTTCAAAATATTCTTTATTCAAATAGGCAATTATTATAAGCACTTTTGTATCGTCGAATGAACATATGAACAAAAAGCTACCACCGGTTCGGAAGGCAGTTCTGCTTTGTTCAAATTTATACAATATATTTTGTAAAAAAATTTTTTTTTTCCTTAAGTGTGGAATATTACTTGCAAAATGTACTAAGTTTAAATAAATCTAAAATATTAAATTTATCTTTGTACAGTTTAAATAATATAAATGGCCAACTAAATACGATGTTCCCCATTCTTAACCCGCTATATGCAGGATACAGTGACAAATTATAAAAAAAATGTTTTCTTTACTTACCTTTCCCGCCGACGGCAACCCCAAACCGACACTCTCACTCCTCTTGAAGTCCAGCTTCTCCAACACCACCTCACATTTGATCAAAGTTTCTAACGGCATCCTTTTGTTTGGATTTGATAATATATCTAATAGGTTCTTCATTTTTGTTAGTTTTTCAACGTCTGTGGTAATTTTAAATTGATGTATTAAATAATTTAATTTGAGTCTTAATTGAAGGAAAGTAAAGTTATAACTGAATATGATGATTGAATATTTTGTTACTATTTTATTAGTATCATTACAAGATAAGGAAAAAGTTTAAGCAAGAAAATAAATTTAAAACGTCTCCTAAAAGAAAGGAGCGCGTGGCCGCCACAATAGTCTCAAAACAAAAAATATAAATATCCTTTCCTAAATATAAGTTCCTATACATCTGTCTACTAAGGATGTATGGTCCTTTTAAAAAAATGATTCATAATTCTATAAATAACTATAACATTTAAAATACTAATAAACCTATAAACTTATACTTAACAAAAAGGGCTGTAATAACTTACTTTCCCCTTCACTGACCATCCTCATCACCATTCTTCTCAAAGGTTCTATATATTTAGACAACTGTCGCACTTTCTCCCTGTAGGCAGCTTCTTCACCACCGGGTGAGGCGACGCCCGCACCCACTGGGGTGTTGAGAGAGGATGATGGGGATGCTACCATGCCCATGTTTACACTGAATAATAATAATAATGATAATTAGAAACTCCCGTCACAAAAAGCCTTCAAACCGCTGAATTTATTTTCTTGAATCATGGCTAAGGACACTTAACCGAGTCACTTTCAAGCACTTTTAGAAGCAACTATGACAAATGAGGGAAAACATAACAGTACTTTATCTTTTTAAAAGAGAATGGGGATACTTAACTATATTTACAAAAAAATATTACAAAACCAAAGATATTTATATTAAATACTATTTGCAGACAGCAATTAAATTTTTCCATGCCTAGAGGAATTTCAGGAAAACAACACTCCTGCACTACTCAAATAACCAAAATCCAACTTGGCTATACTTTCTCTGCCTGTTCTAAAAAGTCAAATAATTTTCTCACCGCTGCTGCTGAGGATGATGGCCAAGATGATGACTGGTAGATGGTGACGGACTGCCTCCAGTACATGCTCCAAGACCACCAAGACCTGACATGGGAGATGATAGAGCTCCGCTTAGGACTCCACCACCTGAAATATTCATAAATAGATTATGATAATAAAGACTATAAATAAAAGTCTGCATAATTGTCTGACAGAAAAAATGTCTAGACGAAACTAACTAACAACTTAAAAAGTTAAAATTTGTCATGTAGGTAGGTTAGGTTTAGAGACTTTAGAGACGACTACGAGACGAGACTATAGAGAATTTTTCCAAAATTTCGATGTGAACAGGAAAAATGGCTTTTTTATTTTACTTCTCAACTGATAATATATGATGAAAAGACTAATATACTTGGTTATAAGGGCAGACTAATATATTATAATTTTTAATTTTCTATGCATAGTAAAGCAAACAGATATAACCTAATGTCAAGGCACTCCACTCAACACCAGTGCAAAAAAATGAAAATAATAAATATTTTATTTCCTCAAGTGGGAATCGAATCGAACAGTGTGGGAACACTATGTTCCCCAAATTTGGTTCAATTGATTTAAATAACATAAAAATACAACAATACAAATAATTTTTTGTCAATATGTCAATAATATTAAGATTTTATTTACATACCCATAGAAACAGGACTTGGGCCAGGCATATTAGGTGAGGAGGCAGACGGTGAAGGGCTCTGCCTCAAAAATTGATTATGGGGCGGTCGCGGGGCATAGCCTGCACCCATTACAACCTCCTTACCCCCACGATGCATTTGTAACATATTTATGTTAACCAGCTGGTTGTTTGACATGTTGGTTACTGGTTGTAAAAGAAAAAGAAATAAATTTTTACAAATATATTGCGGCTTAAAAACTGCTTGCAAGGCATAATCTGCACCAAGGTTGCAATGACAACCTTCTTGTCCCCATAATGTATTTGTAACATGTTTATGTTGATCAGCTGATGTGTTGAAAAAATCTATTGCATGAAAGACATTTGTGTCATAAAATATTTATTAATATCTTAACCCATTATGGAACAAGAGTAGGGTTTTTTGTTTTTTAAATTTTTCAAATTAAAAAACTAAATTAATTAAGCAATATTAATAAACTCAATAAAAACTCACCCATTTGATTAGGCATTTGTCCCTGCATATTATTTGGCGCCATTTGCGCACCCATCCCACCTACAACCTGGTTACACTGCATTTGGCCAACCATTGTGTTAGCCCCTGTCATTGGCACTTGCATGTTATTTGACATGGACATTGTCGGTATCATTTGTATACCAGGTGCTGATAGCTGATTTTGTAGCTGACTGACCATATTGCCCATGCCCATCCCACTGACCATATTAGACCCCATTTGACCCTGATTTGGTACCATTCCTATTGAACCTCCTAGTTTATTCTGCAACTGCATATTCATTTGAGGTCGCTGATTTAAAGTTTGTAGCAAATTAGTAGCTGTTTGTGCTTGTCCTTGTGACACAATTGGGCCTTGTTGGGTCATTTGACCTTGCATTCCACCCATTCCAGGGTTGGGACCCATAACTCCTTGCTGCATTTGCCCTGGACCCATGTTCATCATTTGGTTCCTTGTGCCCTGGGATGCCATGTTTTGTAGGGCATTTATGGGGTCTGTAGCCATGCCAGGTTGACTACTGGGTCCTTGCTGTGGTTGAGGTTGACTTTGTACTTGGGTGTTGGGTCCTGGTTGATTTTGATTAGGCTGCATGTTTGGTGCACCTTGATTTTGTTTTGGTTGAGCTAAAATATTTATTGTTGTTTTATAAGTGTTGACTAATTATAAATTATTTGTGTGGAAAAACAGTATCTTTTTTCATATTAAATAAATATTATAAAAAAATATTATTTTGAAATACTAAATATATAGTGAGTTGATATAGCAAATATTGATTCACTCATATTTAAGCTGAGGCAGCGCGGCGTTGAGTCCTGCCACTCAACATACAATGCCTCCAGAATTTGGCAGGAAGTGGGGAACGGAGTGTCTTAACACTAGGTTCCCTCTGCCTACCCTGTTGTATGCAGGATAGTGTGAAACTGATTCTGATTCTATTGATGTTTAATTTCTACTCACCCAAATTACAAATAATAAGAACAATTTGTTTGTTATTGAAACAATTTGTTCCAATAAATTCTACAAATTGCACATCGATAGTGTTACATTGAATAAAATAATTTGTAAAGTAAAACGTAAACTTACACATTTCTCTTACATGTAAAATTAATTTAGCAACCATGTTCATGTATTCTTCTCTGGTTTTTGCTTTTAAGAATACATGATTCTCCATTTCACTGCTGTTCCGAGCGACCTGCATCCCTGACCTCTGTATTACTTCCTCACTTTAATAAAAACAAATGAGTCAAATGACAATTATTTAATTTATTAGCAAAAATATAATATTCACTTTATACTAAATATGATAGGAATTTATATTAAATACTACTTCCTAATTTTATTCGCAAATTATGTGAACGATAATTTTTATCCATATATTTTAGAATTGTTGTCTTAAATATTTTTAAAAAACAATTATTGTATACTTACATCTTAGAAACTACGGTCTGCCTAACACTTTGTGTTCGCCAATTGTTATCATCCGATCCCATTGTATTAAATTGTTTTAAATTATCCATAGTGAAATAATTATTTATTCAATTTAAAAAAAATGTGGTAAATAATTACATGCAATATATAATTACTTATATAAAAATATTAGAATCTTAATCGCGTCAACACTGATTACAGAGTCTATAAATCTGAGACTGCCACAGCAGATTATCGTAAAATAAGTAATTTAAACACAGACATTGAAATATAAGATATTTTAGATTAGAAAATATTAGCAAATGAGGTGAATAGAAATCAAAGGGTGATTAGACACAAAACTAGGAAAGCTTTTAAATCATAATATGCAATGATTTTCGATAGTGAACCCAGAGAAAGAGTAGCAATGCAAGGTGTATTTACAGCAATTACTTCTTAATTACATTACAAACAGATATCAACATATTTTAGGTTTGTGTTATATCATAATATCTTAGATAAATAACTTACATACATTATTTATAAACGATATTTTCATCAACATATTATCTTTACCATACCATACTCACAAATATTTAGATTTTTTATTTAATATTGACTTTATAAGTCATAGAATCTAATAGAACTTTGTGAAATATATATAAAATTAAACAGGCAGGCAACAATTATAGCATATTCTATAAATGACAGTTTACAATTTACAAATTTGACATTTAGATTTGTTATTTATTTGTATTTTGAATTCTCGTTTGTCATCTGTGAAAATGTGGGCGATATCGTAAATAATTAAATTTCGTTATATTTATAAGTAAGGAAAAGAAATTGAAAATAACATAGATTACAGTAGTATCTTATTATTCGAAGAATCTTTTATTTCCTATTACAATGGCTACATCGACTGTTTTAAGAGTAAAACGTCGACTAGAAGATAACCCTCAAGACGCTTTAGTACTTGTATGCAAACGTTACAAGACAGATTCTGAAGAAGTTTCACCATCACTCTTCGTATTTAGGGGTAGTGTAGAAAATGAGGTTCGTAATTTGTTTTTATTAGAAATTCTCATAAGAAAAAAGTGTAAACAATTATACTTCTTTATTCACAGGAACATGAACAAGTGAAAAGTGTAGTCCCAAATAAAATATGTAAACTTAAACGTTCTACAGATGTTAATGATATCATTCAGAAAATAAGGAAAGAAAGAAAAGATTTTGCCACAGAAAACCGCTATGAAATTGTTAATTGTAGTAGAGGTTTAAAAGGAGATTCCATACAAGATGATTTTGATTTGGTAGATTTACAAAGAAAAGATGAAAAACAAAACGAAAAGTACATATATGACCTGTATACTTCTGCTAAGGAAGATTTTGACATATCGATGTTGGATAATTTAGTAAGGTATTAATGTTTAACTAGTAGTCATAACTTTTAACCAGAACTTTCTTATTTAACATGCATTTTCTTATTGTGTTACATTATCTCTTTTTATCATACAACCTCCTTTATGTCTTACTCACAAATTTGACATTGGTAAAGTGTTCAACTGGAATGTTCGGTACACCATAATCAAAGTACCATAGTAATGCTTAAGTAGCTGCTTAGTAAACTTTTTGATTGAGGCCAGTCTACCTCAGGTAGACGGTGTTTGACTGTTAACACAACATTTGTGACCCTGATTCTGACTTGGAAATAAATTTTCATGTCCTCTCTCTGGTAAGAAGATAATAAGTAAGGAACACTGTGTTTCAAAATTTGGTCAAAAAATAGGGAATAGGTGATGCATGCAGGATTAAATGTAAAATTAAAATTATAATATTGGATTAACTTCAAAATTATAGGAGCAAAAGACAACATAAAAGTCGGTCTTTACAATCCACTCTAAGCTCTGAGTAAATGTATATCAAAGACTAAATCTTATTGTGGCTCAGCTGTATAATATATAAAATAGTTGGGTGCTTTTATATAAAATATAATTGATTCTCTGCCATCACTAGTGCAATAAGTAAGATTCTACTGTATTTCAATATGTCTTATTTTAAATTGCAGCATAGAAAACTATGAAACACATTTAGTATTAGGCAGCTATAGAGAAAATGGCTTAGTTGCATCAGATGATGATGATGATAGTGAAGATTCTAATGCAGAAAACAACTGGAGGAATGACTACCCTGACTCGGAGCCCAGCAGCATTGATGAGGAGGACATGATTAAGGCTGTTGAAAATATCAATTTAGGTAATTTATACTTATAATTTTAAATCACACTTATGAGTAATTTACTGATCCATATTTTCTATAGTTGTTTTTTTCAGCTTCACTCTGTATCTCACATGTATTAGCGTAAGTAGAGGGAGTCTAAAATGCTCCTCATTTTCCCTGCAATTCTGGAGGCATTGCATGTTCAGTGGCGAAACTCAATGTCGCGCTTTGCCTTGACACCAGATCGGAAAAATGAAAATATTAAATGTTTCAATTCTATTGCATGTACAGTTATATGCTTGTTTCCCAGCATAGAATAGGCCTCATTTCCAATTATGGTATTAAGTAATATATAAAATTTTCGGAGAAAGAGAAGAATGGTGTGTTTGTCACTATGTTCATTGTCCTTACCCTATTATATACAGAAAAAAATATGCTTAAAATTTTTGAGTCATGATATAAGAGTTGTCTTTCTTTTCTTACAGAAGATGATCTCTCAAGTGAAGCAGATGAAGAAAAAATATATGAAGAACCACCGGACCTATTTAATGAAGATGTTAAAAGATATGGGGCAGCATATGCTAAATATAAAGCAAGGGTTCTTTCTGAACAACCTGACTTATCTGATAGCAGGAACTATGTCCATTGTACACCAGACGATGGTTACAAGGATGATAGTGACGATGGGTTTTACTACGGCCAGGAGGAAGATTGTGAGCAGTTTAGGGAACAATACGAATCTGATTGTTCTGACCCAGATTGATTTGTTTGATTTATAAATGTTGATGTAAATATATTTTGGGATTAATAATTTATTGTTTTTTTTTATTATAAGAACTGAAATAGTTTGGTACCAAATAGGTAGGTAGATTAGATTTTTAATTATTGTGCTCATCCCAGACTGGTAAAATTAACTTTGTCATTAATAATGCCATATCCAAAAAACCTACTCTGCCATGTGCAGAGAAAGTGTGAACCCAAATAAAAGGAAATAGGATATGGATGGATGACAAAATAAAGATATGTGATAAATAATAATTTATTGTCTGGCGTACTTTACAATATCAATGTACGCGTACATCACGTATCGCATGTATCACTTTAAAACGTACTATGGTTACAAATACATTACAATGTGGCATATTTCATTCAACATTAATATTTGGCCGTCGCTAGGCGCGTTGACAAGCTATTTTGTTATATCACATCATTCACATCTTGAAAATTAAGCTAATTAATAATTATTATAGAAATTAGAAGTTTCTTTTCAATTCATAATTACTTACTAAAACTAATGTACGAATCCATCTGTAGATATCTTTATATATTTGTAAAGGAATTTAGTAAATTAAAGAATTAAAAAAAGCAATTTCGCTAAGTTTTCAAAATTTTCTCAAAAGGCAGCTTAATTTTCAAAATGCGATATATTAAATTTAAGCCATAATTTTATTCGAGAACATCACGTTAACATTTAAATCTATTTTGTTTACATTAAACACTGATTATGGCACATCACATCAGATGCTCTGTTGGTTTATTGAAATGTCATGTTAATTTTACGTAGGTATGCATGGTTAAGTCGAAGACATTTTTTGTTTTAACGTTTATTAGAGAATATTTTCCTTATAGAGGATGTAATGGTCGTATTTTATTACGTAAATTACGTTACGTTTAAATCCAAATGGACACGGCCATTTATCCGAAAGTGAAAACTAGACTTATTCCAATGTACAGACAAACACAATACATTCATATTAACGGAATAAGTCTTGTAATTTCTTAAGTCTACAATTATAATTAGTGAGATACCTATAAATGCAAATTACGATAATCTAGCGATGCTTTGGCATTGACAAAACATGGTATTTCGCGTTTTCTTAATAGAAGACATTATTTTTCTTCAATTTTACCAATAAGTATATTACACATTATATTGCAGTGCTAGTATAATAATTTATATGTAACTAATGGAATAACATGTCAGTGTTCATTAAACGTACTAACCTTACAATATGCATTTGAAATTTGATTTTTCTTTATAAAAACTTTTGTATTGTATTAAAAAATTATGTCATTAAATTATAAGACTTCAAAATAATTAATTTTCTTTTAATACAGATAATAAAAATATAACAAAGTTTTTATCAAATCAAGAGTGTACAAATGACACTACATTAGCAACGAAACAAAATTTTAGAACAGTTATCGATATTATGTTAGATATAAAATAATCAATATAAATTTAATAAGAAAAATAAACAGAAAACACAATAAAAGAAAAAATATTTCAAAAATATATATATTATGTAGCGCCATTCATATTTTTTTGAAAAACACTGGTTAGTAACGGAATGAGCATTTATTTGCTTAGCAAGATTATATTATATACTTCATTTAAAAGTAATTATTATCAATAATAAACAAAATTAACAACAAAGAAAGAACAATCACTTAGAACAAATGGTAATAAAATTTAGTTAGTTTGCGATAATATCTTTACATATATTTACAATTTGGTATTTTAACGTATACTAATACAATGACGAAGAAGGTTAACTTTTTTTTACATAACAATATTTATAATATAACAAAATCTTAATAAGGGCTCTAATCATAGGCGTCGCTAAAGTATAAAGTGACTTAAAGTATGCTGTAATGTATATAAAATTACATAAGTTTAACTTAAAATTATAATTACAAATTAATATAGAATAAACGTAAAACACATAAATTTAAAAGTCGGTCTGTTTATTTTCCCGTGAAACTTTGTACGATACAAAGGATATTGATCTATGTATCTATTATCTAAAAAAAGTAGCCACGCCTATGGCTATATTTACATTAGCCGAGATTTCTTTCACATTGAACGCATTTCATGTCAAAACGTCAATTTGGCTTTGATATGCAGTACAAGTGTCTTACATCGAATTACATTTTTATGTTTAATTATTGCACATACTTTTTATAATTCAAAAAACGAGTAGATATATACTTATTTCTTTTATTAAAAAACGCTCTTAAGCTGAGTAAGCTAAGGATCGAGAGAACAGCAGCCTTATCGTGACTCTAATATTAATAGGTAGGTAGAGTTAAATATTTATAAGGTTTTACTATTTCAGAATAGTAATAGTACTTTACTAAAGGCCGCTGAAACTTTTTAAAGTATTTTCATACGACAGGAGCGTCGTTGACTCTCGCTGGCACGTTGTTATTAGCGGCGGCGTCTTGGTTCGCGGTGCAGTAGAACTGTTTGTGTGCTTTATACGTGTTCACGTATTTAAACGGTATGTTACACGACTTGCAAAAGTTAGGCGTGTCTTCTTCAGTCTCTGGTTCTTTCTTAATGTCGACCGCTGGTATTGGTGAGGTCTGTTCTTCAGGTTCAGGGTCCTCAGTGGCGTGGACAAGGCGCGCGTGTCGCACAACGTTGCCACGGTAAGTGGAAGTGTACGCGCAAGACCCACATTTGTGGACCCGGTCCCCAACCGCTGGGCTAGGTGATGTAGTCTCCCTGTTGTCTTCTTCAAGCACGCATGAGATGTAGCTCTCCTCCTGAAATCACGAAAGATATTAACAATGTCTTAATGTTTTGAAATTTGCAATTGCTTGATAGTTTTAAATTACATAAATTCAATTTTAATATCTGATCGTTACGAAAAATGCCGTGACCTCAAGTATTAACACGGGCCATTTAGTATAAAATGCTGTATCATTGATTATATGCTTATTAAAGTAGTATTTGAAATAATAATTTAATTAATAAATTATACCAACCTGTAGATCTGCAGGTTTTTCACGAAAATGCATGCGTATGTGCGTCCGCATGCCTCTCAGCGTGTTTCCCCTGTACCGGCAGATCGTGCAACGAAACGCCTTGACTCCAGCATGAGACTCCATGTGTCGCTGCGCGGCTGCTGCGGTTGGTGACACCACGTCACAACATGGACATTTCCACCCGCCATCCGACCCTGACGAAGGCCGTGGCGCTTCTGGTAGACTACGTGGCGAACGCGTCTCCCGCTTCGTGCAATAATATAATTGATGGGTTGTCAAGTTGTCTATTGAGCTAAAGTTTATTCCACACGCCAAACATATTAATTGCCGATACTGTGGAGGCGGTCCAGGCTCAGGAGGGGCGGGACTAGCCCTCTCCTCGCCTCCACCGGCCGAACAGTAATGCCGTTTGTGAATGCGATAATTTTCGAATTTGCAGAACACTATGTTGCATTCTATGCATTTCGAGACTCCTTGCTTCACTAACACTTGAGGGGTTGCCGCTGTTACAGGTATTTCTGAAGCTAATCGAAGGGCTAAAGCAGGGGGTATGATTGGAGGAGGTACGACTGGGGTAAATTTTTCTTCAGGAGGAGAAGGTATACATGGTGGTTTTGGGGTTGGTCCTCTTGAATTACGACGACGACGCTTAGGAGAACTTTCTCCACTGGGTGACGAAGATCTTCTTGAAGGTGACGGTGTTCCAGGGGAGCCTGGCAAGGATGGAGCGCAAACTATTTGCTCTGGAGTAGTTGAACGCATTCTGTTTTCCTTCTCATGTTCATCTATTGTTACAGATTCGGGGGTACGTCGAACACTCAGATCTAAAGGCGTAGCACCATCTCGCGACGGTTCACGAGGTCTATTGGCTGATTTTAAAACTTCAGGTTCTTTTACTTCTGTATTTATATTTGGCAACGCTCGGCTAATAGGTTGAAGAGTTCCATTCGGTAACAAAAAGCAAGGTGTATCTGGATCGGGCAATGTAGCGCCTGGAAGTCTACTAGCACCTTGCAATATTGAATAAGGAACTATTAGAATTGGATTTGTTGGTAGTGCTAATGCATATTGACTTTGGGCCGGAGGAGTCGCTCCTGGTGAAGGTGGTGCAGATCCTGACGTGGCAGATCCTGTCCTAGCGGCTGCTAAAACTTGTTTCACTACTTGTCTTGTATTACAGTAATGAGCTTTATGAGCGCGATATGTTTTAACTGACGTAAAATGTATATCACAATCCATACAATAACGTTCTTGGGTAGGTTGTCCTTCTATACTTTCACCATTTGAAGTAGGTGGCGGTACGGGAGTTCCGCTGCTGACTGGTGAAGAAGAATGCATTCGCATATGTCGATTTAAACTAAGTTTTTTGTCAGCACTGTATGAACAATAAGTACAAGCAAATTGTTTGCCGGGTGGTCGGGGAGTTTTAGAGTCTCCACTAGAATCATCAGCCGCTACGTCCGTTGTTGCTTCTGTCCCATCAGGTTTTGTTCTACGTTTTGAACAATAGTGTTCTTGATGTGCTTGAAGAGTACTCAACGAAGAATAACGTATACCGCATGGTTTACACATATAACCAGGTGGAGTAGTTGCTACTGCAGCTGTTGGAAATAGCGCAGAGAAATTAGCCGCTGTCAGCGCTAAGCCATAATCTCGCGGCTGTGTAGGAGGCGGAGGCGGCGATGGCGACGGAGGTTCATGTTTTAAAGACGTGGCTTGTGGTGCAAGCGCCGGATCAGTGGCTAGACTGGCATTGAGCCGTAGGCGTGGTGGGGAAGCAGCAACAGAGCCTTCTGAAGCAGGTGAAGCGCCTCCGCTAGAGGCTGGTCGCTCTCCGCCAGAGCTTGGCGTGCGAGGTTCTCCAGGCATCGCCTCGCTCTCGTTTCCCCATTCCTCGTCCTCACCTGAAAATTAAATAAAATTATATTCAGTCAAAATACAGTGTAAATTCTTTTAATTACGATAAATATATAAGTCTGAGAAGGTACAAAAATTAAAAGAAATCAACAGTATCAGTTGTTGTTAGCGTTGTTAATAGCGAAGCGATGCAAAATTGGCAGTGGTTTTCTCCTGATAGTCGTCACTCGTCACGTTTCACTCACTATCTGTCGACGTCAGACAGATCAGGGCTTCGGTCGAGGCATACATTAGCGCACCTAATTGAGACGTGCTCGCGGTATGTAAATTTTTCGCGTGGGTGGGGTATAGGATTTTGAGTTATGCGAGCAGTGTAAGGTCCTACTAACATTTCCGTGCATCCGGGAAATAAAATAATCAGTTTTAACTGGTCGCATAGCCGTGGTCTGTCAATACTGCGCGTGAGTACACCTAGGTCTGTCAATACTGCGCGTGAGTACACCTTCTACCGTCGACCAAACAGAACAAAAAGTTAACGGGGCTCGTTGTAATTGGATCTGATTTCCAGAAAACGCTCGCTCACCTTCCTTTTTGAGCGACAACGATCTCGACCGGGCGAGGAATTAACCTATCTTTCGCGCAGCGATCTCAGCTCAAAACGCCAATTAATGAGAGGCTCAACTTCATTCTCCTGCCCCTGTGAAGATCATTATATGGGCACGACAGCGAGATGGACGCGACGATTGGAGCCCGCGCACCGCCATCTGGCGGTAACGAATGCAATTCGAATCGGATTGCGTTCGGGTCACGCTATCCTAGTAACAGCGCATTTCGATTGGCCGCTGCGATTCCGCAGTGACGTGCGATTGGTTCACTCCAGCTCGATTTATCTGGCAGTTTAATGTTGGCGTCATACCGAACGCCAGTTATCGCAGTTCGTTAGTTGCGTTCGAGCTCCCGTTTCTCCTTAAGTAAGTTATAAGTTGTGATTGTTAAAAAAGGTTGAATGTGCAATCAGATAGATGGCGTGACTTGGTGTCGTTTAAACAACTTTTGCGAAACTGAATGTCGATTCGTTAAATGATATTTATCAGTATCCTTTTGTCTTTATAGACATGTCAAATAATGTGGTTAAAATGGCTTTTATATGAGAGTGCTAGCACGAATCTAACATTACCATATTGTATCAAGCTTTCGTATAAGTACCCGCATTGCTTTGAGCGAACGTTAGAGGAAGTAAACTGTATGTGATTTGTCCTTTTAGTTCTTGTCATCTCACGTACGCCACAAAGGCTTGAGTTACACACGGAAGGATTAAATGTTAAAAGATATTTATTTGTACATCGTAATTATTAGGCCATCGTGGCGCACGGGCACAAGCAACCGATAGTAAACAAGACGGTTGTGGGTTCGATTTTTACTGATATGAAATATTTAATATTTTAATTTTGTCGCTCTGGTAACAATTCAAAGCACGGCGTTGAGTTCAACACGCATTGCCCTAAAAAAATTGTCGGAATCGAGAGCAGAACTTACCATTAGGTTCCCAGTTCTTTAAAAATTAGTAATTATATTTAGTTCATACCTTTGCATGAACGTGTTATTTGTTCTATATTAACAATTAAACTTTGCAACTATAGCTTGGTAACTATTAATTTTCACTGAAAAGTTTAAAAATATATAAAAAAGTAACAAACTAAATGTAAGTCGAGTGAATATATAAAAAAAATACCAAATGTAAATCATCACATCAACTATCTAACGCCTGTACAAGCACCATTAAACGGCCATTCAGAATTCTATAACTCGGACAAACACCGAACACGTGCCTACATGTCCATAAAAAAAACAAAGCCGCCATCTTGTCCTTTCATTTATCTGATCAGAGATCAGAGCCCAATTAAAATAGTCGTGCATCGAGGCAGTCACAATCGACGCGATAGAGATCTGTGCTGTGACGCGGGAGACCGATCACCTAGAATACCATATCTGATACCATTACCTGTGATACCGTATATTGAAATATTTATATTTAATTAATATAAATGTTACTATGTTCATTTTAGTTTTTATTTTTATTATTGACATTTTAATAATGTTAATCAATAGTCGATATTATACGGATAATAGTAATAATTATTATTTTTTTTTAATGTATTTATGAGGTTATCTAATGTGAAAATATAAAAGAAATGTCAAAATGTTTTTTTTAATCTGTTTATTTTAATCATCAATTAAGCAGGTTTTCATTATTTAGATTATCTGTAGTATTATTTGTCCAATAACTGACAATAATATCTGTTTGTCTGTACAAAGAAATATGATTTATTCTACCAATAATATATTATAAACATCTAAAATAATTAGATTTAAATTAATCAGTATTATTATAGTACAAAGTAGCACCAAACCCTACAGTTTTAAATGAACAGAGAATTGATCGCGTAAACCGATAGTAATGGCTTTTAATGCCAGTATCGATCGGGGATACACACGAGCCAAACAGATTGTGTAAATGTTACCACTTGCAGCTAATTTATATTGCGTTTAACGCCGAGGTATTTAGTTAACATAGTTATTTGGAGTTATTAAGGTAGGCTAACTAGTGTAGTTCTATGGAAAAGTTGTAGTAATAGGGAGGTTTGAAATGCCATTGGAATGATTTGCAACAAGTGCAAAAGACACATATATGGTTTGGAATTTAGATTATGTTTATATGTCAACTGAGGCACATCGTTTGACTGTAAAACACAATGTTTGTGGGTTCGATTTCCAATCGGTCAAATATTTTTTTCTTCTCGCTCTAGTAAAAAGGTAAAGAGTGACATTTAGTTTCGCCACCCAACACCTAATGTTTAAAACGGGAAGTGCGCGTAGGATGGAGTGTCTTAACATATATGAATCTGGAAAACAATCAAATAAAATATCTCTTATATGCTTCCTTATAAGGAAGCCAGTTAGAGCCTTAGCCCTTCTTTTATTTAATCCGAAATATTTATGTACTTATTTCTAATATATAACTTGGACCATTTAAATGTAAATGTAAGGTTTATAACATTATCTATTAACTAATGTTCTCATTTATATTATACACCATACGTTAATCTAATTTAAAATTTAAATTTAATTTTTTTTTGAGATTATTACTAATAAAGTACCTACCTAAGTTGATTGATGTATCTTATAAATGGATTTAACACGTGTATTTGTATAGAGATGTTAGTCTATCAGTTTTTTTTGGTGTGTTAAAAATATATGTGTGCGGCGTTAAGTATCACCACTCAACATGCTCAATACTTCCAGAATTTGGCACGAAGTGAGGAATGGAAGTGTCTTAATGAGAACTGGAATCTGAATTTTTAGTTCCCAGGTCCATTCTGCCTACCTTTATATGTGGTATACAGTTTCGAATTAATTGAGAGAATATTAATGAAATAATTTAATTTATTTAAAATATTTCCTACTAGCATACTTCATAGATGCAACACACCTATAAATAACGTACACATACGCAATACAAACACGAGTACAAAGTCGGATGTAAAAGCTATATAGTTAGATATGTAAATAGATTAAAAAAGAAATTCCAAGCCAAGCTCTTCCACCATTCCTCGAAATCGGCAAACCATACAAAACATTTCTTCAGCTGAATGTCACCGCGCATTGTGATAAAAGCTGTCTATCATCGCGCTGATCTCGGCAAGTGTCCGGACGTCGTGCGTCACGATCGGACGCGCATTTGCATATCGCGGGTTCGATTCCACTATCGAGTTACGCCATTTGTAAACTGAGTTTTAATGGTGGACGCGAGCGCTGCTCGTGTTCAAAATGTTTACGTACGTCCTTTCAGATTACATACGACTTAAAGCGTGGAGAAATTCATTCTTTTTTTATTCATATATAAAATTAGGGATCTTCAAGTTTATTTCAATTCTGTATATAATGTACCTTTATTAAAGTAAATTATGAAAATGGAATTTTCCAGTCCATACAAATGAAGTTGCATTTAGTAGGTATATAAGAAATGAATAAAGAATGCTATGAATTTTTTAAAAAAATCACTATGAATAGCTAATAACTTAGTGTAGCTAACATAAATATTAAATACACTATACATAATACATATGTCGATTTCTTGAACTGGTTCCTTCAACAGACGGTCTAAATATGACGAGGTCTGACAGTTGACAGCTGATTTCGATGTATCGTGTCATCATATCGATGTCCCATAATTCCGATTTTATCTCGAGATGTAACCGCGTCGATTGTAATGGCATACTCGTACGTAAAAAATCGATGTTGTTGCTTTTAAATCGATTATTATCTGACCAAGTGTGTCAATGTCATAGGATAGCCACGGTGGTAATATGAAATTTATTAAGCGACAGCCTTTCTGAGTGGAAATAAATAGATATTTTGCTTGCTAAGCAAATATTTTAATTGGCTATTTGTACTGTGTATTTTATGTTCGTAATATTATGTGTCTATAGGTTTTTGCCGCCCCCACATTTATTAGAAATGTCAATTTTAAGATTATTGCTAAAATGTAATAATTTCTTGAAAATTGTACGAGAAATCGGTTTCTGTCTGTCATAATCTTTTTAATTCTTATAAAGTAACCAAAAGAAGGCAAATTTTTCACCCCAAAAGTCTGTTGCTCTAACTTTACGCCTATTCAGTGTTCACGTAATCTGCTATTGTCTAGATATTATTAAATCGGTAAGTGTACATGTAAGAGATTAAGTAAATTGTTTTTCATTTATGTTTTATAATGTATATTATCTATAAATAAATTTTACTTCTACAGCAAAGGTCAGAGCTCGTCTAGCTCAACCTCCCTAAGCCCGGTGACGCTGTAGAGGCCCACATGGCCAACAGCATACTGCTCATTCGAAAAACGAAAATTATACTTCTATTGTTACCCATGTACCTCACATATCGAGCTATAATTATAATATTAACAAGCAAAAGAAACGTCAAGTGATTTGGAGATTTGTAAAGATAAAAAAACACATTATAGCACATTCGGTAAACTTCTTTTTTTAATCAGATAAAAAAATCCTTAAATATATGTTAAATTTATATTTTTAATAACTTAAAGTAAGTAAAATTTGGTATAACGTGCGTTTAAATATTACTTTCATTACGTGGTGGTGATTAAATAAATTGCTGTAAATTGATTGAAGTTTGGTGAAAGTGACGTTTTTTATGTTTTATATATATATATGAACAAAAAATAAATGATTATTGTAGGTGTAGATAACTTGACTCTATCAAGGAGTTACCCCATTGGATCTTGAGCTCTTGATTTGGTTAATTATATACAACATGTTAATTTCCGACAAATATTGAGCATGCAATTATTTTATATTTTTAACTTAACGAAACATAAGTATGTATTGTAACAATTGTGGTTGTAAATTTAATCCCCATTTGGAGAAATTATTGAATTGCTTTCATTTCCCCACTCTGGTCTGGGATGGCCTGGTATGGAAAGCGCGGTGTTAGATTCCGCCTTTTAACAATAATTAACCGAAAAATTGGTGTAAAATTGGGATATGGAGCATCATAACACTGTCTTACTTATTGTTATGCAGGAAAGAGCGTGTGAACATATTATTAAAAAAAAATTATAAAATGTCCCCATTCTTTAATATTTCAAGCCTCATTTGTATACAAGGACATAATATTATAGAGGTAGAAGAAATAGCTTTCCCATAACGCGAACCTATTATTAAGTTTATATCAATTACTGAAATATACATAATAAGTAGCACTAGGGCAATTACGTTTCTTAGTTTTTAAATTGCATGCTATATTTACTACTGCCATTTTGGTTTATAAAATATGCACACTCGTATCCACGTTAATCATGCCTTGCAGGTCTGTTTCCATTATACTTCTTAGACATTATGGATATACATTGAAATTAAATTTTTATAATTTAGTTGCTTTTAATTTTAATAGTTTATTTTTTTTTTTTAATGTTAAGACACTGTCATTTTTCGCCCAATGTTGGAGATGCTGCGTGTTGAGTGACGGAATTCAACGTCGCACTTTGTTTTACAGATTAGGGAAATTAAAAATATAATATATAATATAAAATATAAAATATTAATTCTAATTAAAAACGTAGTTACACAAATCTACCCAAATATTTTTATAATCTACTGGTTTATCTTCAGATTTCAATAGAGGTAGTTTGTATACTATTAGTTACTAATATTTTAATTTCATATTAAACTGCTTTAATTTTTTTATAATGAGACAGTGGCTACCAATGGACACATATAATATCCTTACAATTTTAACTTTTATTCGATAATAACAATTAAAAGATTAAATATCCTAAGCATATTTCTAATACCTAGCAAATAAATAATAAGTATAACCCACATTCGTGAAACCAAGTTCCCAAGTACCAACCCTTTAACGAGTATCGCACCAGAGATCTGCCGTGATTGATATGTTGCATGTTAATATTCATACTGTTACAAGGGAAATGTTAAGAATGGATGAGGAAATGGAATATGTGTGTTTTTACCGACTTAGTAGGAAGGTATTCATTCAAATTTAACTAAAAAAACAAATTTTAGTTTTAGGGTGTAGCCCTATTTAGATATTTTTAGGCTCACGATTTGCCCATTAGGGGAATGGGTCAGTCAGAGAGAACCGTCTCTAATTATTCCTACCTTTTTCGCCTCGTCCAATGTTAGGAATCTTTAATACTGTGGTGTCGAAAGTCAACTGTGGCCATTCCTTATTTTACAACTCATTCTTTCAGTATTTCCGTGTGTATACCGTGTAAGTAAAAAAGGCTTAACGCTCGTTTACAATTTTATATCTGGTCTGTTTAACAGTTTAGAGATTGCAATTTTTTATACAAGTTTTTACCAAGTTTTATTTACTCGTACTTATAAAAATTAGGGTTGAAGGAAAAACAACCAACATGGGGACCAACATAACAGTAATAATATGAACTTAGAGTTAACAGATAATTAATTAAATAAAGAGCCATATCAATAGAGCACATTAGAAAAAAAAATACTCTACCTCAAGTTATAATAAGAATCTAAAAAATATCCACACATGTAAATAAATAGACGAAAAGAATCCAATTCCAATTAATAATTATTATTTTATGTTAATTAAAAAATACCGTCTCGTAATGTTCACACATCGCTGTAGTGGTACTATTGCTTTGTAATTAAAAACAAAAATCCTTAGCGGGCACATGTGAAATCAGATAACGTTGAAAGAGTTTCGTCTAATGGACTCGCATGGTGGACGAATTAATTATTTAGCATTTTAAGTCAAACCATAAATCATATACACTCGTATATGAATGTGTTTTTGAAAATATTTCGTTATTTCGTGGACTAAAATTTAAAAAAAAATGTTATGTTAAACAATATACGTTCACGATATATCCCAAATATAGCAGGGTATTTAGAGGGTATCTAGTTTCAAGACACTCCGTTCCTATTAAAACATTTTAGTTCTCTACTTTTCGCTGTATTCTGAAGGCTTTGTTTGTTGAGTGGCGGAATTCAACGCCGCGCTTTGCCTCTTTAAGAACGATCCATTTCCTCGAGTAGGAATCGAATGTGCCCCTGCCTCACGACTGGCTTCGTACCTAACTATCATATTATACATTGAACATATATACCACCTATAGTATCTATAAATATAGTCATATTTAATATTTATAATATATTCTGTAAACCTCCAACAGACTCTAGCCGCGCCGTAACTCTGAAAGCAAGCAAACACGGCACACGGCCATTTGCATTGCTATCCACTTTTTAAATCTATGCAAAACTATACGATACGCCCGCGTCGAGACGCAAAAAACACATGCGGTTACATTATTACGTATAAAATTTGATTAATACTCAAACGTGGGCGATATCAAAGATTAATAATAATAATGCTAGTAAAGTAAATGCCTTTAAAAATACTATTAATAATTGTGAAAACTACCAGTAACGTTTTTTATTATCACGCTTTATCCAATATAGCAGAGAAGGGTTTCCGACTGAGTTCATAGAGATTTATTGTGTGTGGAAAGGCAGAACTCTATGTAACTTTTTTTACCAAAGCTGGAAAAGAAGAACTCAAATTCAATTCAATTCAAGAACTTCAATTCTTTCGCTGCTGGCACGTTAAGTTTATGTGACTGTAGAAGCTGACCCACTAGGTTCGATATAAAAGAAAATAATAGAACAGAGAGTTTCAGTTAAAGATCACTCCGTTGTCAACTTTCTTATGAGACTATAACAGTACAATCTAGTCGGGTAAATCTCTGCTACGTCACAATAATCACCTTAAACTAATGGGTTTATTATCATGTTCAAAATGTATCGCAGTAAGTTTCCGTCAAGTATAATCACATGTATCAGTTTATCGATAAAAATATTTTAAAAGATATCCATAAAACATTTCATTCTGCTATCTATTTTTAAATGAAATATTTATTAAATTAGCATAATTTACCTTTTAAAAGATAAATATAAAACAATATAACGTATTATAACCTATAAATCGCAGCCATTTCGATGAAATGAAATAAAATTAAAGATTTATAGATACTATATCGCTTTGAACGGTAAAAGTTGCGTACACGCATTGTAGGCGTCAAAAGTGGGCGGCGCTTGTGACGTACGACGTGACGGCATCTGCCTCCAATCGAATCTGATATCGATTTTAATTATAAGTCAGGAATCGGGGTCTATCGAATCGAATATTAATATGTTGGTCGCGAATACATCGTATACATCGATAGCGTCCCCTTTGATACGTTCTGACGAAATTTGCGTGCGTTCAATGCGTAAGTATGCGGCATTCTAAGAAACAGATGCGCGATAAAGTTCCGACAGAGATGGTAGATAGACAACTGGGAAACAAAACAAACGAAACATTACTATTCGTTGGGCGAGTGTTTTTTTGTTGTGTACGCTTTTTTATACAGGCATTCGCCCTTTTTGCTATGTTAAAAAAAGTTTAAAATACATTTTTAATTTTTATATTCTTTTCGATTTTATCACATATATATCTAATAATTAGAAGAAATTAAATAAATTTAAGTAAGAGACAGTGACATAAAGTGATTATAAAATTGCCAACCTTTCCATTTAATGTTGTAATTGCAAACTGTTAAGAAATTCAACAGCAGTTGACTTGAAAATAAATCAAAATGTAAAATTTAAATGAACAACAAACACAAAAGCGTTTATCATTTGAACAAAATTAAAACTACAATTAATTAACATCGATTATTAAAACTCGATAACGATCCGAGCGCATACTGCCGAGATACTCGTACGTACTGGCGATTAATAAAACGCTTCATCAGCACCAGAACGGTCGCCTCAAACGATCTCCTTTGTTACACTATCACGATAAAGGATAGCATCTCGAGCGCACGCCTACGACACGAAAATAATTAACTCAGTCCACCGTCAAACATCGTGTCGACATCGGCTACTCCCATACCAATTACTACCGACAATCGATGGAGAGAAAAAACATCGAGCACTATTCCCCGACTCGAATGGTTTGAAAAAGAAAAAAGTATGCGAACGTGTTAACGAGGCTTTGATGGATCGGGCCACGATCTAACACCACCGACATATTGTTTCGCTATAACTTTATGTATTCTATTCATTTAAATCGTTATCGGTCTGCTGCAGCTAAATAACTACCGGGCTGAGCATGCTGTCAAATCTATATATATCTATCTATGTTCATATAATTTATTAATACATTTTTTTTTAATATAGTTAGCTTTTTTATTTCATTTTCAACTACAGTCTCATTTATTTAAGACAGAAATAACAAAAAAATAACGAACATCCCTATTTTTGTACCTACTTACTAATTAATCGATTATATATTATAATTCGAATAGTACCATCAATGTTTGAATTGACAATACATAGATTTAATCAATATTTGGAAACCACAAATAAATCTTCGACTTGTCTGACATTTATCTACATCGAGTTTTTGCTCACGTATTCGTATTTATTTTTAATAAATTTATATTTAATCGGTTGGCTGTTATCGTGAAAATTGCCAGCCGGGAGATGGCGGTGATAGCGCCAACGGCACAATGTAATTTGTATAATTAAAGAAAATAGCCTGGATTGAGATCGAAATCGGACACGATTTAATCGAGATGAGGCGATACGTGCATTAATTTTGACGGCAAAAATTAATAGCTCAGCTGGAGATTGAAGCTTGGAATTTACCGATAATGCCTTAAGAAACTAAACGCTGACAGCTTATTTTTTATAAAGCCATTAATTTGAAGAAGACGAAGAGATAATTACACTAAAGAATACGGTAACGGTAGTGTGTTATAGTAGTAATAGCAGATGCTGCCAGAAAACTTATAATCAATTGTAAATGTAACAATAATAAAACGTTTGGGCAACGGTGATCAATTTAGTTTGATTTATTTTAAACAAATGGCTTCAGAGTGGTCGCTACTATGGCGGGGATTACTGGTTTGATTTTTGTGGATATTGTTGGGTATTTTGATTTTTTGATTCGGTATAAAAAAAGTTATGGTACTTATAGAAAAGTAGCATTTTTTTTCTAATATAAAGAAATATTTTTAATACTAAAATAATTGCACACATTTTTTAAGTCTACTATGAACATATAATTCTCCATTTAAAACCATTCTTCTATTTATAAACTCAAAATTGCAGATTTTATTTCTGTTTAGGATTTAATATCACCCATTTATGTCTTAGAAAAGAATGGTTAAAATTAAAAATAATAATATATAGCCAGCATATATACATAAATGTCAAAAGAATATTTAAAATGTGAGGGATAAACATCGAATCGTCGTTCCGATAGCGGATAGCGGCGTACAAAGTTGGAGATTCCCGAATTAGCATTTTTGTCGTATAACTCTGCGCGGTGTCTCGGTAAGCGCGCGATACGGGGCAGCCGGGCGGGCGTTTCCTTTTTTTTAACCGGATTGGACTTTAAAATATTTCTCTATCCGCTGCCAAAGTCTTTTAGTTCGGAAAAAGAACACTGAAATATGAGTTTTTAATTTTATTGGCGCCCATTACTGGTTTTGCTAATTGCGTTCAGCTTTTGAGGGGTTTACTGAAATAATTAAATGGAAGGTTTAGAATTTGCATGTTAGTAACAAACAATTTACTATATTTTGTAAATTTTTAATGTTTGCTGAAATTTAAGAAAAGTATTTTATTTTTCGTTAAATAACACTTTAATTAACTACTAGCAGTAGTAATTGATCAGTACAAACTATCTACTACAAATGCTCCTTGTGAGAACTGTATATATACAGTAAGAATTAAACTACTTACTTAACCAAGACGTAAGCCAAACACTTCTCTACCAAACATTCACCAGACGCGATATCAAAAAATTGACATTCTAGATAACGCTATCAAACAAATTGTTTCAAAACTTGAAAGCCAATCAGCCATAGCCAAAAAAACCCTCTAAAATCCGTTGACCCTTTATCTTCTTTGGACCAGAGCTGAATTTATGTCTTTGAGTAATCCGGAGCCATTTGTATAGATAATTTTTATTATTGCCATCTTCCCGAAGCCGGCCGCGGCGATAAAGTAAAGAGTTCGTAATGACGATTTAAATAAGGAAGATGTATTCCCGTCTGTCGATAACTCGGAATTTGTGGGATTTTTTAAAAAATGGGATAGGATTTATATAGATACTTTATCGTTGGAGCACACTCGCAAATTTGTGACTGTAGCTGCCTAATGAATTATTGATGGAAGTTTTCAATTAGGTTGTTTTATAATCGGACAATTTTTACGGTCAGGCCATTTAAATTTCCTTATTTTCGACGACTTTAATATCTTTTGCCATTTTGAAAGTTATAGCTGCTAAATATATATTAATACAAATAAAATAACATACAGCCTTAATAATACAAAACAATTATTTTGTCATAGTCCCGGCATGTAAAGAATTAAATTAAAGTAATATTATTTATATCAAGATTATGTTAACTTTAACTCTTGCTATAAATATAATACTTTCAGAATAAATTATTTAATTTTTATTAATATCACATTTAATGATGAAGCTTGTGGCATTAAATTAAATATACATCTTGTAAGATAGTAAAGTTTCGTAATAGGGAATGGAGAATGGAGAGATTTATCACATTTTAAAGGATAACGGACTTATTATGCTTAAAACGGTCGCATAATATCAAATAATGATGATCTTAACGACGTTTACATTTTTAAATATAGTTAATTTGTATAATTAATGCAAAACAAATTAAAATTACAGTTTTTTATAGCGCAGCCATATGTATGTATAAAGACGAATGCTTTTACGATAACATTCAAATAAAGATAGGGCAACTTATTGATATTTAATCATAGCGATAAATTTGGTAAATTGCTTCCATATCAATCGAGTTTTCGTATAAACACGAGACTTCGTTTGTGTTTAAAGTATCTACGCCTAGTAATATTAATAGTGGGTTCCTGCTCTAGTGCAATCCACGTTGTAAATTTAATTTTAAATTATTTCTTAAAATATCTCTAATTATTCAAAAATCTAAGTGCGTATGTACCTACGTACGTGATAACAATATGGAGTAATTCTCTTTTTTTGTTTTTATTGCTTTGATGATGTTACTTTGTTTTTTAAATATATTTTGTGACATTTATTTTTATTAATTAGGTCTGAATATTAATGTTTTGATTATTAAGATAGATTTTACTTTAGGTAATAGGTGGCATTATGATACATTCGGATCCGAATTAAATAAAATAAAAAAAATTTGAAATATTTGTTATGAGCAGGAGACACTTTATATTTTTGTTTATAAAAAATGAGAATATATTATTTTATATATTGTATCATAGTTTACTGACAATATAGACAATAAACTATGAGTGTAAACTATTTTTAACATGACCACAGCGGTTTTATCTGCCCCCGCTCTTATGGCGCGTTATCTGCGCGAGTGCATTAGTCCCCGATAATACACAGATTAAACAGATCGGTCGGCGCCACGCTCGATTTCGATTACTCGATATAAAACAAAAAGAATCGATACTGCGATAATGATGTCATGCCGCGCTGTCGCAGTTAAGTGTCTTAATTGTGGATTCCTATGTAATGTAGCTCGTGATAAGCTTCGGTAAAGCATTGCTTCGATAAAATATTAATTTATTACAAATGTCACTTACGCACTAATTGTTACTATTTATTGACGTACATTTAAGTACCTATCGATATATTAGAATGACAATATTTTCGATTAATTAATATGGAATAGATTTATATTTATGAGGAAATCATACATAAAATTTTAAATTAAAATATAGTCTATTCTAAGTATTTAAAATATTTTCTCAACCGTTTATAAAGTTTGCAACTATTAATATACTACATATTCGTTTTAAAACGATATATCATCTGCGCTTTAGTTTTCTTAGCTGTCACTGTACGTGATGTGACAAAATGGAAATCCTAATTTCCTGCTAAAATTAAGAGCCCGCATCGCACGCCGTTTTTCATCGAGCTCGTTTAGCCTTATTTATCATGTTTCCCTTTAAATATCCTTTATGTTATTCATTATGACACGCTGAAAGACTGAACATTTTGTCTATTCTGCAAAATAGTGTGATAGCTGTCTGTGGCTAATGATCGCGGACGCCGTAACGGTCGTTTTGTGAATGTAACGTTTTGTTTAGTTTAATGCGGGCGTCGGGGGTAATGTTGTACACGTTGGTGAAAATGCTTGCAAATAAATGGTGGTCCATATATAAGACTGTAGTGTTTTGGATATGGACGTTTCTGTGATGCGGATGTCAGCTTCAAGATATGATGTATATTTTTTTTTATTAAGGATAATCTATAAAAATAATAGTAAATATGATGTAATGTGGCGCTGTTAAAACTTTATGAATATATTTAAAGTTTATAAATTTCATTCTCGCTCTAGGGGCTTTATATTAATAAAATTTTGTTAATTTTCTTATTTGGGTTGCGGCAACCTATTGGGTATATAGAATACGCTAACACACATTTCTCTAAAATGAACGGTTCATTGACGCGAGTGGAACCAAACCCACATCCGTTGTGATTGTAGACCTACCCTATTATTGACAAATATTAAAAATATAAAAATGAAAGGCAATAATTTTCTCTATATAATTTATGTGCTAATAAGTCATAAACAAATGTTAATACTATATTTTATATATGTAGATCATTGATTCTCAGTTTTAGGAATTAAACAAAAAAAAGTAAATGTCAGTAATTCCAATTAATACTTTGCAGATAAGACTTCGTAGTGTTTTAGTTTGTTATCTTTATATTGTAGTATTCTGTATGTTAATTGTCCAGATAAAAAGCTTGGAGCCATTAATGAGATTATATACTGTTTTTATTTCTTTGTGCCACAGCTATCAAGTTGCCTAATTTTTATTTTAAATTATGTAAAAAAATATTTTTTATGGAAAGTACCTAAATGAGTCGTTCTCATTTCGTTTGAGTTGTGCAGCGAAAGCTCACAAAAATTATGTTTCTTAATTTAATTGATTTATCGTGGAACTTAAAATTTTTGGTCAAATGCTAAAAAAGGTAAAGAAATATTAATATTTCTTAAAATATCGGACTATTGATCATTTTAAAATACTTTCAAAACTATGGTGATATTCTCGTTCATGTCTTTATGTTAATAAAATATGTTTATATATGGTATACATTTTCTTAAATAATTACATCCAATATTAGTTTGCTGTATATTATTTTTCACAACGACATAAAATACAATAAACGAAAAAAAAAAACCTAATACAAGAATTTGTTTACAATAACCGCAAACCTAAAACGAGAAAGTTTCAAAATGCAAAAGTTATGAAGACAATGTGTAGGAACGTTCAAAAGAAGGCATTCGTGAAGTTTAGCGCAGCCGACCTATCGGCATCGCGGCTTGTTCTCACATCATTACCCGCGCCGACGGCTACAAATTTACATCCAACACAATGGCTATCCACCATCGAGGCATCATTAAGGTGATTCCGATAGCGCCACTGCCTTCGCGGAACCGAACCTGCAACTACTACAAGGAAAAATCATTTGTAACACGCGTTCCATTAGGCCTTTTATGCCTCGAGAAAGCTTGGCGCTTACGGCCTAACTGAAATGTTTATTCTGTGACAGAATGTCATATAAGTTAATGTCAAATGTTTGAGTTTGAACTTTATTGCGTTCAGATAATGTTTAAAATGTTTTTCAGCTCTACTCAAAGGATCAGACGGGCAGAGCGGACTATCGTTTACAATGGAACTTATAATAGGCGATCGTAGATGCGACAAAAAAATTGTACGCAAATCGTTGGCTTATTCAATTTATAAAGTAATTTTAGTGACTATTCACCGTGTATGGCAGCGAAGTGGTTTATGAAGTATCCTTTGTCTTTTGGAGTACAAAAGCTTTATATGGCGTTTTAAATTATGTATAATAAAAGTGTCAATTCATTCTGTCTGCTCAGCTATTGTTTCACATATTGTAGTAAAAATTATTAGTTTATTATTGTAATAGCAACACAAAATCCCCATAAAAATAATATTTGGCATGGAACATAATATTTGATTTATGTTATAGAAAGAAAAACAAAAATATGATCTAAGGCAGATTGAACTTTACATACAATGCGGTTCGTTAAGCTGACGTTTGGACGCGCAGCACTGACAGTTGCTTACACTACATCTTTAAAATATTTTTTTCTTGTTATAAAAAGATGCAAACAGGGCTTAAGAATTATATTTTTTGTTGAATATTCAGAATCGTAATAAAACCGTATAAGGAAAAGAAACAAATATAAAAATCTTTATTGTCCTTTAATTGTTAATTTTTATATTAATACCTTTTTAATATATCATAATCCAAGATAAACATAACAATCAATAGTTCAATAAGGTCGCTGCGGCGGAATATGACAGCGTCGCAGTAGTTACGGGTTAGATCTGCAATGATTATTTCTTTCTTTTATTGACCCATTCTGATAGACGAGTGGTTGAATTTCGCCACTTAACAAAATATGTCACTGAAATTCGGCGAAAGGTGGTGAACGGAGTGTCTTAACACTAGGTCCCAGAAGGGACAGAGCCTAACCCTGCTGTGCGAGGCAAAGCTTCAAGCTGCTTTAATAAACTGAGACAATCTTCATTATATGTAACACATATTCAAATGTCTTTTCGTCACGCCATTGATATTCTGTTTCGAAACAGAATATCATTAACGATCCTTAGATTTACCATTTAACAAGTGAAATTAATCGAACAATGCCGGCTCCAAACAAACAGTATCTGCCGATCAGATTGGTATCTGTATCAAAACAATAATAAGATGACGAAAAACGAAACAATTGGAGCTCCTCGGGGTGAGATAAGTGAAAACATGAAGCAAAAATAAGGAGATAATGTTGATCGCATCTGTATACAATGGCAGTCCACGCTCTCATTAGCTAGCGATACGCCACAGAGTATAACTTACAGTGGTTTAGATGTTACATATTGTTTTATAATTAACCAAATAATTATTAATTAATTATTAATATTAATTTTGTTTGTAGATTTTTTTATTAAAGTAGTGTAAGCTATTTTATGCTTCACTTTCTTGAAACAATCAATTATATGGAGATATAACACTTAAATTAATTTATAATAATAGATGTAAACACGTTGTTCTGTTTTTCAAACGTGGTGCCAAAAATTTACATTCATAAAAAAATTATATATAGTTATATTAAGATTAGTTAATTTGCATAATATTACGATAGGCACAGATTCAATTGCAGATTGTTTTTATTTGATCGAAACGAAAAATTTTAAAAAAATACATTTTTATGCATTTTTTATCTGTCCTATAAAAGTTTATTGGGAAACAGTTTGGCGGTTGTTTTATAACTTTATCATTAGTATTATTATTTTAAAATTATTTAGGCTTTATTACCATATTATGTATATTTTAAGAAGCTGATAAATTTATATTCGTCTAATAAATCGTAGTATGAGATAAAATCAAGTTTTTCCGGAAATGGTTTTCGAATATTTGTGAATACGACTTTTTAATAGCCAATAGTGTTGTTGAGAAATTGTAGCGGTGGGTCATGCCTAATAAGCATTGCATATCGAAATAGTAATTATTTAGACGCATACATTTGTATTTTAATAAAGGATTTTTATTCTCCGTTTCAAAAAGGTTTGTGTTAAGTTCCGAGATGAGCGAAGATTTGAGAACGAAATAATGTATGTAAGGATTATTTATTTTCGGCGTTCTACGCCGCGTAGCTGCAGCTGTCCGTTGTCTGTCAGTGACACACTAAAGGAAGAGTTTCATATTTATATACATTTATATTTTTTTGGTTTTATTATATTGCGTAATTTAAGTCTATCATTATTATAAGCGAGTAATTTGTACTCGATAAGTAGTGAGCTGTATATTGTAGCGTAATTGGCCCGTCCTCTAGAAACAAAGGAGTCGTGGGAGAGAACTTTGTATCTTTTTATCTATTATCGGATATTAGTAATATGCTGAACGTTACTAGTGACTCAGCCGATTAAATTTACATAAAGAATATTTTAGTTAATTAAAAATTAATACCTTTTTAGTTCCACGCTGTATCCCGCATATAGTAGGGTAAGGCAGAGAGAGAGTAGTGTTATTAATACACGTTCCCCACTTTCCGTGCGTTGAGTGCAAACAACTTAAATTAAGAATACAATGTCAATACGAAAGTCTACATACATCCTCTGTAAGCTCTGTCTGTCTGTACGTACAGTACTTGTTAAATTTATCACCCAGCGACCCCTCAGTGGCTGAGTCTGCCACACTACGCAGATACGTTAGCACTCAACCGATACATAATATTAACACTAATAGAATTTACTTCTATTTGTGAATAGATAAATATATCATTTGCAAGTGCAATGCGAATGTAATTTATATGGGTTTAATGTAATGGACTTGAAATGTGACACAGTGGTCGTGGATTCATATTTTTTAAGTATAAGTTGTTTTTTTGTACGCATTACAAATAATAATATTTCGAGTTATGTTTTTTTTACAATAGACACTGTTAATTAAAAATCCTATTGTTCATTAGAGTTGTGCAAGGGAGAGACACCTCGAGATTATTAAAAAAAAATCGTTTCAATAGCATTTAATTAACGTTTATAAGTCTCTATTACAATACCATTCAAACCGCAAATTAATTCAGACAAAAAGAGGAGAACGCAGTGTCTTAACATAAGGATCTCTCTGCCTATCCTGCTGTACACGGGATAGCGTGAAGAAAGGGTACAATATATGCAGGTATAAGTGGGCGTTGTAAGATAACACTCGATTAAACAGTCCATTAAAGAGGCAAGTTTGTCTAGAGTTTACAAATCGCTAACAAATCTATACGACCGGGCTTTCTTGTAAATTTCACGCGTGGACTCTTGTTAGTACACTTGAAGTATTGCTTGTAGTTTTGTATTGGGATCTAGTTAATTTGCATTACGGGTTTTAGGGCGTTTTGTAGAACTAATCTAATAATATAGAATATAGATAGGTAGGTTATAGACTATAGCAGCGGCACTAGAGTCCGAGTGTATGGGAATGAAATGTTTAATATTTTCTTTTCCTCGCTCTGGTAGGCGTGGCTTTGAGTTCCGCTACTAAACACGCAATGTCTCGAGAGAAATTGGTGGAAAGTGTCTTTATGGGAATAGTGTGACGTAACTCTCAGTTCCCAGGTTCCCTATACCTATTCCCTCCCTGCTATGTGCGAGATACATAGTGAAGCTACTCTACTACTCTTCTTTTTTTTTTATGGAAAAAGGACAAGGCAAACGAGCGTACGGGTCACCTGGCGGTGATCACCGCCGCCCTCGACCCCGTGCAGCACCAGAGGTGCTACAGGTGCGTTGCCGGCCTTTGAGGTGGAGATAGACGCGCTTCTTGAAGGCACCCATATCGTACCGACCTGGAAACACTGACGCGGGTAGGCCATTCCACAGTTCGGTGGCGCGTGGAAGGAAATTTCTACGAAACCGCACAGTAGTGGAGTGCCACATATCCAGATGGTGTGGATGATATTTAAGTTTGTGACGTGCTGTGCGGTTAGAAAATTCGGCGGCAGGTAACAGGTCAAACAGTTCCTCAGAACACTCACCATGATAAATGCGATAGAGAACGCACAGCGAGGAGACGTCTCTACGCAGAGCCAAAGTGTCAAGCCTTTCACAGCTTACTGGGTCCTTAATGATTCGAACAGCTCTACGTTGTATGCGATCTATATGCATTAAGAAAAATCCTCAAATCCTCAAACTCACAGTCAAAGGCTGACTCATTTTAACTACAAATAAGTACGTTTTTTTAATTATTTGAGACGTTACGTAGTCACTGTTTGGATATAATATATACTTACATTAGATATATAAAATAGGTACCTACACTAGTTTAAAACGTGTAATGGAGACTATTTTATTGTTCTTAAGTGATTAATTATTATTGATTACATTTAAATGATTTAATAATTAACGTAACAATTTATCTTATTTATCACGTAGATAAATGTCATGATCAATACTATATATCTTAATATTCTTTCGTATAAATTAAAGAATAAAGTAATTTGTTTTCTGTTGTTGTTCTTATTGTTGACAAAGTTTAATACAAATTTAAAATTCAAGTAATTAAATATTATTTTTATTTATAAGCCGTAGTGGTCGTTCGACCCACGACCGTTGTAAGCACAACGGTCGTGGGTTCGATTTCCACTGAGTAAATTTTCATTTCCTTGCTCTAGCAACACACACTGTATCGAAAATTGGGCGGAAATTTGGAAATAGACTGTTTTAGAACTGGGAGAACTGGGGGATGAACCAGTAAAGAGCCCTCTCTTGACAGTACAAGTCTGTTGGATTTAATATTAAATTAGAAAAAATAGTTTTCATAAGCAACCTATTCTTCAACTAATTAAATTTTCCCATTAATATTTAAATGATTTCCGACTATTAATTCTATTACACTATTGAGCTTGCTTGTGGGTTTTATGTAGTCTGATTGTTTTTTCCTTATAATATTTTATAAATTCTCCACCAGCTTAAATAAACACTGCAAATTGAAAATATGTAAATAATAAAATATTATTAATTTTGATTACTATGTCACAATTATACTTTTGAATATTGCCAGTCGTAATGTGTTTATACCTTTATGGCCAGCGAGGTTGCTTGTATTAAAAAAAAACACGTTTTCAATAAAATTAAAGATAAATGTCAGCGGACCGCCTTTTTGTGCAGTATACATGCAAAATGAATGTATTGAATGAATATTTTATTTAAATCGCGACTTTCTGATGAAACAAGATTAAAATGTCCTTTTTTTTAGGTTTTGTTATCTTAAAGCATCTTTTGCATCATGGGAGGTACTTAGATTAATGCGAAGGAAACTTTAAATTATTGATGTTTTTTTTCTTCACCCTAGTAGAAATTTCTAATAGGTCAGGCTCAGGATAAACAAAATTATAAAAATCTAAATCTATATACTAATATTATAAAGCTAAGGAGTTTGGTAATTGAAATGTCAAGAATTATTGTTTCAAATTGAAAAAATATTTTTGTGATGGATGGTCTACTCATCAAAGAAGACTATATGCTATATTACCTACATCATGGCAATCGTTCAGATGTAACTGTTGACTATGGGGTCGAAGCCGCAGGTAATTCTTAATGTAATTTCATATTTAAATAGTTAGAAAATCTATAGTTTAAAAAAAATTAAAAATCCACCAAATATCATAAGCTAGCGCGGTCAAACATATCATGACGACACCAACAGATAAATGTGACGGGCGTTTCTGTGGCCGAGCTGTCCTCGAGTTCGACGCGAATTGGCGATCGGGAGCCCGATACGACGACGACAACCGGACAGGGCACCGATGTCGCCGCTGATACTAATGTGTGGCCACCCTTACTTTTTACTCGATTACAGATTGTATTGTTATGAATCGATATTTGTTTCGATTATTTTTGAATCGCGTTCTGCGTTTTTATGTATTCTGTATGTTTAATACCGTGTCGCATCCCTTTGTGCATAACGGAGTCGAGTTTTCACGTTTAAAACGTATTTTGTAGTCGTTAGAGTGTGCCGGATGTTTGCTATGCAGGAAGACGGGAGCTGGACACTTACCTGAAATGAAAAATGGTTATGTTAGTATTATATAATATTGTTTATTCTTATATGTTAGGAGCTAGTAAAATAACTATTCCTCAGTGGGCGTTGAACCTACAACTGTCAAGCTTACATTCTGACGATGTCTTACTAGGGCTAAAATTAGCTAGTATAAGCACTTTAAAAGTATTTACTCTTTTACTAAATGATCAATCACTTCTAATGTCGTATTTTATCTTAAGCAAAAGCTTCGATTAAAATTTGTGAATTATTAGATAACGCGTCGTTATTAATTTACATTTGACATATTATGTAGTTCATAATCATAATCTAGTTGTATGAATCAATTTTCCAACTGTGCCTGTCGTGGCGTGACTGTTAAAGTGACAGATAGTGGGTTCGATTCCCACTAGAGGAAATTATATATTTATATTTTCATTTCGCTCTGTTGATGAGACAAAGCGGTTGAAAATAACATTGTACTTAAATTTAGTGCAGTATTATTATTTGTACGTATAATCTACAATCATATATCTCAAAAACATAGAAGTAATAATATGTATGCAAGATCCATATCTGTCACGGCACCACACCCGTCAACGCCCGGCCCACGAGACGGGAATTTTTTATATCCGTCTAAGTAAATGTGACTTAATATTATTTTTGTAAAAGATTGGCCTTGTAATGCATTAATAAAGCTTAGTAACTTTTAATTAACTAAAAATTTTTATTATTCATTTTAAATTTTAATTTAAATTGAATTCGTTTAAAAATAAATGCATCATTCTAAATCTTCATAACTACTTAGATTGTTCCGAGGACTTGTATTTTATTCACAACTTAGACTATAAAAATCCATGAATAATTTGAGATGTACCATTAAAAAAAATATTTGTTTTACAAAAGTTTAGTTTTTTTCCTTATTATTTTCTTGACATTTAATTCTTTTACTTTAAACAAATAATATGGATCATTATAATGCGATCTGTATCGCGACATTATGATGCACAGATGTAAAATAACAGCTTTGAGAGTTTGTTTGGTGAACGTTTTAATCTCAGGAACTACTACAGTTAGAGTTGATAGATAGTTTATATAACAAGGATGAAGAATTGAAAAAATGTTTTGGTTTAGTATTCCTAAACCATTTAATATACTTAACTAGTTAATTTTTTTTTTGTCATTTGTCTTCGGGACTGTAATCGCATGCAGTACATGGCATATTTTGATTTGCACACTATAAAACGCATTTACTAAATCATCCACTCGTATCATGGAGTCGACATAAGTCATCTAAATCCACGCCACCATATATCCTGCGTTATCGATGACAAAACGCGCCTGGAACTCGCTGCTTATGCTAATGGCGAACATACTTTTAGTTCATCACGCATCTATTCACTTCCCTGTTCTGTTGTATTTTGACAACGAAGTATTGCACAGATTAATATAAGTTATGTATTTGCTGTGGACCTTTTTTTGGGGTTATGTCTTTTTTTAGATATGTATTTGTTTTTGAATTCGTATGATTGGTGTGAATGTTTGTATGGTCGTTCCACAGTAACACGAATATAGATTTAGGATTTTGGGCGAAATTTACAACATTATAATCCTAAGATAATAAAATAATTAATTCATATTTCAATAACCTAATTCAAATTACAATATTAGTTAAAGAAAATTAATACGAATCCATTTTTTATTTATTTGACATATATCGAATATGTCGCTTGTGGTTTCAATTACTTATTGTGTGGCTTTTAATGTATAAATATTTACTTAAGCAAATTATTATGAAAAAATTATAACATGAAGACACATAGTACCTATCTATACAGAATTCGAAGGCGTCGTGCAAATGCGTACAAACACGCCACGATAGCGTGACACGCACTGATAACCACAACTGTCACGCTAATATGACGTAAACGGTTAAAAAAATACACACATTAAATTATAAATGTATGTATGTATGCACTTGATGACCTGTTTCTAAAGTTGTTATCTTGATCTTATGGCTCAGTAGTGGTGGTTATTTGCTTGTCTATATAGTAGTGCCAGTTCATTCTCGCGTGAAGCAAGTTAATAGTCGGAAGGCATCAGATTTTCTATAGATAACACAGTAGTCTTAGATATACATTGAGTTACGTTTTTGTGGTAACTCTAAAATTTCAATTATCTTAAATTTCAATTAAATATGTTTATAGACATGTAAGCATTTTTTTAGCTTTACCTTGATTTATTTTGGATATTGCAGGGAAGGTAGAGAGAATGTGCGACAGAGTGTGTTGAGTGGCGGAACTTAACGTCGCACTTTGGAAGAAATTGAACCTAAAACCGTCGAATATCATTGTCCCTTCGACTGAGTACGAGAGTAGTACAATATCCTCATGGATATTTCAAATATTTTCTTCTAGTCTATATCAGCAAAAAGATTCACCGTACACCAGACGATGTTTTGTTTGGAAGATGAGAGTGATCTTTTGCTGAGATAACTGATATCAGCCCCCTTCACTTGTGGCGTATTGTGTAGATGAAAAAGAGAGCTTATCTTATCTATATCAGGTTTATCTAAAATCTAGGCAATAGTATATAACGTATAGGCTAAAGGTTAGGTAGACAGTTATATACTATGTGTATCTACATGAGAAGCATAACAATTTGGCTTTTACTTCTAATTTATAAAAAGTCCCCCACTTTATTAGTTTGGACCAAATATATCTATTTATAACTGATATACCTATTTCTAATTTCCTGCGGCTTCGCCCGCGTTTGTTAAAAGGCAATAATTAAGACACAGTTGTCTATGACACATGACTTTGAGGTGCCTAAGGTTACTCTGAACCTGATGAAACGTACAGCCTTTCTCGATAAACGGATTATTCAATAGTAAAGATTTTGTAATTCGAACCAGCAGTTACTGATACTGAGATTAGAGCGTTCTAGCAAGCAAATTATTCAGCTTTAGTGCTAATACAGTAGATAGGATTTAAATTAAATTTGTAAACAAAATCTACAATTAAATGAACTTTGATCATTAATTTTTCATCCAATTTCATACTAATCTGACATCATGATGATATTTTAGTTTTTTTGTAATTAGCCGCAGTGACGTCACACCTCGCCCCGGGCCCACCTACATATGTCGTGTGGAGATAGTGTGATTGTTCGCTTAATTATGCATAGTAGGTTTTACGTGATACATTAGATCTCGTTTTTTATTGTCTATTATTTTGTATATAAATTTTAATATTTTCGTTCGTTAAATTTTTTTTCACTCTCATATGAACAAAATTATAAAACACCAACCAGATATGTGTTTATATGAAGAAAAAAAATAAAAATTGTTTATTTATACACCTAAATATCAACCTAAGACTCGAATGTTAGTTCTATGGTTGTGCTTTCAATCCTCTCTCGGATTAATTGTGATCCCATCTCTGGTAAGAACTCTGACGTTGAGTTTTGTCACTCTTCAAAAACACAATGACTTAACACTGGGTATCCCTCTTAATCGCTTGTAGAATGGGGGTTGAAGCTGAAAAAAAAAATCTAAGTAGCTCTGTTGGCTTCTCTTCGTCTTCCTTTCAATTTCTATATCAAACGTTTAATTTTCTATTTAGCGCTAAAAGATATATAGCCGTCTCTATTTCTTCCAATTCAAATGCTGTAGTCTAACGACGTTACGTCTGATATTCATCTAGGCATTGTGAACATGCCTGAGTACGTCGCCTTCGTTGATAGATTCAGTATCGAAGAGACTTGCCTGCTTTGGATATATTGCTATCTTGCCAAGATTTTTTTCTATTCGACTAGTTAGAAAAAATATATTTTAATTTTCTATTTATTTGAAACCCCCTTAACTGATATTTTTTTTGTTTGTGCCTAAGTTTTCGACTCTACATGACCATTGTTCCTATAATTAGAAGTGTTTAAAAAAATATGATTACATTTCGTAGTTCAACTTTCTCGATAACTTAAGAAATAATGAACAACGTTAAACACAAAATAAATTTATACAAATTTATTCTAGCTTTCTCGTATAAAAAGGTTGTAGAGAGAACCTAGTATCAAGACACTCCGTTCTCCGCGTTTCACTCGAATTCATATGACAGAAGGTAATGCCGTACTATGTCAATCCGAGCAGGCAACTGAAAACAATTTACCTAAATATTATCATTATCCCGAGTGTGAAACCTACAAGCCTAGAACCGTTATCAGTTTATCCTCTTCCCACTGCGTCACGGAAGCGTCACTTATAATTTATTTATATTAATCATTTAGAAGAGGTAAAAACACACACATATATATATATACTACAAATTTTCAGCACTATTCTTAGCGTATATATCTCGCATTGCAGTTACAACAGTATCGTGATCGACGTGGGCGGCATTGTTTACTCGTGTAAGTCCTACATTCGATGCTTAGATCCGGTAGCTGGGTACATTGGAACAAAAACATAGATAATAATAGAAAGAAATAAAGAAAAAAAAAATGAAAATCAATAATAGAAAACTAGTGAGGAAAAGTAATGGTTGTGTATTCTATCCCTACTCGAGGCAATGAATTATTTTCATTTCCTGAATAGTTTTCATTTCATGATTTTTTTTCCGCTATCAGATATCCAATGTATGGAAAATTGAGTGGTGCGTGGGGAACAGAGTGTTCTAACACTGTGTTCCTTCTGGCTAACGTGTTAAAAAAACGTTAAGCTGCTTTTTTATAACTATAGGATTCGAATTCATAATCATCAACCATGGCAATCTTTTATGGGAAGATAAATTTAAAGTGTCCTAAAACAAATTGCGTTTTCACTACGTATTTGCTATCGGAATTAGATCTTGTAATACAACGATATCGGGATATATAGAGTCGATGCGATCGCCCACTGAGCGATAGAGGATTTATGAACACTATCTGCGCTCGTCTTAATTTACTGCTAAGGCTGGGGTCACATACTATACACATATTAGTTAAAAAATATATTTATACCTAATATTAAATAATGTAATCTGACTTAAAACTAAATTCGGCAGTGGATTCGTTTCCAAGTCGGGGGAATGGATTATTTACATCTCCTCGCAAGGGTTACCACTTGGTAAAAAGACAAGCAGCGATGTAGAGTTCCGCCTGTGAAACATAGTTCCCAGTGAAATATATAGTAGGTGTGGCTTTTGCACACACATATTAAAGAATTTACATAAACGTATAAAATTTTCAATATCAATATAATCTCGACGTTTGAACGGCTATGGCGGTCCATGCTATCTGCGTTTCACATGTAACCACGTACTTGTACTTGTAGAACTAAATGCATCGTATCTGGTCTATCTGGGCATCTGGTTACATGTGTTTAGATAACGAACGTCGGTACTCGCCACGAACTGGGATGCCATTGAGTTTGCTTCTTTTTTTTTTTTATTATTTTATGTATCTTTCTTTCTTTCGTTAGCTTCACGCTTTATCTTGCATGTAGCCGGGTAGGCAGAGGGAACCTGGAAACTTTACGTTAAAACACTCCGTTCCCATTAAGACATTTCCGTTCCCTACTTCCCGCCGAATTCCTTAGGCATTGCGTGTTGAGTGTCGAAGTCCAATGCCGCGCTTAGCCTCGTTACCGAGGAATGATAATATTAAATTTTTTATTTCTTCAAGTGGGAATTGAACCCACAATCTGTCGCGATTACAGTCGCAGGCTTGTGCTCCTGAGCCACGACTGGCCCCACATTTCAGCAATTTTCGAGAACATTTGTAAAACTGTATATCTTTGTGGCTTAAAATTAATTTAAGCGTTAATCCAGTCTAAGTTAATCCATCTGGCGTTAATCCAGATTAGAAATTCTAACATTATTCCATATGTCCAATATCCACGTGACTAAATAAATTATTATAAACAATTGATTTGTAATTCGAATACAAATACAGCAAGAGTTGATTTTACGTAGGTGTCTACATCTAGATACGGCCGCAAGGTCAAAAGGTAATGCCAGAATTGAAAATGTGTAAATAATCTGCGTAGGCCCTATCCATCCATCTCTGGTGAGTGGCGCGATATCTGCCGCCATTCTATCTGGGAGTGGGAGGACAATGCCTACGTATCTCGTATGATTGAGGGCTCCGGGGTCAACTGAAACTGCAAGCTTGTCAGTCAAATTAAGGATTAGAAGTCCGTTGTGGTGCGGTGGTGTATGCTGATTGTAAATGCGACGGCTGTAGGTTCAATTTCGAGTCGCGGGAATAATACTTAATATTGTTTAATATTTTCATTTAACCGCTCTGGTAACAGGACTAAACGGAAAATAGAATATTCTGCGGAAAATAGGGAATGTAATTATCTGCTATATGTGGGATGCTGTGTAAAGTTAAAAAATATAAGTTTTTAATTTCGATGAATATTTGGTTTTTGGAATACTCGACGGGTGAGTTCGACTCGCATTTGACCTTTTTTTTTACTTTTAAACATTTATCTAATAGAGGCACTGTGAAGAGATGTACAAATAATAAGGATACAGACGTCTCACTACGTATTATTTATACTGATTTTATATTATTTCTTGAGATATAACGGAACAGTTACCACACACAACGACCAACATCGAACATTTCCAGTTCAAAGCTATGATGGCCAGATACCTAAGCACTTAGAGATAAAGAAACGGACTCGATATCGCTAATGTGAGGCTAATCGGTCCGTCCCGTATCGAAGTAAATATAAAATTGAAAGCGTGTTATCTTTTTGAGGTCGATTATTTTGTTTTGGTTATTGGTTTACAGAAGAAATGGACTCGGGGCGGAGGGAATATTGAATATGGAGAGTTTTTTTAAATTATTATTTGTGGAGATAATTCGGTTTGTTTCTTTGACGTTGTGAATAACTATATTTTTCTTTCTAAGTATACTAATAATTACTTGTTTTTATTATGTCATCGTGGTGAATTTGTAAGTGATATTTCAATGTCATATTTTATTCTGCACAACTTCCGCTTTAACAAAATATATAGAAAGAATAAAATGTTAGGCACTCGATTCGCTATTTTCTTATAAAGTCGCTTTGCCTCGACGCCAGGGATGAATGAAAATAAAAATTTAAATAAATATTACATTTCCTCGACTGGGGATCGAACCCACAATTCACATACTTGTGCCCCTGAGCTACGACCGGTCTCTATCTCTCATTATTTATTTATAATCTATAAATAAACAAAACAGATTAAAAATATATACATACAAATAAGTATATAAATAAATACACTTAGTTAAATTTCATCTGTTTATTATTTATAAATCAAGAACGACCTTTTATCCTTTATTGCTGCGATAAAATTCAACTTCAACGCTAATAGCACTGATATAAACTTGTCTCTTACAAAACATCGATATGTGGAATTACCTTTTTTTCGAGTTTATTGGGAAGATTCGATTATTTTATTCTATGGCCTACATCACTTAAGAACTGAGTGTAATGGTAATTTTTGGTTGGTAACACTTTTATGACTTGTAAACATGGATGCTTTTTAGTGATTTTTTCTTATGCTTGCCTGTATTATGTTAATAAAATAAGTTTTACTTAGAAGAAGTACGTAATAGCGCAGTTGATGAGTTCGATTTTCACTCAGGTGAATGATTTCTCATTCTGGTAGTTGGTAGTCTGGTGTTCTGTACACGGCTTTAAATTTCTTCACTCAACACGTTATATATGTTTGTATTACAAAAGACTTTAATTCAAGAACTAGACAAATATAAATTCACAATAAAAGTCAAAAGAATAGCACATCATCCATTATAAAATAAAAAAGGTATTTCAGAAAAGATTAGGAACATCATAAATTCTAAATAAATAGTGGCGACCGTGCTTCATAGTGTACGTACAATGTACACGGAGATAAAACAACGTCTATACTTACGAAATAAAACGCGCAATTCGGTGAGCCCGCGCTATCTGCGTCTGTCTAATAAATATATCTTAGAGATATGCTTATGAGATCAAATGGCAAATATTATGTATTTTAGCAACGAGATTCGTTTTTGGTGTGAATATTAGAATATATTTGCTTTAGTTATTTATATTTTATATAGGGAGTTATGTCACTTTGTTAATTCAATGTAAATGTAGATGTAAAGTAAAAGTCAAGTATTCCATTAACAAAATACATATTATATGAAATTTATCAAATTTATAATTTTTTTTATCAAATGCAAAACTGCAGTGTGTAGAGATAGCGTTTTGACAAATCTTTCTAACTGAGGACACCGTTTACGTACACTGCAATATTATAACTTATATAATAATAAAGATATGTAGATACAAGAAAAAACGATAATCATATTTTCAATTATTAATAATTCTTTTTATTTGTATTATTTTAAGAGTGTACCACACGCTGGAAGGAAAATACTTTATTTATAAAACTTATAAAAAACTGAATGTAGTGGGATTAGAAACCTTCCACTGGAATGGTTTCCAACATTTTAATACGTAGTCTAAATAAGTATTTAACGATTCTTCTTACCATTTCTACCAAATATGACACCAAGTCCAAATCTAATTCAAAAGTAGGTACCGTTATAAAATATAATATTCAGTTTTTATCGTGCAAACTAAGCGCTAAAGCTTGGTTTATACTGGTAAAATAAAACGCAGCGTGAGTGCGGTGTGGCGCTGCGATAGCGCCCTGATGGATGCGCCGCGCCGATAACGCCTTTGACTTACGCTACCAAAAGGTAAACACTGTGTGTACCTAACCTACCTACCTACCTTCCTACCTACCTACCTACTGTAGTCGATTATGTTTCCGTCTAATATTTACAGTTTTCGGTATTTTGTTTGTTCCCAGCGACATCGTCTGGCTGTAAACGTAACAGTTGTGACGTAGAAACGTAACGTAGAAATTGAGCAGAAAGTGAGGAACGGAGTACCAGCGCGTCGAGCATTTTTAACCGCATCTCAAATAAAATAAATGTAAAGGAAATAACAAGAAAAATATATTTATTATATTGGTAGCAAATTATTTTCATATTTTATAGTTTGAAGCCGTAACTGACTAACTTTTAACCGCGGCTGGCTGCTCAATAAGCACGGAATAAAACTGGCAGTCGCTGTGCCCGCGATAGCGCGCTGATGGATGCTGCGACGATAGTGCATATACATTATTATGTTGCTGAAATAAGAGGAATAATTTAAATATTTGATTCTTGAAAAGAATGTAGAGAATGTGTTATGGTGCACCGTTTGACTAAAGCGCGACTATTGTGGGTTCGATTTCCACTCGGGGAAATTAGTTATTTTCATTAATTTGGTCTGGTAATAATACAAAACGTGAGGTTGGGTTTTACTTACTTACAACACATAATGACTCGGAAATTGGGCAGTTCGTGGGCGAACGGAGTGTTTAACACTAGTTTCGCTTTGCCTACCCTACCCTACTGTATCCCTTTAGAATTTGTCTAAATGATAATGTTGCTTATACTTGTTGATTTGATTTTTGTTGTTGTTAAAGTAGCCAGAAATGAAACTGAGATTAAATGAGTTAAATAAATAATTCCATAATTTTCAAATAATAGTAAATAAAATAGAGCATCGTCTAAAATTGTTTAAATTAACCATATTATTTATCAACACAACACTATTTAAACTAAGTGATTTTCATACAAGTATCAGAATATCAGCTTTCTAATAAACAACTAACTTATATTAGATCTGAGAGTGGCAGGTTAATAAAAACAATATAGCTAAAAGGCCGCCCAGAAAGGTGGTGAAAACGTGCGGCTGCGAGATAGCGATGCGACCCGATAGCACCTTTGAGGCTTTGACTAACACTACGGTGTCAGACTGCCAGTGTATCTACTGTACTCGTAGCGTATCTTTAAATTGAACTGAAATTTGACGTATTAGAACTGTAGACTGATGTGAATTTATTAATATTATTTTTAAAGTAAAAGAAGGTAGAAAGATAAGGGGAACCGAGTGTCTTGACATTAGGTTTCCTCTGCCTACCCTACTTATGCGAGTTACAGCTTGAAGCTAAAAAACCGGTCAAGTGCGAGTCTGTGTCGCCTACTGAGAGTTCCGTATCAATTTCACGAGTGTAGGTCAACGAGAACGTAAGTAGAGCCCAAATTTTAAGACATTATCTTTTGAATGGCAAAACAAAAACAGCTTCTAGAATAAATGATGAATTATCTATTAAATACTCAAAATAGAAAGCCCTTGACCGATACGCAAATGTAAACATAACAAGCACTGTTTAATTTTGTCAAAACATGGCTGACACGATAACGGCGTGCAATTTGAGTCATACGCCGATTTTGTCTCGACTTATCTTACAGAGCACTCCCCTTTATATGCGCGACGTAATCTGCGCTAAGGACGCCCGCATACTGTCTTACTCTATAGGTTGATGATTTGTTTTTTTTTTATAGTAGGTATTAGATATATTGTCATTTTATCAATTTAGCCTTTATTGTGTTATTTATTTATAAGTATATAAGTTAAAATAAGGAACTAAGCTTTGTTAAGTAACTATTTGTTTTAGTTGCACGCTAACAAGTATGCAAAGGGAATATAGTGTTAAAACACTTCATTCCCCACTTTCCATTGAATTTTACGAGACATGGAAAAAGCGTGATGCTGTTTGTAATGGTGGTTAAGGTACGAATTCCTATATTCGTTAAAATTCATGGTGAAATTAAAAACAACAGGGAATTTTAAATTATAAAAATGTTTGTATTTATAGGTTAAAAATATACGTTTATATAAAACAAAAATATTTTAAAAAACAACGCGTATAGCCAACCTTACCATAATGGGTAAGTGATTTATTTGTCTCTCTCATATCTGATCGTTTTATCTCTCGATAGCGACTCGAATATAAAGTAATAAAATAATATTAGCCATAGCATTATACCGAATCGACTGCTAATATTGTTGCTAAGAGATAATAATTTAAATTATAACTGAAAACAAGCTTAGCGAAATTAGATAGAGTTTGTGTCAATATATTGATGAAAAAGTACATTTTAATTACAAAAAATAATAAAATAGTCAATAATACTGTTTTCCTGAAAAATAAATTAAAAATTAATAACATCACGATAATCCTAAAATACATAAAAATGTTAAATTTAAAACCTATAAATCCACATTTATCAACTAAAACAAGTTTATCATACAAATCGCACCGTGCACAGCGGTCCTTAACGTAATGGCGATGTGATTCATTTGTCTCACGGCTATCCGAATGTTTTAAGCTTATCCCGCGATAGTCGGAATGGATGTTCGTCTGTTAACTGCAATCGCCAGATAGCAGATACCCACCATTAGGTGCTATACGGGAATGTCGCCGCGTTGATAATTATTAACGAATATGCTTAATATCGATATCTCGTAAGTGCAAGGTAAATTTTAACTCGATTATTAGGTAAGGATTTTGTATGGCTATCTCATTACCGTTGCGGGACAACACTATTACTATAACGGTGCAGTTGTATCTTATATGAAATGTCTCATAAATAGGCTAACATTGATTACGAAATGACGTTTCTAATTTTATCTATCTCTCTTCCGGATTTTGACTGAATAAAAAAATTGTTAATATGAATGTCTCGTTAGTGAGAATATATTTTAAAGTCGATTAAAAATTAGTTAAGGATAGTTTATTATGGATAATAAAGTATGACTAGATTATTTATTACATGTCTATCAATTTGACGGATATAAGGTTTTATTTTCACTTTGGGTATTTATATATTAATAAACAGCAGACGTTTTTGGTGCTTTGAATTAATAAAAGACAGTGCAGTATTTCTTAGCACCACAAAGTAAATGTCTCTATATGGTTAAAAGGTTTCATAAGAAACAAGAATTTTATTATTATTTATATAACAGTCGCCATATTGCCCAAAATCATATATTAGGATTACCCAAATATGAATATACTATCCTAAGCCACACGAGCAACAAATGCAGCAAAATATTTCTCACAGCAGTTATCAATGACATTAAGGGGGCGTCCACGAATGCCGAATTGCAATCTTATCGCAACTTGCAACGTTCGCGACACCGCGCGACGTTAGACATAACAGTTTAATTAGAAGAACATCTAAAGCGTATTACTTGCTATGTTTGGTGGTTGGCGCAATTGTGGGACTGGAGAGTGTTTGGTCACTGTCGTTTAAATAAGGTGTATTATGATTATCTTTTAGCCATACTTCCAGTGAGAACTTAGTGATAAGGACAGGCTGTTCTAATTTTTTTTTAAGGTTTACGCTGTGTCTTTGTTTACGGGCTTCTGAGTCTTCAGGCACTTTCCACTTTCTGTCTAATTTTCGAGCTCAACACGTAGCTTTGTCTTGTTACCAAATTGGACAAATTAAAATAATTAGTACCTACCTCCGAATAGGAACGAGCTCATAATCCGTATCCCGTTCTAGAGCTTCCAACAAGGTGGTTTAACAAGGCTAATTAAAATGTTGAAAACAACTTGAACCATACACTAACAGTACAAGTTTGGCTAGCGTAGTATTGGAGATCCAAAGTTGGTATCACCACGTATCTACGTCTCTGAGCACGTACTTGTAGAGCATAGAAGTCGGTACAGTGTGCTTAATGGGTAACTAACTGTATTAGGATATTAGAAGATAAATGTTATTAACTGCCATAATGCATACTGCATGGGAAACCGATGCAATAGTTTGTTTTCTTATTGTTTGAATGAATTTTTGGTATATACTATATTTGTATGTATATATATGTGATTTTCATTGTGGTGTTAAGCTGTGTATGAAATTAAATAAAAGCTGTTGAGAAAGAAAATTATATGTGATGATATCCTATTAGTCAGGGTCACGCCAGAGAAGAGAGAGTTCCATTATATATAAAGAGAGAGACATTAATTAAATGTCAAATGCTTCTTGAATGTATACTTTTAATATGAAGCTTACGGTTTGGTTGAACGAACCAATCTCAAAAACTACTGATTCGAATTAAAATAATATTGTATAACTTATTGAGATTCCTGATATTATTATTTTTTAACATCAAAATATTAAAACCAACAAATTTCCTTTTACATTTTTACTCTCTAAGATGTTGAATGGCAGCTATCCCATAATAGTGTTCCCCAAACTTACATATTTATTTAAAGCGTTCAAACAAACCAGATAGCGAGTTCGGAACTACTCGTGGCTATCTGGTCGGAATATATCACGGCGTATCTTGGAGCTGAACAAAGTAAAACTTTGAGATACCGTCGCGTATCGCTGGCGAAATTTTAAACTGAAACTATAAAATAGGAAAATATAAAAGAAGGTGGTTTGTGGTGCAGTGGCTTATGTAGATCTTTTCGTGTTAATGAAGAGGTTGGCATTTCGGTTATGTCATTATATCATAATAAGTATATTTTTTTTAGTTTCACGCGGTTGCCCCGCGTATTGCAGGCAGGGTAGGCAGTTGGGAAGCAAGTTGTAACACGCTCCGTTACTTAATTTCCCTCTACTTTTCGAGATTTTGCGCGTGCGTAAACACCACTCCTCTTCGTATATTGTTACCAGATCGAGAAAATGAAAATAATTCATTCTTCCGACTGGTAATCGAACCCAAAACCGTCGCGTTTCCAGTCTAAGGCTGTGAGTTTGCGTGTTTTTTTATACAGAAGAAAATAACCTAAAAGAATATTTTCAAGCAGCCAACCTCTGATACGAGTTACCAAATATTTGCAATGAAAATGGGAAAACTTTTCTACTTTCGATATCAAATAAACAGTTTTCCAACTTGACACAAGGTTGCGACCCGCTTTCTGTGTTCCGCAGCGAGCGCTCCGTCAAAGAGTCAAAGGCAATACGGTGATGTGCTACCTTGCGGCACTAGGTCACTTGTATTCTTTTAAGTTACGTTTACAGCTTTTCTCTGTGAATAAAAAAAATAATTAAATCAGCTTCCCACTGTATTCCGCTTACAGCAGGGTGGGCAGAGAGAACCTGTTAGGTCACTCCGTTCGTCGCTTCGGTAAATAAATATTTAGATAATCAATCTTTTGTGAAATCGATGTCAAATTAGAAATATAAATGAATATTACGATAATAACTAGGATTTGTCTTCCATTCATTTTAGGGGTAGTGATCGATGGAGTACTATTTTCATAACAAATGCGGATTGAAAGTGAAAACCAAGTGTCATGATATTAGGTCCATTCTGCATACCCTGCAATATATGAGCTAGAGAGTCAAAATGAAATGAATGTTTATCTTTTAGCTTCCGCCGTATTCCGCACATAGCAGCATAAGCAGAGAGAACCTGGGCACCTTGTGTTAAGGCACTCCATTCGCATTAGACACTTCCGTTCCCCACTTATATTTAATATACACCTCTAAATATAATTAATATTACACAACCCGCTAACTTACAAAATGTTCCTAAGTCAATAAATTAATTGATTTAATTAAGATTACAAGTGAACGTAAAATATCTGAGCAATAACTAGAAAAAAAACATATACGATATAATCGGTTAAATCGCCTTCCTTCTACAAATTCACCACAAGTATCCATTACGATGATTTGTTGGGGCAATTTGTTTTACGCTGTCGGTGGTTAGAGTCTGCATACAATACAGACTGGTTTGAGGCCAATTCATTTATTTTGTGACCAAATAGAAACGTCGCGGACACGTAGTGATGCGACACTACGCTCCAGCTAGTTATGGATTTAAAAATTTTTCAAAGAATATTTATATTTATACAGGTACGTACTAATATGGTCTGGGTGAGATTTGTTAAATTGTATTACGTTACATATACTACAGTACCTTTAAATATGAGAAAAATGGAAATGGAAAGACAGTGACATGGCGTTGAGTTACGCCGCGCAATACGATTTATCCTAAATTGGAGTGGAAAATGGCGACCGGCAAGTCTTAACACTGTGTTTATATTAAAAAATATATTGATATATATTTTTAAATTTATATAATCTATCAGTCAGTGTGCATACACCACTAGCTCAGTGTTTCATATTAAAAATGGATACGCATACAGCAATTACAGCGCCTTATCATTTCTTGATCTCGTTTCAAATTAGTTTTGTTGAAGTTAATCATTTCCATGAAATATATATTTTTTATATTTTTTATTTATTTTTTATGTTTAAATATTATATGTCGGTATATTTGTATTTTTGTATGTTATCGTTTTATTTATTTAACTGATGTGTTAATTACTTGAGAACTACTCTAATGAACTGGGGAAAAAATCTATACTAATTATATTAATATTATAAAGCTGAAGAGTTTGTTTGGTTGAGTGACGTAATCTCAGGAACTACAGATTCAATTTGAATTGAATAAATCTTTTTGTCGCTATCCAACAAATTCAAATATCGAGGAAGGCTATATTTATCATGTCTTTTTTTTATTATTTTTTCTATATATCTTAGTTATGATCATAGGGGCAATATAACACGGTTAGGATTCAACAGTATCCATTTAATTTAATCCAAAAAAAACAAGACCGGAACTAAAAAATTGGCAATTTAATATAATATCAAAAATAACATTTCGCAACCAATGAAACGGCGGAAGCTTACCTGTTTTTTGAACATGTCCCACACCGTAGCCATACGATAAGGATCAGGAAGCCTATCTACTAACTCAGGAGTAAATAAGTGCGGATGCATTAAGTCGGGCGGCAGGTGGCCTTCCGCCCGCCCTGTATCGCAGATAGCGTTAACAGCCGTTAGCCGCCGTTAGCTGGCGTTAGCGGCCGTAACGACGCCGTTAGACGCGGCCGCTTCCTCGCTTTTGTGATAGTTAAGATCGGTGGCCGATCGTAAATCTGTTGTTCATTTATTGGGAACTGAGTGAGATAACCGTTCTGGTCGTGCTGAGTTATGTACTCTGTCTGGAGTTTTTGAGTAGATTCTTCTCTAATGTAAATATTTGAGGCTAAAATGAGTGTATATAAATACATATTAAATATATACATATGATATACGTTATATAATAGAATGCTCTAGTTTATTATAGATGTAAGTGTGTTGTTTTCAATATATGTTTTAAATTATTGTTGTTATTTACAAAAATGATTGCTTTTTAAATTAACCCCTCTAATAGAATTTACTGCATACCTACATATATATAACTGCTAAGAATTCATATAAATCAAACTTATATCAAGAACTAATACAAAAATCATAATTTATACACATTTTTGTTTAAAATTATAAATTTCCAATGTAAAATTATAAATTTCCCAGATAAAGGCAACAGTCCATTAGCGGCGCGGGCGTCTACCTTCGATGCCGTATTCAATTAGACGCGATAACATCGGATAGTTGGCCCCGTTAAATGCTTTATACCTTGCTGGGGGTGTCTTGGCGGGTTGGCGGGGGGCTGACGCATAAAGGTGTGTTATGTGTTTGATGTGTTTTTGTATGTCTGTGGCATCGTAGCTCCTAAATGGATGTATTGATTTTGATCTAGCCTTGTTAGTTTAAAAGGTGAATTAATACAGTAACTAAGAACAACTAAGAACTCTCTCTTAGTTGTGATTCAAGCCAATGAGTTCATCTATTTGAAGACTTCTTATTTCTATAGCTTATTTCTAGTCGATAAAAGGATATAAGCAAAAAAAGTTTTTGGCGGATTGATTATAATTAAAATAATATTATTTCTCTGCTCTGGTAAGAAAAATGAGACTGAGTACCGCTACCCAATCCCTAATGTCTCTAATTCAGGCGCAATGTGAAGAGTGGAGTGTCATAACTCTTGACAATAGCAATAGCTATATATTAAAGATAGTTCTGTATGAAATGTACATTTATAATAAGTATATAAAATATATTATCTGTTTATAAGCGAAAAAGTATTTAATTTAAAGTTTAATTTTAGAATTTATAGTAGGTTTATTATTTATAATCATATTATAAATATATATTAAAAACTAATACTATTATTACGTATTTTATTTCATGCTATTAATAAACTAACTATAAATAACTATTAGCAATAGCGTTTATGACGTTATTAGTTGTTCCACTTTACGATCCACACTCACATAAAACTTAGCTCAGTTCGTCCGCAATAGAGCGATTTCAGTGAAACTTATTGTAAATATTTGCGATCCTTAAACCTAATTTTATTAAAAAAAATATTTTATAGATTACATACACAAATATCATTATTTTTATATAAAACTAGTGGCGGCACGTAGCTTCATTTGCGTAAACATTAAATTATAAATCGCGTGTTAGTCACTCAGTAGCGAAAGAGTGTTTTATATTACATTTTTATAAGTTTATAAAAAAATATTTATCAACATTTACATTAAAAATTTAAATATTCGCGGACGTACGTTGAATTCCGACACTCAATACGCTGTTTTAAAAATTGGGCGTTCCTCGGGGTGCACACAAGACTGATATGCGGGAAGTTAAAAAAAAACCACTGTTATCAACGTTATCGGTGATAAAAACTTAACTACGGTTGACGTGTGGCGTTGGCCGAGCAAACGCCGTTACGTACTGGCTAAATAAATCGTTAGTACCGCGTGAGCTGGGCGCGAGATACGGCACGTAGTGGCGCTGATGTCACGTGGCTGGATGTGTTATATGCGTGGGGGTGGGGGTTTTTTTCATAGTTTTTTTTTAAAATATAGGTAAGTTTATATATTAAAGTTTATATATTAGAGGTTTTCTTATAAGGTTATCTAAGAGGAATGAGGAAGAGAACAGAAAATCTGATATATACTTGGGAGATAGAAATTATGAATTTGAAATATATATGGCATACCATACATTCTAAGTAGGTATCTGAAGTAACTCTAACGACACGTGCTTTATCTATGTATATCTTTGTGACAGACTATTCCAAACGAAAAATATTTTACGCTGAACCAAATAAACTTTTCAGATTTATAATTAATATTATTATAGACAACCAATAAGTCATTGCTTATATAATAAAATAAAAATAAATAAATATTAAAAGATACTCGTAGATGTCATTACACCTAAGAGTATATTTTTACTAACCGTTATTTATTTAAATTAACCTATAATACGTTAAAATATAAAAAAAATATATTAAAAAATCTTGTCACTTCCAGCAAAAACTGGTGAATCTAAGCTTCACGCCGCCTAAAGCTGTGTCGCCCGAACAAACTAATACAAAGAATTATTATCAGTGATTTTCGTGGTATGGAATGGGTGTATGTAGCAATTGTGATAACGGAAACTGCGTTGAATCAGTAAAATATTCGACAGTACGTCTTTTAGTAGTTAATCTTTGGCTGCAAACTTTAGTACAGTTTTTTATTATTTCTTTCTTTTATATCCGTTTCCTCTTAAGCATCACTCTGTATTCCGCAAGTAGAGTGTAAATTTCAAGACACTGAGTGTTGAGTAGCGAAGCTCAACGTCGCGTTTTGTCTTATTGTCATAACGAGAAAATATTCCGCTCTATTTCAATATATTTATCCTAACAATTACTTTTCTTTGTAGATATTTTAAAAACAAGTAGAACGCTATCTTAAAACTAACAGCGTCTCTTGTAACTGCTGGTGCTCTTATCTGTACATGCAATTGTTTTGTACCATCAATGCGCCCGCGGGATGCTGAAGATCTAGGAAATGCGCTAGAGCCTTTTCTTTTACTTTCAAGATAGTTATATGTAAATTTCATAATACAATGCTTTGTATTTATTTTATAGATATTTTTATTGGGCATTTGTGTGCTTATGTTTACTGTATGTTTTACGTTTTGATATAATATTTATACCTATATAGATATTTTAGTTATTATATTCTACGTTAGGACGTTACTTACTATAATGTATCGGAATGTGGACGGTTCGTGAGACAAGGAGTGTGCTAGGTTCACTAGGTTCCCCTCTGGCTGCTATATGTAGAGAACATTAGTTAAAAAATAATCAAAATATCTCTAAAATATCTAAACAAAATTTAAATGTCAAAACAACAATGTATATGAAAGATATCTTCACTTATATCTCGATCCATTTTATTTCACCCGCAAACCTCATCGATCACAAGCATTATATTAACACAAAGTTCGGCCACACAATGCTAGCGCGAATGCAAGTATTTAGTTAACTCAGTATCGATACTATCCAGGCATTCAGACCTACGGGGCCGTGGAGGCGTTATACCACCCTTAAGCCAATAATAACCTTTCAATATCATTCAACCATCCTATGCTATACAAACTAAGAAATAAAGTATAATTTTAAATATCTGTTATAAGAAAATACGATTTTTTGAACGAATAAGAAATAAGTAAGTCGTCAAGTAATTTTGTATTCAATGATGTTAGTTTTAAGTCGTTTTTAGCTTAGCTTGTTTATAGTAAGTTACACTGCTGTAGATAACATTGTTTTACAATTGAGATGTAAGCTAAGATTTCTGGCGCGGTCGTAATAAGCATTTCATGACTGCTCCATCGGTGATCGGACTTCGGGTTTTCGTTTTAGCATTTTGTTATGTAGGCGTAGGCGTGTGGAAAGACGGAAGTGTTTTATCTATAATAGATTTTAATAAGCTAAATTTAAGAAAATATCTTCAAAACTAATATGATAAAGATGATGATGAGATGATGAGATGAAGTGATGTACTATATCAGGATACACCGGGTGGATATATCCAGCCGTAAAGAACAGACAGACACATATAACTATTTAATTACCTTAGCTCGGAATCCAAATATTCATTCACCTATTCAAAGTTGGAAAATATTTGAAAATAGACTACAATACATAAATGAAATTTCTATTTTTGTCTGAATATCTCTCAATCAACAAGAGAAAAACACATATTACTACGCCATTACTGCCTCAAAAAGGAATCAAACTGAGAACTTACACAGTCGACATATTTAAAATAAGAAATTACGTCTAAAAATAGTAAAAAGTGCATAAATCAAATCCCCACTTCCCACGATAGTGATGTGCTCGCTGGCTGCAGCGGGCTCGGCTGGGCGTTATCTCTCGCGAACACTCGACTATCGCGCTCGGCCGAATCTCCCGACGGTCGATAGCCGTCTTTACTGAACAACGTGTTGGGACTTTTGTGTTGAGATATATTTGTGCACTAACAGCACTAACCTGGCTTCGCCTGCTTAAATTTATATTAAATTAAACGCAAATTGTAGCCTTTGTGCTATTTTGAATTCTGAGGTATAAGCTATTTTATAGTAAAGTTTCATCTAAATCCGTTTAGTCGTTTTTTTGTAAAAGTTAACGTTCATAGTGTTAGTAGGACAGATGTTTTTATTAAACAGATTATTTCCTTTTTTTTTAAATAAATATGATAAATATAATTATTTACTCATAAGTTATTTATTTGAGAGCATCGTAGTGCCTTTCATTTCTTCGTTATGGTAACGAAGCTAAGCGTAGTGTTGAATTCCGACACTATACATTTGAAGCAACACGCTCAAGAATTCGGCGAAAAGTGGGAAACGGAAGTACCTTAATAGAAAACGGTTTCATACTGCCTACCCTGCTATGTCCGGATACAAAAAGAAAGAAAAATATAAGTTTAAATAATAAACATATTCATAATCGTCGCATTGAGTATTTTAAATCTATAAATACTTATTACAGTGATTTCTTTAATTTACAACGGACAATATATCAATCACAAATTAAATCAAATATTAAAAGACAAATGTATGCTCTAAAAAAACAAAATAAAAAAAAACAAGATACAAAAGATAACACGGGCGCGTACAAAGCTGGTTCCTGGGTGAAAAAAAGAGATATTTTAGTAAAACAGCGCCAAAACAAAAACTCGTGGCGATAGTGCAACAAAGACAGTGTGTGGGCGCCGGGCGCGCGATACGTTAGTCAACCTACCTGTATTATATACATATACCTACACCTGTAGGCAGAGGAGACTTAATATTAAGACACTCCGTTCCCCATTTTGCGCTTAATTCTAAAGGAACGCCATGCATTGCCTTCACACTGTGAAGAAATGAATATAATAAATATTTCTTCTCCTCGGCATCGAAATCACAACCGTCGCGCTTACAGCCAAAAACTGTGCCACGAAAGCCATAGATAAATAAAACCTATATTTCACAATGAAAGACGAACATTTCAAGTTTATTATTATATATGTTTAAACAGCTTAGAAGCTGTCCTTGCGGATCTAATATCGGGTATATTTGTTCGGAGTCCGTAAACGGTGTGGGGAGGCGATACGGGCCTGCCGCCGCGTGATAGCGCGCTTGCAGACTGATACTGAGATAAAACTGTAAAATGAATGGAGCGCCGCGTTCATACGTTATTGTTATTAGATGGTGTTTGAGGGTTTGGAGGTTTGGAAGTTGGGTGGAGTAATAGATATAATGGATTTCAATTATAAATCTCCTCGCCGTATATAATAGGGTCGGTAGAAGGAAAATAGTGTTAAGACACTACTTAATGCAGGAACTATTGCTAGTATGAAATTTACCAGAGCGGTAAAATAATAATAACTTAAAAACAATCATTCTGAGAATTTACGAATTTGTAGAGAATTTACAGACAAACGATGTTCTGTTCAATTTTGAGACATTTACTAAACATTTTTTATATTCCTATAGTATACTATTATAATCAAAATAGAAATCTGTGTTGTATTTTAATCAATAAAATTCGTTATTTTTATTATATTTTAACAAGTACAGGAATGAACTTGTCACCTGCACGTTAAGATAACATGTAACATTCTTCTTATAACTAGCTTGTGATGGACAAGCTAAGATCTGAAGCAAATTTAACTTCGCTCCAAGCTATCGCTATTTTATAGCTGATGCATGTGCGGAAGTGGGTATTAAATTGTTTTATTACATTTTACACCCGGTTTAAAATATAGGAATATTGCGAATTAGTTTTTTTTCTTTTAAAAAATTAATACGAAAGCAAATAGAAATGATGAGAGGATCGAGTAGGTTGGCCAAGCCGCGGCGTCTGGTTCTGCCATTAAATAATAAACAATGTGAACAGAGTTCATTAAAAACTATTTGATCCTTTAATTTGATTATTTAGAATTACATATTGAAGGTTGCTATGTTTTTAGAATTAAATGGAATATAATAGAATAATTTTCATTGCACACAAAAGATACAAATAACAAAATAAAATAATAAAACATACAATTTTATAGGCTGTAGACAACCTTTGATAAAATAAAGAATTACATTTGTTCACGTATTATTTCACGTATTCACGATTGAAATCCACAACTACAAAAATGTGAGCTACCATTCAAAATTGCTTACATTTCCAGTCCCGCCCTATAGGCTACACATACAAACATACATGTGAACAGTACATCTCAACATACCATCATAAATAAATACAAAATTTTACATAGCATCTCGTAACTCGCGGCATACGAGCGTTAAAATATAGGAGCCGGGCGCTATCAGCGCCGCGCACGCCTCTATCTGTCGCCGAGATAGCGCTTGACTATCCCCGTCCCGGGTCCCCGGGTCCCCCCTGGCCTCCACCTAGGGAGCTACTAGGTTTGGAGCCGAGCTGGTGTCTAAGAACTAGCTGAATGTAGGTTCCAAAGTTAGTTTATATGTAGGTACTAAAGGTCGTGGTGTATGTCAATTTGTTATTTGAGAAGTTGTTTTTTTTTGTTTAAGAGGTAATATTGATAACAATGTCTCGAAATATTGTGGAAAGTGAGGCACCATGAGTGTTACTTTTATTAATGATTTCTTTAAGTTAATCTTATGTAATATATTTATAAGTTAATTTGTGGTTTAAATCTTTTTCTTATTTATTTCAATATTCTGACTTATAGGTAGTATATCTTTTAGCTATATATCTTTCAGAGAAGGACATAATGTTGTGGAGAATAATATGTTTCTTTTAAGTTTTTTCATCATAAGTGATCAATATTATTATGTTTATTTGTAGTTACAACTTTAAAGTTACCAATACTACAGAGTTACAATTATTACCCTACAATCGTGACGCAGAAGTGCTCCAAGCGATTCTCATTCGAAGAATTGAACATTTAATACTTTTAGTTTCTCTGGTACCTAGCTCTAGGTTTCCAGGTTCCCCCTGCTTACTCTTTTATGAGCAGGGTACAGCTAAAAACTATGACTAAAAAAATATCTATAAATTTAATAATCAATGTTAAATAAACATCGATATCAGGTTTAATATACTTTGAACGTCATATTCTAGTCTAATGGGACGTATCGCTACACCCGGATGCACTTGCTATCGCAACGCTTTGTTGCATCGTTGATCGACTTCCTATATCATTTAAAGTAAAGCTCGTAAAAATTTTTCTTATTTAAAAATATTGCAGGAAATAGAACTGACACCTTGCTGAATGCACTTAATGTGAATTGTGTGAATTGTGGGTTCGGTTCCCACTTTGGAGAATCGTAGTGACTCTTTCTCTCTTTCTCTCTTGCGTATTATAACTCCCTTCTCATCTTTTTCGTATTGCCTAATGCCTTATCATGTGATTACAGTAACATTTTCTTTATTTTCTTGATGTGAATTTTGGGCTACGTTACCTAAAGCTCAATGCTTAACTATAGCTAATTTATGTATTTTTAAGATGGCATTAGTAGGATGATTTCGCATTTGGTTAAATAGACAAAGGAGTTCGGACAGTAGAGGCCAGGCTAGTCTCAGGCACTGCAACGCGATGGACCCGTCACTAGCACGGCAAATCTATGGAATGCCAAGTCATTTCTTCTCTTTTATATGAATGTAAAGAATGCAATAATTTACTATATAAAGTTAATTAAAATATTCAAAATAAAGAAAAATTAATTAAGTCGTATAATCAAAAACCAACTGGTACTAATATGGTTCGATAGTGATTATGTACTCCGTTGAAAACTTTCTCCGAACATTACTTTTATTGCTCCGATGATTGCAGATTTCTCTGATCAATAAAAAAATCCAGGCCGATCAAGTAATTACTGCGACTCTACTGATAACTGTAAGAAACTCAAAAAAGTAAATTAAAATAACTTAAAGGGTTCCGTAACACACTTAATGCTGATATTTTCTTAAGAAAAAATAATTTAAATGTTTGAATAGAAACTAGTCTATGACATTTTACATGACATTTTAGATAATGTTATCTAACACTGTACTTTTTATAATCGATGGGTGGACGTTTCACCCAAATTTCAAATTCAATTTTTCCTTCAATTGGGAATTGAACCCACATCCACCATTCATACAAACACCGCATTAAATAATTCAATAAGTAAAGCACAATTAATTAATATGTAGGCCATATCCTTATATTTGTATGTATGAACCCATTGTGGTCACGACGCAACGCTCACGACGACGGCGCACGGGACATGCGTCAGTGCGAAATATCGCGATCTATTGAAGACCACCCCGACTATCACGATTAAATTGTTTTTTTTTTTAGGTTTCACGCCGTATCCCGCATGTATCAGAGTAGGCAGAAGTAACTTAGTGATACAACACTCCGTTCCGCACTTTACGCCCAATTTACGAGACATAACGTGTTGAGTAGCTCTTTGTCTTGTTACCAGAGTGAGGAAATGATTTTTTTTTCTTTTTTCGCTTCACGCATTATCCCGCAAATAGCACGGCCAATAGAGGGAGCTTAGTATTACGATACTCCGTTTCCCACGCACTACTCAATTTTTGAAACTCGCAATCGTCCCTTAAAATAAAAACAATAGTTATAGAAAAAGAAGGTACCTACTTATAAGCTGTTATTGTAAATATTTCTTTGTAAAAGTACCTGTTTCGATTCCCCATAGATTCGCCATAGGGCACCTACGTATCACATATAAAAACAACATTAAGAATTGTCACTACATTTGATTTATGCTTTCTACAATATCAAAATTTTCTTGTACAAATATTTAAAAATAAGTAAATACTGGTGGTATGGCATACGACAATATGATGATAAATCTGCGTCCTGTGGTGTTACTTCGCTATATACAAAGCTTTTTGTATAGGAGAAATTGCATAAAGAAGGACTTAGTCTAAGGTTTTGTGGTTGTATATTCGGTGGTAGTAAATTCGAATTCCATTTGAAGAAATATTGACGTTTCAAATACTTATGTATCTGTTTAAGTTGACGGAATAATCTCTCTTTTAAATTCTAGAGACACGCAAAAAAAATTAAAGCGTACTTTATTAAGTTTTAAAATTAATATGATAAAATGTTAATGTTTTTGTAATTGTAATAAAAATATTTTTAATAGTATAATGAATTGTAATTGAGTACCTATTAAGGTTGAGTTACCTTTGGTTAATAATATTCTTAAAACACCCGATTAGTTACGACGGAGGAATGGAATTGTTTCTTATATAACAATAATAATAATATAAATTCAAATAATGAATTACTATAGGTTCAGAATCTCGACGAAATCTCGGCATGTGCGACGACGCGACGATCGTAAGATATCGTATGACATATGAGCGCATGATAGGGTCTCGACCAGTGTGGCCACCGTTCAAGAATTTCTTTATTTTATATATGTAGATGCGTATTATTGTATATATAGTATTTATATTAAAATGATATCTTAAATATAACCACAAGAAAAAATTAACAATCTTAACGTTCCATTTTATAAAAATCGCCAAAATATGACTTTAAAATACATCATAGCCGACAAATGCCAACTTAACAGAACAAAAACGAAATATTTATAAATATTAATAATACCCAATTATTATCTTGAAACGTGGTGTGGATCTATTCACGATCGGTCGTCACACCGCGTGCCCTTTTTGCCGGCATATCTGGCCACCCTATTAAAAATTCAACAATGACGCGAGCGCTGAACGCTGATATTTTAAAATCGATGTTTTATGAATCGATAATTTGTTCAGCCCGTTTTGGTGCGACGTTTCGCGAGGCAACAGATCGTTATCGAAACGTCACAACGCTTTGTTTCGGAGCCAGCGCCGTGCATGTTTCTCAAGAAATGTGTTTCTTACGACTGCGAATGATGTTATCGAGAAAGCTGCAACGTTAGTTATGCGAGAATCGATTTTAATTATGCGATTTGGAGTCTTGGGGGGTTGGGATACGGTTTTTGATGGGGATGCTTGGTTTTGTGGCGTGGTAGTCTTCAGGTGTGTTGGAGAGCTAATATTTGATACTTTCTTGTCGCCGAATTCAACATAGAAGGAACGTCATTATGCGGAGTGGTGTAGGTCGTTCGTAAAATACGCTTTTTGTTATTGCTTATTCGAAAATATTTTTATTGGTCGGTGTTTGTGACTAGATTTCACGGTGAGCTTGTGAAATTTTCCGTTCATAAAGTTTTATCGTTTCGATCGAGATAGGAATGCATTACATGAATATGAACTTACGAATCAAAAGGAGTGTTATGTTATCGATTTTCTACTTATTTAAAATGAAAATGTTATATACATACTTAAATTATAATTTATATCAATAGTTTCTAAATAATGCAAGGGACTAACTAGTATTTAAGCATAAAACCCCCTTTTAATTATTTTCTCATCCAAAGCGAAGAGAATATACAAAAAAAATAAAATAAACAACGACCTTATAAAATACCTAACACAAATGAAGATTAAACTCATAGTTTCTCATGTTTATTTTTATTACAATCTGTTATTTAGTGCCCATCCAATTTCGGTAGATAACGATCGGGCCCAGTTTTTATTTATTACCGAGATATCTAGCTCCGTATAAATAAAGCGAATCTATAGATATCTTGGCGATATTCAATTTATTAACATACACCCACATCACGTATCGCATGCGATAGTACCGTTAAATCGTATGGTATTAGTCATTGATAAATTATAATATCATTTCTAGTTGGAAATATGTCTTTCGTGTTGGCTTTTAATATTCTTTGGCGTTTAGTTTTACGCTATCTTGAGTACGGCAGAATAGGTGGAGGGAACCTGAGAAGGGAGGGAGGCTTCACTTTTTCCCTCAAACTGATGTCAAGCAACATTGTTTTCGACGCCAATATTCAAGACATCCCGTGTTGAGTTGTGGAACTTAAGATCTCTCTTTGCCCTACAGACAGTCAAACATTTCAAGTGAGAATTCTTTCTTCATAATACTGTAATCGAACCAGTGATGACCTACATAATATCGCTGTCACTTATCTATTATGCCATGAGGGTTCCCTCATATGGTGAATGTGGGAATACAATAAGATCTGCGATAAAATTTGAACAGGAAATTGTAAATTTATCATCGCCTCATCACGAAGCCACGGATGAATGCTTACCCTAATACTAGTCCGCTATTTATAGACAGCTGGTATAAAAGTTAAATAAAACATTCAACGAGTTTCGCTTTTCTTCAATATTAAACTTTTTTGTTATTTTTTAAAAATATAATGTAGAGGAAAATACATCTATTTTTAGTCGATTTTTCTTTTGAGTAAGTAGAGTTCAGTGTTAATGTATAATGGTAATTTTAAGAAGTAACACGAAATAGTGACTTCTCCTTTGGAGACACTAATATGAAGTCATCCAGTAGTATTAGCATGGGAATTTTATTTCAAAAAATAAGTATATGAAAATTACCTGCTCACAGTTAATTTTATAGCAGATTGTTTGAAATAATTTTGTAATTAATCCTTTAGGAGTTCTTCAATAATATGGGAAATCATCTTGTTAAATCCCTATCAACTGTCAGTATAGAAAATAATAAAAAAAATGAAACAACAAACAGGTTAACTAACATTTAACGAAGATTAATGCCACCGATGTATCATCCGCGACGGCGAGGTGTGCGAACTTTGCCGATAAACTTTTTAAAGACTCAAGTTGGCAGAGTTGGGTACATATCACGCTGAAAAATTGTATACCAAGGGTTGCCCGCCCTGCGGCTGAGCGATAAAACGCTGGGCGGGAAAAAAAATCAGGACGTATTTGTTAAACTCGACTAGATATTTGTCACAGAGATGCCGAGAACTTGGGTAATTGCTCTCTGGGATGATTTTGTGGAGCTAATATTGTAGATAAGCCGTACCAGGCTAAACTTTTAATGTGTTACGTTTTGTTAGGTTAAATGTGGTATCGGTTTGGGTTTTTGTTCAGATTTTTTGGGGTCGTGGTGTTGTAGATTGGGCTAGTTTTTGTGGGATTTATTATGTTTCATTTAATTGGTTTTTATGGTTCTGTTGTTCAAAGGAATAAATGGAACCCTTATAGGATCAGGTCTAAAATCCCATTGAAACACAGGAAATATCAAAAGATACGAGAATCTATGCTTAGGGTTTGACGCATATTGTTTTAAGCAAAGTCTATAAAATATTTAGTGTTAAGTGGCGGATCTCAACGCTGCGTTCTGTCTTAATCGAGATCGAAAATAAAAATAATTAATTCCCTGTAGTAGTGATATCTACAACACTATTCCTATTACATATTACCTAAATCTAGATAACTTAGGTATAACGAACATCTAATCTACATTCCGCTTCATACGTTTAGTACCAAAATAAAAACTTTCCTTCCTGACAAATTGTAGACGATAACTACAGGCAAAGGTTAATACATTAACCAGAGTTTAAAAGATTTGTGTCTCGAGGCGCTATCAGGCGGAGTTCGCGAAGCTTTTTATATTTCATAATTAGTGGACGTCTTGACTTTTCTACTGAGTTGGAATAATAGCTTTGATGTTCTTTTACAGTTGAGTTCGCTGTGGCCCAGTGACTGTGAACGCGTTGGTTATGGCTTCATCTCACACTCTTGTAAATGATTTTTCTTATGTCCTCGCTTTGGTAACAAGACAATGCGCAGCGTTTTGTTCTAACTTTGGACACGAAATGTCTCGAAAACTGAGCGGAAGGTGGGGTACGGAGTACATTGCCACTATGTTCCTTGGTGAAGCGATGAGTGATTTGCTTCTATATTACGCGACAGTAAGAAAAGTAAATATATAAATTATATACCTAATAAGCAAAAATAAAACATTAAAGCCTAAAACACTCACGAAAAAAAATATATATAACATATATCAGTATTCGAAATACTTTTCAATCCACCCTTCTTATAATATATTTGTATGTAGCACACATTTAATGTATCCTTAATTCATCATGCACCGATTCCTAATGGCCCAAGTCGTATATTACTTACTTTTGAGATAAGTGTAACGTATGGGCAACTTACCTGAAAAGAAATAATTTATGTTAATAAAAGTATAAGAAATAATGTTTGAATGATTTAAATTTCAAATAAAATGATGGTAATTGAAAATGATGTGAGCATAAATGATTGTGTACTACTTAGTAGTAGTATGATTGTGTACTACTTAGTAGTAGTATGATTGTGTACTACTTAGTAGTAGTATGATTGTGTAATACTTAGTAGTAGTATGATTGTGTACTACTTAGTAGTAGTATGATTGTGTACTACTTAATAGTAGTAGTCTACTACATCCTGATTTTGCTTTTTTAGGGAGGCATAGGGAATATTTCTTTTAGCTTTAGCTCGCAGGGTAAGCAGGCAGGCAGGTACGTGCGACTTTTAACGCAATGGCTGTGGTTTTCCCACTCGGGGTTGAGTGGTGGAAATCAACGCCGCGTTTTGCCTTGATACCATAGCGAAAATATTAAATACGTATTTCAATTTCTCGAGCGGGAATCCCAGAAATTGTGTTGTTATGCTCCTACACAATAATTGTCCTATAAAAATATAATAAAATTATTTGAACGTAGAAAATTATCTTTTGTATCGAAATAAAAAAAAATGTAATCAATCGAGCCAAGCCTCGGTTATCACATCAATTATCTGCCCAGCATAGATAATGTTTAAACATTTCCACGTCTCCTTCATATTACACCGGAAGTACTTAGCAATAAATAATGATGCTTCACGTGGAGTGCGCACGCGTCTACCCTTTACAGTTCCTGGCCACCCCATAGATGGTTTAAAGAGGGTATTAAATATATGTAAACATAGGTAATTTCTAATTTTGTAAAGCTTATTTCAGTTTTACGCTGCATGCCGTATGTAGGAGAGTAGGCAGTGGGAGTATGTTGTTAAATTTGAGTTCTGAGAGTATTGCAAATTAAGTATTGGAACTCAACACAGCGTTTTGTCTTGAAACTAGAGCGAAGAAATTAAAATATTAAATATTTCATTACCTCGAGTGAGAATCGAACATACAACATGTCGCGTTTATAGCCAATACAACATACATATTTATGTTTGTACAAAAATCGATTCAGATTGAAACAGTTTATGTGAACGACCTATAACTAAGATATTATCATAATAAATTAATGTATTGGGATTTTTCTTCCTTTCCATAAAACAATCAACAATTAATAAGCTTATCTGTTTCAAGTAAATCATGGCGGCGACTTAAATAACAATTAAAATAACGATGGACGGGAGTAGATTGTTTTGATAAAAGAAATATTCGAACTTGGTTTGGTCAAGGCGAAAGTAGTTAGGTATAAGTTATTATTATTTTTTTAACTGTATTTACGTAAATACGTTTTGATAACAAGACGCAATATTTCGATAATTGGCCAAATGTTAGTGTCGGGAGTGCAGTGTCTTAACACTATGTACGCCTTGTTATGCTATGCTATATAAAAAAAATCAGTTCTAAAATATGAAAGTTGATGATATATATTAAACTTGATGACTAAATGTCATCAATATTATAGGAAATGAAAATAATCAACATTTTTAGCTTTATGCTGTGTCCCACACATATCATGGTAGTCAGGGGTCAAGAGGTAATGCTTCAAGAATAGGTCGAAAAGAGAGGAAAAAAAGGGGCGTAATGGAAACGGTTCTAACACTAGGTTCCTATATTCATCCTGCAAATTGTAAAAAACTACCTAAAAATATATATTTTCTTTCAACCACTTTACTCTTTGAATGTCTAAACTGCAGATACGGTCTATGGCCACGAATCGATATTCATGAAATGTTTGGCATTTGTTTAAAGAGCCCTAAACCAACGATTCCGTATCGATTTAAATAGTCGATTACATTGAATTATTTGTATACAGCGGCGAGAACAAAACTGTTTAGTAACCGTTAAGCATACCTACTGCATTTTAAAGATCATAAATCGATTAAATGACTCAATATTTATATCAATGCTTCGATTCGGTATAAAAAAATGTACGGATAGTTTACAAATTGTGAAAGACTTCAGCGGTGGCAGTATAAGACTACTAGATACTATATTCATATTTTATACATAAACCGAGACTTTAGCTTAGTTCTTGTAAGTTACATAGGTAGGTATTTTTGATTTTTTTCTATGTAAGTTCTTGAAAGTTGTATTTTTTTTTAACTTCATGTTGTACAGCACTATAGGCAGAGGGAACTTGGGAAACTGATCTTAAAACATTCCGTTCACATTAACACACAACACAAGTCATACTTAGTTATAAAAATAATGAAAGCTATATTAAAATCTGCTAGAATTACTTTAAAAGAAAATATATATCAGTTTGTAATAAGTACTTTACCGTATTTCTTAGAGATTAGGTAATTTGATACTAGCGTAGAATGTCGCGCTATAAAATGCTAATAGACGATGGTTCGATCTTATCGTTGACACCTAATTTTTATCCGACCACGTCGAATGAATATAATGTCTTTAATACAGATTTTATATGTATGTATAATACAAGTTTTACATGTTTTTGTGATTGTATTTGTAGTAGAGAAAGAGCAAATATTTTTATAATATAGATATCAAGCTTCGTGTGGAGTCCCGACACTCAACGTAAAGAGAAGAGTGTTTCAGTACTAAGTTTTCTCTTGTTGCTATACTGTAAAAAGCGTGAAGCGGTCATATTTCAAAATACGCTTAACTATTTTCTTTGTATTAATATATAGGTGGTTTTCATTGTTTTCTTTCCATTACCGAAACAACCACGTCACTATTAAAGTGTTTCTATACTTATAAACAAATAGTGTAGAGCAGAGTGACTCAGGATTGGAAACTTCCGAGTTTTTGCAAACGGAAATCGATATCAAACTTTTAATTTAATTTCTTGAACACAAAAACAGATATAGAGATTTTTTTTTCATACAAGTAACTTTTTAAATATTTTTGCACACCTACAAGTTTATTTTCTCACATGATTAGCATAGCTGAAAGTGAATGCTCTTTTAAGCTCGCATTTTGTACATTTTTTTGTATTAATTGTGTATATAAAGAGAATGCTCTTTTAAACTCGTAAATTATTAATTTCATGGATTTGCCAAATAAAACAAAATCCAATACAATATATACAAGTATATTGTAAGCTTATCAGGATTTTTATCAATTCTTGTTAATATATCTATTAAAAAGTTATCTAGTAATTACAAGCTACTAATTGTTACGTATTCAATAGCCGTTGTAGTTGCAGCAAAATTTGTGATGGACACGAGCGATAGCGTTGATAAGATAACGAAACTTATCAAAACAGATCTAGATATATATAACAAAATTATTACAACCAACCATTTTCTAGGAAATTATCGAGGTTCAATAAGAAATTGGGGTAACCTTGTGATTTTCAATGTTTTTTCCATTCTGTAGATAATATGGCGACGCGTGAAATATTTAAGAATAGTGAAGAAAAGATAAAATTTCTAGGACATTTTTTTTTACAAAATCATTATTAGCATAAGATAAAAACAATAATTGGAGAGTTTATCAGTCGATTGTCTTTAAAGACTATGTTGGTAAATATATAGTAAATATGCTTCATTTTCACAACCATCGCAATGGAAACATTGGAAAGAAAATGGACAACGGAGAGTCTTTACACTTCGTTCTATTTGCCTACCCTTACCCTATATGATATTATAAGAAATAAAAAAAAACTTAAAATTAGGTTATGTCACATGTGATTATGGCTGATACAGTGTTAACTGATATGTTGGTTGCACCGCGTGTTAACTGTTAGTTAGTAATAAAATTAATTTAACAACATTTTTATCTGTCCATCGCCTAATAAACCGTCACTTTCGAGTCGAATGGTTAAAACTGACTCGAGATAACAATCTGTATCAATAAACTTACTAGAGTCATGTATTTCGTAATGATTATGAATAATTATAGAGGTGATTTATGTTTTCTTGGTTTAAATGTTACTTTTTTTTAGTTTCATGCTTGCAATGAAAAGCTAGTGTTAAGACACTCTGATGTCCGTTTATTGGTTAAATTGAGATAATACATGTTAGGTTCGAAAATTGACGCTGAAAATAACCAACTGGAAATCGAATCTACAATTATTGTTTATTACATATTTGATTCTGCATCGCTGCATAAAAGTGCCTTTGACTATAGAGCCTTGTCTACACATTCGATATTTATTTTTCACATAAGAATGTGGTAGGTATGCACGTCGTAAGGACTATAGTTATTGTGAATTCTTATCATTTTTCCATTTTATAGAAAGATAATGTAAGTATAGATTTTTTTTGTTATTTACATATTTATTGTTCTTAAATTGTTATGCAATTAGCTCTATAAGGACATTTGTTCTAATATGAAAAAATATGTTTTAGTTAAAAATACAAATTAGCAAGACTGAGCAAAGCCTCACGGTTTTTGCGCATGCTGTATACAGGTAAGGCTATGGAAACCTGAGAGTCTTAATGTCTTAGTGTCTTAATAGGAACTTGTCTATAGGTGTCTTAACACTAGGTTCCTAGATTCCCTCTACCTATCTTAGCAGGTGTGGAATACAGTGTAAAATTTTAAAAAAAATGCTTCTTAAATGGCAGGATTTATCAACGCGTGCGATTTTTTACCAAAGCGTGGAAATGAAAATAGTTATTATATAATAATTTCCTCCAATAGGAATCGAACTCATTACCATTGCGTTTACTGCGCCATGAAGGCCTTATTTTAAAAGCACATTTGCATAAACCGTCGCCGTACTTAACATTGCATACAGTTATGGCATCGTTAGAATTGAAAACAAACCGTGGCCGATAAACGCGATAAGGTGTTTCTTATCAGTCGAGCAAAAATCACTAAAATGCACTAGCGAATGATTTATTTTCAAAGTTATTACCAACTATCGCACTCAGAGACGTCAATTAGCGTTTAACAGATATTATTCAATTGAAATATGCATTTGTGCCAATTTACTTTTTAATTGATATTTATAAGTGTGGTTGTCACTTTTGTGTTTCATTAGGGACGTATCTATTACTGAACTGAATATAATTTAATTAAAAAACCCTTTTGATTCTTATTTTTCTTGTTCACTTAATTGAAATGTTTTTTAAGTTTCACCGTGAAGCGGTCACTCGTAAGGACGCAGCGACAAACGTTACAGTTCAATTATATATAATTATCATATTTTTTGTTTTGCTATGAGAAGACTAAACGTTTTCAGTATGAAAAGCATCAGCAGTTTTTTAAGGTCTCTTACAATTTTTATAATCCATGGCAGTAGGTATGAGGTAAAAGCCACGTCAATCTAGTCTAAAAATGTATAATACTAAATATTAAGCAAATAATCCGATTCGACTTTTTTTGTGTAGGAATAAGGTTCCTTGTGGTATATATTAAGTATATTAATAAAAATTATTATTAATAAAAATGTTACTTAGGGAAATACGATTACTTATTTCTTATATTTCTTCGGTTCATTTGAATAAAGCACAACTAACTAATGTCTTATTTAAAAATGTACAAAAATTGAAACCTCGTTATCCTTAGAGCATCCACAGCCAAATCGAACCCACTATCATCACTCAACACTGAAACCACACAATTGGACCAATAAAAGGTAATTTCAACAAATTAGAACCACTGTTCGCTTACGCATACAACGCGGCACTGATAAGGCAGCGCGCACAGTACCTACATAATCTATAGAATTTTATGATTTTCTTTATCAATCGACACGGCGGATTACACGCGATAGCAATCGAATATTACAACAGAAGTTACCAATGCTTATCAGAGTTTTGCAGATTTTCCAGAAGTTTAGTTTTATTTGTTCGCGATAAAAACTAATCTGACCGTTTGTATAGGGATTTTTGATGGCCCTTGTCCTGTAAGTGTGTTTATTTTTAACGATTTTCTCTAGGTATATAAGTTTGGGGAAAGGTAATTTAGTGTGCGGACACTCCGTTTTGAAAGACAGTATTTTTAGTACATGGCAATCTATATATACACTATCTGCGACTTTAAACAATGTTTTATCAAGCACATATATGTAGTTATTTAAGCAATACCAAAATATTAACAAAATTTTTTTTGTCTGTTTGTCTGTCTTTCTGCTTGTCCGGGCTAATATTCGCAACAGCTGATCTGAATGTTATTACGACACTGATATATAAAGCCATGGACATATGAAACCACTTAATTTTAATTATTTCTATAGATGTGTTATCTTGGCTATCGATGTGTCACAACTAGTGCGAGAATTTCCACCTAAAGTCATATTTATTATGTTATTCTGATACTACATTTAGCTTTTTTAGGGTTCCGTAATCCAAATGAAATATACAATATTTATTCTATCTTACGTATATATTAAGATAATCAAATCAACGTCAAATACATAAGTCTATGCTTTTTAAGAGCTATAAAAATAGAGTTACAAGTACGTACTAGTAGTTTCCGTTGACCTAGGAACTAAAGTTAAAAAACATTAAATGAAATTTGATAGCACAAGTAAACAAGCTTATTTATGATAGTAGTGATACGGCCGTGTCTCCGCCCACATGGACTATAATATTTTGGCTATCGTATTATTTATTAGTTTTAATGTGAATGCAAATAACCAAACATTGCTAACTTCGGCCTCTTTTTTCCGTGGTAAAAGGCTGTTGGCTGTTCTTATGTGTGTACTAAATTTTATTAATATAGATTAAGTGAAAGACTTAAAATCGTAACACACAAACAAACAGACAGTTATTTTCGTTAAGAGTTGATAGTTTTTCATTTATTCACTCTGGTAAAAAGGGAAAGCAAAGTTCCATCACTCAACAAGCAATACCTCGAAAATTTGGTGAAAGGGGAGAAAGGAGTGTTTTAACACTACATTCCCTCTTCATACCTGGGGATACAGCTTGACAAAAACGTATATTTTTTAGATAAAATCAATTTAATTTATACATATAATATTATACAGAACCCATGAGTATATAACATTTTTAAATTATTAATTTCCAACATATTATCATTTTAAAACTATACGATTCGCTTTAAGAATATAAATATTTATATTATATTATGATAATTATTGAATCTATAATATAATTTTTAGCAATTAACGTCTCTATATATGGGTTGGGTACATTAATTTAGTCTGGTCAGGTGGAGATTAATATTTATATATCATCATTATAAGTTGAGTATACTCGTGGCGCAGTGGCTGGTGGATTGTAAGCGGATTGATGTTTGTGGGTTCGATGACCACTCGGGTAAAAGATTATTATATTCAAATAATTTGAATTTTAACGCGACGACGAATCATCCACGAATCGTCTATTTTTCGAGTCATTGGTTGTTGAATAGGAGAATCCAACATTTTTTCAGCTTCTCGCTGTATTCCGCACGTAGCACGGTGCAGAGAACCTGGGAACCTAGTTTTAAGACACTCTGTTTCCGTTAAAATATTTCTGTTCCCTACTTTTCGCCGAATTCTTGATGCATTGTGCTTTAGGAGACGAAATTCAATACAGCGCTTTGCCTCGTTGCGAGGTGAAAACGAAAATATTAATTATTTCCATTACCCCGAAAGGTAATTCGACTTATAACGAAAAAAAAATTAATGCGTTTAACACTATAGAAGTTTTATTTACTTATAATAAATACATAAAATTATGTATATACATGTTTATTATAAGTACTATTTGTAACTAAACACGAAGCGTGAACGTTGCGCATCCGCGCGGCAATTTATCGCGGCGGACAAAAGAATTTTTGACGATTACACAAATATAATGCGACGGATCTGTCCGATATAGCCGCGGACAGGTGACGTGACGGTACACGGGGTACACGGGGTACACGGGGGAACTGTCAATGCAAACTATGTGGCTCATGTAATATTTCAAATACAACTTTGTGTGAAGAAAATGAATGGATTCATGCTGTATCCCGATTGGCAGAGTATGCCAGCGAGCGGAATGCTCCCATCCTGCTTACAATTAGATTCGATGAAAATTTTATATTAAGAGTCCAAAACATATTATTTCAACTAAAACAAACAAATACCTAAACCCCAGCCTCGATATCACCATCACCATATCCAAAAAAAAGTATCCATCCAAACAAACCAAAAAACTTTATTCCCACATAAATTCTCGAACGTTGAACATTGTCAGATTTTTCCAGTAAAAAGCTCGGGGTGTAGTTCAAACGGCGTCACTATCACATCCCGCAGTGTCTGTCGCTGAAACTTTTTAACTTGGCTACCGACGTACCTACTCGTAGAGTAAAACGGCTTACCGCTGACGAGTGACGGGCAGGAATACTTATGTATCAACGCCTGCCAACCTCAGATATGTCACTCATACGGACACATTTAAGAGAATCGCGAAGTTAAATTGAAATGGCAGTGTCAATAACTAGATCGTTTTTAATGGAGTTGGAGGTTTTTCGAGGTTATTTAGGTGTTGGTCTGATATTCCTGTAATATGAATGGGAAATATATGGAAAATTGTATTTTGTGGATAATTATTATATGGGTATATGGGCTGAAAATAAAGAAAATCTTCAAAAAGTATATTAATGATATGAAATTAAACATAAATCAACGTTGAAAAAAATAAAAACTTAAACATTCCAACTGAATTTATAAATAAGAACATTTTGTGTGTAGACAGACAGTTCAAAATTCGCCATTATATTTAGTTATTTAAACTAAATTATCAGTTCAGACTGTCAAATTACTGATATAGTAACGAAAAGCGTTAAAATAATATGCGATGCGATGATAATAACGTCTACTCGATGGGCTTTCATTTCCGCGCGCACGTCGCTCGATAACAAAGAAGTGTTGACATATTTAGAACAAGCCTGAAATCGCGTTGGCAACACTGTACCGACAGCCGTCAGTACTGCCAACACACCCAGCGGGATTTTAATTTTCGAATCCATCCCGCGATTGACGTGTCACTTCCCGCGCTTTTTGTTGTAAAATGTCAAATCAACTCGATTGCTTCCTTTTTTTTAAGTGCCAAACTTAGACGGTGATTGACGCGAGCTCGGTCTTGTCTGGAATTGAAATTTGATTGATTCATATATTCCCATTATATTTTCGAAAGTTGTGACAGCTTTTTAGATTGAGAAAAATTGAGCTAGTAAACTTATGTGTATTTAACTTACAGTTTTGTATGTTACGTTGCGCTAATACATAACTAATAAATAACTGAAATTAATATACATGTGCCAACCAAATTATAAAACATAATGGACAATGGAAGTGGACATTTTCCATTATAACTTGAAAAGTAAAAACGCCAAACATTCAATAACAAATGTCACAGCGACATAGCCGATATTTTAAATTAGAAATGAATTTTTGAGTTGGCGCGTATCGCTCCAGACCAACGTCCGTCACTATCTTTATTCCACACGGACGCGCTGGATACTCGCTTTCTCGATACACCGACTCGATTAAAATAAGAATATTTTGAGCGCAACACTATTGTGTGGGGCACTTCCGAGAAAGTATAAGCTGATACTTTGGTATATGAAAACTTGTAGGCATTATGCAACGAAAATATGATTTTGAAACGCTTGTTTTTCTTATTGCTTCACTTTCAAACATTTAATTTAGTATTACAATTCTTTCATATGTATGTATTAATAAATAGAGTAAGTGACACGTCATCATTACTAATATCTGTATACCATTAAATATACCAACACAAAAATAAAGACAACTTAATTTAAAGATTCACGTAAAAACAATTTTTAAATGAAACGTCGCTTAGTTCATTAATAATCTGTGCTCCAGGTGAGAGTGTACACGACATCTCCACGCCGAGCGGGCGAAGTTATCTTGTAAATAAATTGAAACACTCGACGAGAGCCTTAATCGAAATAGAGGCGGTATAATCCAACATGGCGGCTGCAATTCGAGTTGCAATTGTCACGGGCCGGTGCTCGCCGCCGCTCCTTGTTTTTAGTCGATTGCTCGATATTCGTTTTTGTTTGCCCCGCCAGATACCGGCTGCACCAACCTGTCATATCGACTCTTTGTTTGGCGTGGAGAAAAAAGAAAAAACTACGATAAAGACTCTCCCGAGCAAATTGGGCGTTTCTGTTTGTTATAAACAACGGAGGTGGAACGCCGTGATAGCGGACAATAAACGTCTAAAATATCTCTTTTTTTTTCGAATGAATTTGTTGATTGTTTTCACTCATCCCACCGTTATACTAGTTTCCCGCGTTTTCTCAATTGACATTTCAATGTGACGTTTAATTTTTTTTCATGTTGCTAGTTTGGTTTAAAAGTAAAGAGTGGTTTGTCTATACGATTTGCAATGTATTCACTTTTTTTACTATATTATACTATATTATTTTTTTCTTCATATAGCTCAAAAAATATATCTATATAAATGTATGCTTTAAAGAATAGTATTTGAATACTAGCCCATTGTTTGCAAACATTTTGGAGAGTGTTATTTATGTCGGCGTTGCGCATCCTTAATAGGTATATCTGGACCGCACTTATCTGAGAAGGTGGGGTAGAGGAGGCCAGGCTTGGGGGTGCCGATATGAATCACTGGGAGTAATGCCTGCAATATCACGTAGTGCACTTTGTCAACTGGTTGTAGCCTTGCAGTCGCATAGATAATACTGAGATTGTACCATCCAAGATAGTTCGGAATCGAGGCGAGAGTTCTTACGTGAAATTAATGTTATTTCGGTAAAATACATCGCATACATTTGTATTATTATCGCGTTTCCTTTTATGAGCTTTTCCGTGTTATTTTAAGATAATGGTTTTAATGCTTATGATGTATAATACAAGAATTAATGTGCATATTATAATATGTAAAACAATGTATTACTTAAAAAAGCGTAATTCCATTAATAATATAAAATACTGAGGTCAAATTTCGAAATATAAGCAATTTTGTAGATTTACAGCACTCGTATAGTCGTGGCGTGGAAAGGGCAGCGATATCATCGAGGAGGGCCCTCGTGGAGGACCAGACGCGGCTAATCTGCGTTGGTCGCGCGATCACAGCTTATTCGACAATTATTCGCATCGCGTTAGAGCTCACAGGGCTGTTGATCCTGACTGTCATTTAGTCATCAAGTAAGTAGGCGCGTCAAGCGTGACATCTCCGTGTACGGCTGTGAGAAAATTATTTTGCTTAAGATGTTTTTCATAAAAAAAATGTTTAATTTTTTGTAATAGAGCTATATCTCTTTACTAATATTATAAAGCTGTAAGTTTATTCAGTTAAGCCCGTTACTCTCAGGAGCTACTGATTCGAGTTCAAATATTTTTTTATTTGATAGTTCAAAGGTCGAAGAAGGAGAGTTTGTCGACAAATTTAGGCTCTATTACATTACGTTAATAATTTTGATGTAGCCCTCTGTACCAGCAATCGGAAATACCTAGAGCACTTGACCATCGGAGCAAAAGCGTATATGAAAGTTAGTGTTATATAATTTAATTATAATATATTTTAATCATTCTCTATGTGTATTAGATTAAATAAAGTAGATCATTTTGCAATACCATATTTATGTCATAATCACCTTCATAAATCACACATTAAATACGTAATATACAGGAAAGGAATAAACAGATAATCTAGGGCCATTTCTAATTCCTAGTCGAGTAATAATCGATATGCGATCGATTTATCGCTGGCATCGTTGCGTAAGTTCTATATAAATGCTAAAATATTCCCACGTTTTACTCAACGCCGTTACGTGTAAATATTTATTGTTTATTGGTCATTGAAGACAACCTCTACATAAATCTTCATAGGTTGTGATTGTTCGCATTTAAACTACACATAAAATGATGATAAAATCGATTTTATTGATAGAATAAGTTAATTCACGACTTCAAAACTTCTATATAATTATTCAAATTAAATTGTGACCTTTTCAATGATGGCAGTTGCTGGAAGTAGAAAAATACATGTAAAATAGATTGTTTTATTTCAATTTAGTTTAGGAAACAACTTAATGTGCTTGAAATATTAGAATAAAAACAAATAGCAAGGTCTGCAGAAGTCTAGTGCTTAAACTCTTTCTCATTTTGCGCCCAACTCTCGAGACATTTACTAAATTCAACAGAATAATGTATCGAAAATTTAAAAAAACAACACGCCTTATATTTCGTTAAAAAGAACTATACATTATTAATTTTACGAAGTTCCACCAGTCTCCCCAATCTTCCATAAAAAAAAAAACAATTTATCCAAACATATCATTTCCTTAAATCCTTGTCCAACCTTGTTTGATGTAGGCACAAAGGAACGAATGCAATACTAATCTATCATCAGCTTTTAAAAGCTTAGCGTTTTAAAGTTAGCCTTTTCATTTTATCTTTTACAAAAGCCTCCTTGAAGTCTATGAGCTCCGTGTGTTATCGAGTTATTAGAGTGTCCACTTGTAGGGTCGACAGTTCAGACAGTTATGCGACATTGTACAAATGTATGTAAAAATGTTTTGTTTTTTTTTTGTATTTTCAGTTTTACATTTTTTTTATTTTAAATATTAAAATAGGAATAGAACAACATTTTTAGGTTTGGGTAAATTGCATTTAGAAAACCAAGTGTTATAAGGCTCTTTTCATTCTCCGGAAAAAAACGACAATTAAAATCTCCCGACACAAATATATCTAAATTTAAACAACATTCGACTGAACATACTATTTACACAAATCACGGCTAAGAACAGCAAAAAAAAGCAAAAAAAAACTATATTAAAATCGCTTGAACCTTTTGAGAGCTACGATGCCACAGGCACATAAATTATACATACACACTCAAATCATACTGCCAGTACCCTTTTTCATGGAGAGTTAATAATAACATGAGGTTCCTTAATGTTAATATAAGGAATAAGGAGAGTTTAAATATACAAGTTTATATAGCTCTCTGAATGTATAGGAAAAATAGAAATACTTACAACCCAGCTGTCAGTAACTTCAATTCAAATTCAAATATATCGTAGACTTACCTGTAAATAAATAAAAATATTAAGATATTGTAAATGATTTTAGAAACTATTATTTTACAGATATTGCGTTGTATCACGGAACGTAACGTTACACTTGTATGAACAAAAATGTTTCTGATATGATCTTTAATATTTTTTTTTATTACATGCTAATTTTCTTGTTTATTACATATTCATTTCCTCACTTTAGTAACGAGGCAAAGTGCGGCGTTAATCGCCACCACTCAAAACGCAATGTCTTCTGAGTTCGGAGGCCAACAAAAATATTTTAATGGCAACGGACTGTCTTAACACTAGGTTCCCAGGACCCCTCTACCTACCCTGTTATGTGTCGGATATAGCATTAAGCCACAAAAAATATTACCAAGAAAAACCGTAACAAGCCATTAGTCTTACCGTATTGGTTAAGAAGGTTAGTCAATACACGTTCACACAAAATATATTTAAAAATCAATAGGCCCATTATTAGATTATAAATCGTTTTTATTGTCGCATCGAAATTCATATATTTCTATAGATCAAAGTTAACGATGTATTTGACATGAATAATTTAAAATTTAAAGTTTAATATGGTAATGTTACTTGAGTCGTAAACGTATAACTTTAAGATAATCAATTTGTCACGTCGATACAGTAGTTTTAAGAGTTTACGTAGCGTATCCTGCACACAGCAGGGTAGGCAGAGGGAATCTAGTGTTGGGACACTCCGTTCCCCACTCTGGAGGCATTGTGTGTTGAGTGGCGGAACTAGACGCCGCGCTTTTGCCGCGACGCTAGAACGAAGAAATGAATATATAAATGGAAACAAATATATCATTTGCTCAAGTGAGGATCGGAGGCACACTTTGTACCCCTGAGCCCTGAGATTTGAACATTTTTTCAAATGGAAGTCGAAGTCAAAATCATCGCGTTCACATTCAAACCGTTCCATTGCACCGCAATGGTGTCAATTTAAAATATATGGTTATTTATTCTACTAATCTATAAAGACTTTAAGCTTTAAATGGAAAAGCTATAAAGAATGAAACATTAATAGACACCGAGATATATTATAAATAGAAACTTGGATAATAGAAACTGCAATGAATCAAAAACAAAACAATGTGATTATCCCCGCGCTTTCTGCTACTAGAGCGGTTCAAGGGAGAAGATCTCGCGATTTGTGATTTAATAAATGTTTAAGCTTGTTATATTCAAATCTAATTATTTTTTTAAAATCTATTATTCATTTAAAGTTTAGTGAAAATATTACTAAAAATTCTAGTGTTAATGTTGTTTTAATAGCTAAAAATATCTCCGAAAAAGATGGAAATGCATAACTATTATTGTGTATAATATAAAAATATAAAATCGCAATAAGCATCAAGCAAAATGTCATTAAAATAAACTTATTTTAAATTATTCTCAAGTATATTAAGTTTAAAAAATCCATTAATATACCTTCAAATAAATTATATTCATTTCCCCGCTCTGCTATAACCAGAGACAAACGGCGGCATTGAGTTCTACAACTCAACAAGCAATCTTTTAAAAATTGGGCTAAGAGTAGAGTGGTTTAATATTCTAACTTCTTACCCTCTGTCTATTCTGCTATATGAGAGATGCGGGAGATGGGGTCGTGAATTAAATCAAATATCTTGACAATATAAAAATACTATAAAAAAATTCAAACTAAAGTAGCAAGTATTAGTTCAAAGCATTAGACCTAACTAAGCCAAATTTATATAAAACAATCCACATTACAATCAGAAATATAAATATAATCCAATTATACATCTTGTTAGAAACAACACAAAAATATAAATTTCTACAACTTACTAAAAAATTCACAACTTGGGCCACTCAAAGAGGCAAGCGACTCGACAAGAGGCGAGCGCAGGAAATGAACCGGCACCCGGCGCGGTGGAGGCGCGCGATATCTCCAACGAGCACAATGTGCCTTCTTGTTACTTTATTAACGTTGACAAATTATACGAAACTAAATTAACGCGAGTGATCGTTGTTATCAGATAAATGTAGGTTCAATTATTATTGAACAATTCATTTTTAATATTTTCATACTGTTATTCAATATTTAGGAAATGTTGATATTTTTCTAGACAATGGGTAAAAATTTGAAATTACCTTTTTGCTTAGTGTTCAGAAGTTATTTAGCTTTTTATTTTTTTCCTTAAAAATAATAACCGTGTATGTCTTTGTAAAAAAATTAAATCAAACGGTTTCTTTATAAATGCTGAAATTAATGACTAAGAAATCATAATATTTGTATTGGATATTTAGTGAAGTTAAAAAAGTTGACCTTATAGGTGACCAATTCGGGAATTCATTAATTGTTGTTTGTTTGTTATAGTAGCTTATAGCAGGGAAGGTAGAGGGAAACAATTCCGTTCCCAACTTTCCGCCCAATTTTCGAAATATTGCGTGTTGGGTGGCGGAACTGAACGCCGCGCTTTTTATTGTAGAGTTAACCAATTCTAAATTATTAATCTTAAACAAATGTAGCTTGTTAATAAAATTTGATTAAATATACTCCAAATGTATTAATATCCTTAATATATCATAATCCTTCTCCGATATAAATTCTATAAACAATGGAATGAACCGCGTTAAGTCAAACGTAAATTGAACAAATAGTGACGCTAATCTTTTGCCGAAATTAAAGAAGGAAAGAGCTTTAGTTATTTGATATATATTAAGTTATTAATTATTTTTAATTAAAACTTTGAAAACATATTATTGGTATAAAGTATTAACTTACTTGTGAAACGTGCTAACCGAATTAAAAGATACTTAGACCCTCTATTGTCTACACTGTTATGATAAATCGAAATTATATATATTAATTTCCTTTAAAACAAATTAAAATCTTTTACCAACAGCACCAAATAAACCAATTTCAATAGTCCAAAGACAAGATAAATAATAAATAAACACCCTTCCACTTGTTTCGTACAAAGCAAAGTTTAAAACGAACGTTTGTGTTCTCGACGATCTGTTTCAGGAAATTAGCTGAGCTTCGGATTATAGCGAAATAAGATATTGTTTACATCTACGCTGTGTATCCGTTTGTGTGACTGATGCCCCTTTTGTGTGTATTGAATATTTCAAGCGAAAACTTCGTAGATTTCGTATTTGATTCACTTCCCGTTTAAGTATTAAATGGCGGTGAATTATTGAATTTGATTATTTTATTATATTTATTATGAAAATAATTGTAAATAATATATAGTGAGGTAAGAGTAGTAGGAAAACACTGTATCGATAATACTGAAGGAAGGTTATAAAAAAATCTAGAAGACCGGGCTTTACAATCTTAAGATATATTTTTTAAGATAAATATATTATTTTATTACAAAATATGAGGATGGAACTTGTTATTGAAATGTAAAAGAGGCAATCAACATTTAATATCGTGACGTTGACGTGACGCGGTCCCGCAATTTCCTATCGTGTCCGTCTCTATGTCACGGCGTTTTCGGGTTCTAGAAATGTGATTATAGTATAGTAAAATGTATAAAATGTGATTTTTTAGGTTTATGCTCTATTTTATGGGTTTTTTTATTACTTTCAAGGGAAATAGAAATTATAACACTACCTGCTTGGTCGTTAGTCGGATTCCCACTCGGGGAATGAATTGCTTATATTGTCGTCTCTCTAGTAACAAGACACACAGCGTTAAGTTCAGCCAGTCAACACGAAATATTTTGAAAATTGAGCGGTGCGTGGGGAACAGAGTGACTTAACGTTAGGTTCCCTCTACATATCCTGCTACATATAGGTTGGAACATAACGAAAACTTTTAAACCATCAACGTAAGCCTATAAATGTAGAGATTCGGTACGCCTTTCTAAGACTTGTTTTGAGCTTCCTGTTTTAATCCTCATATAGTCCTAAAGCATATATGCCTTAAATATAGCACAATAAACATATTAATCGATTCAAGCGATAAAATACAATTGTTTGAACCAAACAAAATTCGAACTAACGACAAAGGTCTTACAAATGAATATTCAACGTACACGCCACACACGTATGGTTGTCTTAACTAATAATTTATGTAGAGACAAATTACTTAGTTTTATTGCCCCAATAATATTACCTTATAAATTATTATTACGACGCAATCGAGTACGTAATATACAACTTTTAAATGTCATACTGATAATTATTAATTATATTAATAAAATTTCAGATTTTATTAACCGACTTCTGTAAGAAAAGGAGGTTATCAATTAGACTGCATTTTTTTTTATTTTCGTTACCTCATAACTGGGTCCCATTTTCAACTTCCCGAATGGTCCCATTTTTTTTTGGTCCATGCCTGACAATGGTATCCACGAGTAAATCACATAAGTCTTAAATTTGCATTAGGTATGTGCGCGACAAATAGACGAATAAGTCAATGTCGCGCAAACCGATTTTGATAATTCTTTTTTTATTTGAAAGGATACACTTTAAGGATAATTTGGTGAGAGTTTGGTTAAGTTCCGATTATGGAATCCGGTCAAAATCAAGAAAGTTTGTTTTTTTTTGGTAATTATACTGTAATAGTTACAAGCAAAAACTTTTTAAATTGATGTCAGAAGTGAGATTCCTGATCGTTGCATTTCTTTTCAACCAACCTCAAAAAAGAGGACGTTTTCATTTTCAACCAACTTCAAAAAGGGAGATTCGCCGAACCGAATACCTTTTATGCATATATGTCTCTCTCTCTTGTCAATATACCAAAATGTAACTTTGCACAAAAATAATACCTAATTAAATGAAGTTTTACATAGGAGAACCACCACTCGTTTAAGTAACAGCATTTTAAGATCTACTCATCACTTAAAATCGTAAAATAAATAATTTTTTAACAAAAAGACCGACTTCTAAAAACGATCTAAAAAGTGAAAAATAATTTTACAAAGATTTTATATTTTTGAAGTCGGTGTCAAGCTAATGCTACCAACACCCTTACCAGAATATCAAATTACTAAGCCTGTTTGTTTTCGTTTTTAGAAGTCGGTTTCTCTTTTTGTTAAAAATTAATTTATGATATAAAACTATGTTTTTAATTTGTTTTCGTAAAATTTTATATATTTTTCTATATTTGTACACGTATAATGTACATACATATCTATATAATTGCTTCGTTACCACTAGGTAACAACTTTGACCTTAGTCTTTTTAATAAATTATTTTTAGTGATATTTATTTATATAGAAATACTTGTCATTCCGAGGCTGTCACGGCAGTGTCTGCTTGTAAACAGGACAGTTTGAGGTTCGATACGTACACTAGGTCTCCGCTGTGCTGAAGCTGCTTTTCTATAGCTTCATCTTCTTTTTGCTACTTTGTCGTTTTAAATCATTCGCCTATTTCGGCGAAAATGTGTACAGATAAAAAAAATATGCTATCGATTCAAACCACATGTCTTATAAAAAAAAACTATAAAATTTCCAAAAAGAAACTAAATAAAGAAAAGATAACACCACAGATTAAACCAATAAAAAAACATGTAATCTTTCAAAACACAAAGCAAGCGAAGCCATCAAAACGTTCATAGAAAACCTATCTACCCTATAAACGGGTGTAAGTTTCGCATACACACTAAGATTTTAATATAGCGATAAGCTTGGACGATCTGAGACGTATGCCGCGTCACGGGCCAATATCCGATCTTAAATTGAAATATCTGACCTCATCCCCTATCCCATACCCCCTGGGGGGTAGGTATAGCCACGGACCCGTCCCATCCGATTTATGGAAATTTATTATGAATGTGGCGTTGTTGATACATTGTTATTAAGTGTTGTTATGTTTAATTTTTAAGCATTTATTTCAGAATTTAGTGGAAGTGATTTTAAATGGATTTTTTAGTTTTGATTTTTGTAAAGAACACTAATCGATTATTTTATCTTTTATTTGGGATGGGTTATATTTAAATTATTCTTATTTTCCCGCCATTATAGGCAAAGCGTGGCGTTGGGTTCAATGTGCAATGTCTTAAATTTTGGCGAAACGTGGGGATCGGAGTGTCTTGACGCTAGTTTTCCTAAAAAATCGTGAAACTCTATGACAAATATTAAATAAATAAATATATAAGTATATAAAAATATATAAATTTAAATATCTAACTTTGATCATACCTAAATACAGTAACAAAGAACAAAATGATGATTCAAATGACTGAATCATCGATGCATCGATAACTCTTCCTACACGTTCTTACAAAAATTGACAATTGTTATTCTATTTGCATATTATAATCGTAATTTTGTTTCTAAAGTAAATTTTAGCATTTTTTTATATATGTTTACTTAATTTATATTTCATAATATAAGCACATCTAGAAATTATATTTATTATTATGGAGTAGTCGCAAAATTGTTATAATAAAAAATATTAACACGCTCTCCCCATTTCTCGACATCGTTCGTCTCGTTAGCAGACCAAGATAATGATAATAATTAATTCCCTCGAGCGGGAATTGAACCCACAGCCGTCGAGTTTACTTATGCGTATAATATAAGACTTATTTTATATGAATTACCAAATTGGTGCTATCGCAGTTGTGACAGATGTACAGTTACATTAAGTGTGTTAATGCTCAAGCCAGAGTGTGACCACAGTTTACATATCCGTTCTCTTTTAATTTTAATTGACAAAAACCATTTCCCTTAATTCTAGTTTTGATTCCAATTAATTAATCAATATCATATGTACCTAATATAATATTATTTTATATTTTATAGTACTTTTTGCTTGAGGTCTTAAACATAGCGTACAGATATATGAAATTGATTAAGTATATATATATATCTTCTTCTTCTTCTTCCTGGCATTAATCCCGGCTATTACCAGGGTCTGCCTTCCTACTTAACCTACTCCACTTTGCACGGTCTTTTGCGTCCTCGGTGGTTAGACCATTGGCTCTCATGTCCTGCATCACGACATCCAACCAGCGCTTCCTTGGGCGTCCGGGGGGTCGCGCCCCAGGAACTGGTATAGCAAGGCACTTGCGTCCGACATAGTTAGGCCGGCGCGTAACGTGGCCAATATATATATACATATATATGTAGGAGGAAGAGATTGGAACAGATATTATATTATCTTAGATGTTTATAGATTAGCTTTAAAATTATTATCTGTAGCAACTGTTTGACTGACTGGCTGTGTTAATGTATAAAAGACAATGTGTCAACACATTTGTATAGCTTCGGAGGAAATGATCGAAAAGACACTAATTGTTGATTATTGTAGAATTACGATTGGCTGACATATGTTTAAAAGACTGCAACTTGACTTTTATTAGACCAGTGAAGTAATTTGACCAATAACGTGGATGCTTATGCCTTAAGTGGAGTCGTGACGTGTGAGGGTGAAGTTCGATTTTAAAATAAGGAGGAAGTTGACGATTGTGGAATGATTTAGTCTTCTGATGTTTTGGAGAAAGGAAGGACGAGTGTCACGAATCTACTTCGTTATTTCTGCTTGCATTAACCCACAATGGAGCCCACAGGTCCAATAAGAGTCATTTGCGAGCAATGTCCTATATATATATATTTTAAAAAACGTTTTGAAATTCATTGCAGCTCGATTTGAACCTGCGCCGCTTGCAAAGCGTCCAATTGGACGGTTTGCGTAATTCGTGGGTTCAAATCCCGCTGCGGTGAAATGCTTGCAAGATGCTGTTCCATTTGTTAAACCAGTCTAAATATTTTTATTTGTCATACTTGTGATAGTTAAAACATAACAAAGAAGTTGCATATAAACTAGTATATTCCGATATATTTCCACCCATTATATGTAGAGGCACCTATCTCATGTACTCGTATGGTGGCGACATTCAATGATGTTATTTCCTCTTGTCTAACTAGACCGAATAAGCTTTAGACAAAATATTTTAATTTTTCCTCAAAATAGCAATCAAACCAATATCCGCAACCTTTACAGTCACACACATATTTGTCTATTCATATAATAATATCGTGTAATTATAAAATTCTTGATAGTTCTTACTTGCAATTGAAAAAACCCAAAAAAGTGATCTGTGGAATTACCTTCCTTGTCTGTCTGGTCTTTATATAGTCTCTAGTTCTAAGTAATATCTAAAGAAGAAAAAAATAATAAAATAAAATGTATAAGGTGACAAAAGGTACGGACCATAAGTCTGTAGTGTAAGCCAGAATTAAATTAAAAAAATGTCTTTATTTTCCTTTTTATTTGTATTCCACATATTCGAGAAATTGTGTTTTAGTGGCGAAACAACTAACACTGCTTACTTTCTTGTTAAACGAAAATAATTCATTTTCCCGAGTGGAAATTGAACCCATAACCGTCGTGTAATAGTGACGTCGCGTATTGTAAGTAAGCCCCTGCACCTCTCTCTCATACAAGAAACGATTAATTAATCAATTAGTATTAAATTAATTATTTATATAAAAAATAATTTCAAACTCCCAAAAGGAAATGCCACGTAAAACGTGAAGCCTTTTTGAGTTATATTACCAATCGTCTGTAGAGCGTCTAGCCACCCTTTCAGGGCTATCTGCGCATACGCAAGTTATACTAAAACACCGAAATTGATGTACAAAACTGAACCTTATCTTCGTGTACTAAAGTTGATTTTGGTTTGAATTAGATTAAACAAAATGTCGCAAATAAAATTCCGTTCTAAATGCAACCTAATAAACATTCATATCAAATGCATTTTTGTGGTCCACATTGCTTGATGATTATTCGACTTTATCACATTAATATAGGGTTGATATTTATTTGGCGATGTTTGCATAGCATCAGAATAATGATGCAATTCTTAGGCAATGGAAAAGGCAGTGAATTCGTGATATGACTAATAATTGATTGATCGATTGCAGATCTAACGGCATGAAATACGTGTCGGCTTTTGAGAGACAAGTATAGCTGCATGGACATACAAGCGCAGGTAGGTGTATATATATTTTTTGGCTTCACGCTTTATCCCGCACATCTAACAGGCTAAGCAAAGAGAATTTGGGCACCTAGTGTTAAGACACGTTCCCATAAAGACACTTCCGTTTCCCATTTTCCACAGAATACAGCAAGCATGTAAATGTTGAGTGGCTTTACTTTGACAGCAGAGCGAAGAATTGGAAATATTAAATATTGTTGTTGAGACATGTCGTACATTTGACGGATTTGGGTCCATATGCCATAAGCGTACGTTTAATTTGTAAAATAATTTCTAGAGGTTTCCAAAAATATATAAAACTAACAAAAGTGATTAATCCGGTTAAAGTTTCATTTGTAAAGTTTTATAAATGACACTCCATAACCAGATTTATTTTAAGAAGTTTAAAATTATTTTAAAATATTTTACAGTCTTCCCTAATTATTTGCTTTTACTAATATAATAACAAGAATATCATTTTATCTTTTAAAATTCAAAAAAACATGCATTTTGATGTAAATCTGTATCGAATCGATAAAACAATTGTATTTTTCAATAGAAATTACATTAAATGTGTACATCCCGATGTAACACCTAAACAAACACTGATAAGCATCATAACCTAACGTTATCAGTCGCTATCGGTGCTCTTATCACTCTCATTAGTGCGGTAGCGAGGCGATATTGTGAATGGTAAATATTTTTTTATGTAACATAAGTAAATATTTCTCCGATTTTAAATTTTAATGCGTTTTACTTAGGAAAGAAGAATAGTACTTTATAAGACGAGATTTAAACCTGAAAATTCTGAAAATCGTCATTACAAGAGGCGCGGATTCTTATCCCGCTACATTTAAGAAACATATGCATCTTCATCAAGTCTTTTGCTCTTTAACAATATGTAGTTGATTTTAACTATTATTGTTAAGATGATAAAATCGGGTCTATGGGTGTGTTAAAAATGAAAATCTTATTAACAGAAGATAATAATTTAGTATTGTTTTATTAGGGATAATTATTTAACTTAAACTGTAATAAAAATAATAAAATTTGCATCCAACTTTGCCACTTTCATTTGCAATATGCCGCTGTGTAAGTATTCCTATTATTTGTGTTTTCTATGTTAGAAAAAGAGCGATGTGTAGTGCCCCTTCCATCAAAAATAGATTGTTTCTTAAATGCTAAAACTGATTAAGATAAAAAAACTTTTTTTTGTTTCACGCTACATTAAGGCACAAAGCATTGTAGGCCGAGGGAACCTGGGAACCTAATATCAGTGTTAAGACAGTCTGTTCCATTTAAGACACTTCCGTTCCACACCTTCCGCTGAATTTTTAAGGCATTGTATAATAGAGAAAATGAAAATGTAAAATATTTCCAGCAATATGAATCAAAGCATATCCTTATGTCAACGGCCTCTTAAAATACATAATATGTAGAATAGAAAAGCTTAAAATACGCACGTTATTTCAAAGTAAACTCAAGATATATCATTCTCCATGAAATAGTGGTCGTGAAACTAAAATCATACAACAAGTTAATAAATAAAGTTCCCACAATCAATAAGGAAGGGATAATTTTAATTGGCGAACAATAAAATATGTGTGTATGTCGATTCGTACGTTACTACGTACTCAGTCAGTATCGATTACGCTGCTGGTGAAGGGGCTATATCGATTTTCTTATTGTTTTTTTTATTTAATTAATACTTTTTACTTACGTTTTGTATTTTATTATAAATTAAATAATAATTATAATACATTTAAAATAATTTTGGTGGTTTTTATTTATTACAACAGGGATGTGATTTTAACGTCGTGTAAAAGAGAACGGAGCGATATGAAACTTAGTTTGCCTTTGATTATTATTCTAAAAAACTATATAAAAATAGTTAAGTCATATTAATAGTCAAATTGATATATGTGAACTTAAAGTTGTAAATTTTATAAAAACTGTACAAAACGGATAAATAAAACGTAGCGGTGAGACAGCCACTGTGCCGTTTTAAAAAGTTGTTTATCGATAAAAATCGACAAAAATTATAAGATTCGCATTAACATGGTCATGAATGTCTTAAAATATATAATTATAAAGCATTATAAATCAATATTCAAATTAAAATGGCGATCTACTATCGATTTAAGAGGCAGCTTTGTGGCGTGAGATCGGCTCGCTGATTGCCCCCGCGCAGGTGCGACGGTACCTTCGTGACAATATAATTGTGCCATTGCCTCTCCCTTAATTTATACCTAATACTGATATAATCGAATACTTTTTCGCACGTCTCATTTACATTTAAAGCCTTTATCTGCTTTAAACGCGGACAATAATGATATTTCAGATGGTTGCCATTGATTGTTTTCTGTTTCAGCGATTGGCTCATAATATTATAACTTATAAAATATTTGAGAATTTCGATACTAATTAATGTTTATTATAGACCTTTCTGTCAAATTGAAATCTCTGTCACATAACATATAACAACACAATTATATTTTACGATTTTTTAAAATATTTTTCGCATTTCTGTCAAATATTACATATCTATAAGCCCTATAAATATTTTTTTATGTTCTGTTCATTGTGATATATTACTTTAATATTGTTATATATGTATTCCAATTAAAACAGTAGTATAATTTATTACTTTTATTTTTATTATTTGGAAAAAAAAAATTTAAATCGATATTGTTTTTAGACAGTAAAAAGCACATCCCTACACCGTAAGTTAGGCGTGCGCTATCGTGCAGTTCAGCTTAGAACTTGATATTCTCTTTAACTTGACTTTAGTCTTCAAGTACAAAACTCGTTGTGTTCATAGTTAATGGATATAAGTGAGAAATTTATGACTTCGTGCTTTAGGAAAATATATATTTATAGTAAAAAACCGGACAATCGCGAGTCGGGCTCGCCCACCGGGGGGTTTCTTAAAAAATTTGAGGTCTCGAGCTTTTTCTGTAATTCAAGCTTAGATTAGCCAGAGCCCTTTTCACTTAAAGTTCACTTGAACTAGCGGCTTTAATAACAAATTTTGCCTCCCTTTAAGGCTACATTTTTTTAGGAATTTCGAAATGCGGAAGTATTATAATTATGACATTGGCAAGTTCGCTAGGAGTAAAGCTGATTGATTCAGCCAATTTACCAAAAACAAGGGATTCAATTTGCAATTTTTTCAATATTAACACTAGGGAAATTATGATGTAGACATATGCTGTTGTAACAGTCAAGAACCATACGTAAATAAAAAAAAACATCATCACATACTAACTTTCATCGCAATCACCAACAATTTTTAATTTTTAACACAGCTCCGTGACGCAGGTGAATTTCAAAATTTTTTATTATATTAGAAAGTTGCCTTGAAATTTGAATTTTATTAACAAAATAATTATATTCGGAAGTGATTAGATTAGATGTTATTTAAATCTAAAACTTTATAGTTTGTAGATAAGGAAATTTTATACGTGAATTAATAAATATATAAAAAAATTCAACGTGTTGGTCGTTTTTGCGATTGTGCGCGCGTGAGAAAAGCAACTTAGTAATTTTTTATTTTATTTTAAGTTCTATTTACATCTTGGCTTAGGAAACATGTAAAATTTTGTAACATATTTGATGAAAAGTATAAGGAGGTACGTTGTTTTCCAGATATTAAAACAATAGGAGATATTAAAACAATTTCAGGGTAGGGTCAATACAAGCGTGCGACTGTAAACGCGACAGGTAGTGTGTTCGATTCCAACTCGAGGAAATGAAATAATTAATATTGTCATTTTTTGTGTTCTGGTGCCGAGATAAATCGCGGCGTCGAGTTTCGCCACTCAACACGCAATGCTTCCAGAATTCGGTGGAAAGTGGGAACCAGAGTGTCTTAATACGACTACCTACCTCTGCCTACCCTGCTGTGAGCAGAATACAGCGTGAAGCTGATTTAATTTAATTTTAATAAACATACATAGGATAACACTCACATGCACTTTGCTTTACGCCCGAATGCGATATAACGCGTATTGAGTGAAAGAAGTTACCACACTTGGTCAATAACAAAATTTAAAAATAACCGTTTCTTACGTAATCGAACTCACGCCCACCACATATAAAATTATCCGCTAAAAGACCTCATATAATACATAATCTAGTAAATAAATTATGAAAACAATACAATTCTAATAACATTTTTCCGTTGCATTCCCAACAGCTCGCGTGGCCAATAAATCCCGTGGACATTCTTACAAATTGGCAGCGATGGGATCGGACGCGCTTGTCTGCACCCCGCCTTGCTTGTTAACGCTTTAGATCGGGACGATGTAGGCTTTGTTCACACTTGACATATTGCTGTGTGTTTTTAGCTTTATATAAGTGTATTATGGTATAGTGGGGAGAGGATCGTTGGTGATCAGCGTGTGCTGGTGAAAGCGAGGTTTGTGAGTTCGAGTGTGAGCAGAGATAACTTATTATTAAGATCCTTCGATACTCCACACGTTACGTTGTGACGGTACTCCACACCGCGCTTTCTTTATTTTAAAATGCTCCTAGTTTATGATTTTTTTGAAATTTCTATATTTTTAATATCCTTGATAATTTTTTTTATAAAATAAATAAATATATTAAATTATAAATAATAAATAAAATATTTTTTTTTTTGAAATATAAAACAAGGATCGCTTACTAAAATATTATATAAAACAATTAATTATTGCAGTCTTTACTAAAAACCAGTGATTCAATAGAAAGTTTTGTATGTATAAATGCATATTAATAAGTCTTTAGTCCATGCGAGTTAAGTTCGCAGGGAGCGTAAACACTATATAATGTCATCTTTTTATAATTATGTATAGACAGATTATATCCATATATAAAAACATTTTACATAGATGCACCCATGTTTTCAACTGAAATTATATGCAATAAGCTAAAGTTTAGATACACTATTTTTTTTAACGCAATATGTAATATGTTTGAGTGGAAAAATGGATTAAAATGATTTAAAATACTTGTTTTAGAAGTTAATTGTAGTTATGGGTTCAATTTCCACGAAAACGTATATTTAAATTTAAAAACTTTTTCATCCCTAGCGGGGTAGTCAGAGAACGGTAAACGCTACAGTCTCCACATATCTTAACCTCAAAGTTAAGTTAACTTCTTCATATTGTGTTCAGAAAAGCTTTGAATTTTGTTGTGCAGTATAAACGTGATAAGAACAAAATTGGTATTTATTTTCTATATAAATATTTAGAAATGATCGCGCGGATTCGGCGGATAGTGGTGAAAGAAAGTATTATAATTCGAATGGAGTCTTAGCACTATGATGCCAAATTCCTTTTGCCTGCCCTTCTGTTCTTGTGAACACTTCTTAAATAATAATAGCTAAAGTAAAAAGTAAAGTTCAATAACGCAATATGTTTTTCTAAATATTACTATTGATGAGATATTTTTTTAGAGAGAAACAAACCAATGTTAGTCTACTTGACTAAAACCTTTACTTGATAATTAGAAGACTGTGACGTTATTGAATTAGTTAATGAGAATAATTTTGGATTTAGGATGACTAAAATAAATTAAAAACCTTTCCCTCATTTAGAATGGGAACCCACGAACGCTGCGTTCACTAATGCGTTTAATAATAAACCACACAGGAAAACAGATAAAATAAAATTTTCAATTTGCCACTCTTAGCCGACGCCTTATTGTCGTATCGTGACTACGCCTACGGGCACGGCTGGGCTAAATCATTATGGAGTTGAGTAACAGGTACTGTTGATGGTCGATCGTTATGTGTTTATTTATTAGAAACTATGTTTTTTTTTAGATTTACACGTACATAAATAGCATAGTGTTAGGACACTGTATTTCACTTTTTGAGTGAATCTTATTCGAACCACCCATAACTCGCCATAAGGAACGAAAGTGTTTTATTGGGGAGCTGAATGTATCGACTCAGCGAGATACAGCGTGACGTTAATAACAAATAATTACACAGAAGGAAAAACGAACTCGCAATCACCGCGTTTACCAGCAAACATTGTCCAGTGGTCTCTGACACACTACCTATATAGCAGTAAACATAAAATGTTTTTGCTTAAAATTGAGACAACAGAAGTGACATTAAATATATTCTAAACGTAATGTATTCAGTTAGGAAGCAGATAACGCGACGATGGCCGTTTCCGCAGCTACATCAAGATATGCTTTATAGTTTTTTGTGATAATGTTACTGCGTTACTAAATGGAAATACGTATTTAACTGTTTCACTCGCGTTGGCGCAGTGGAGCGTGCTTCTGGAAGGTGCGAACTCGAATTCAAGATTCGTTAAAGGTAGCTGACCATTATTAAAGTTATATATTGAATTAGCTAACGATTATTAAAGTTATAGATTTGAATGTAACCTACTGTACATAACAATGGTAAACGTAATGGTAAGCATGTTTCTGGGAAAAGGAACACCGGCGGTAGAAGAAAGTCATGTCTAAGGAACATCAAGGAATGGACTGGAATTAAAACCGCCGTAGATTCGATTCATTTGGGGACTAGGGACTAGGGACAGGACTAAGTATGCGAAGTTGACTGCCAACCTTCACTAGTTAGAGAGGCACATTAAGAAGAAGAAGAAGAACAATGGTAAGAGTTACCATATCCGTTACCGTTGTGTCATACACAACCCTGTTGTCAAATGCTACACGGGTGAGAAGCAACTACTACTAAACTATAGCAGGTATTATGAGGAAACAGTTAAGTTCCATTTTTTTATTAAATTATAATATATTAGAAATTCTTACTTAAAAATATTGATAATTTTATCTTTAACATGTAAGAAATGTGAGATGTAGCAAGTAAGAAAATTATATTAAGAATTGTGAAAGTATTTAGCTTGAAATTGCAATTCCAAGAATTTATTTACTTTTTTTCACCGTTTTTTTCTTTCTAGATTAACGATATACATATAACAGGTTAAGTACAATAACTTAGTTTCAAAACACTCCGAATTCAAATTCTCCTTGGAAGTTGCTTTAGCCCGCCTAGTTTTTGTTATGGTTTTTAATATATAAATCAGTGAAGTATATGATGATAGTCATATAGTCTATATTTTAAATAGAGTAAGTACGCTGTATATATGTATCCCGCGCAGAGCACTTTAGACAGGGGGAACCTGAGAACCTAGTGCTAAGACATTATCATTCGACCGAATTCTGGAGACATTGAGGAGAGCTAAGAAATGTAAATTAAATACATCATTTCCTTAACAAGAAATAGGGAATCCCCAACCTGGCACGTTTACAGTCGCACACTTGTGCTCCTTCGCCACAGAACTAATTTTTTAGAAAACTGTCTCTATTTTCATTAAAATGGCCAAAACTATTGTAAATGTTGAGTTAATTAAATATATACATATATATGTATGTATATTTGAATATTTTATTTTTAACTTACAACATAGGGGGCAAAACAGTTATCGCGTGATAGTGCCCGCATGTCGAATATAGATAAAATGAGTTTGAGTTATTCAATTATGTAGGTTAGTTGAAATTTTATGTATCACAAATTCGATTTCCAACAATTTTTATCTTTTTGACTGCGCCGTTTATTGGTCTATGCTAATTGTACTGGGGTATTATGATTTATATAGTTTTAGGTGATCTTCAGATGGAAGAAAAAGCTCATGATATGTAAAATATAATAAAATTAACCAGTGTTTAGCTCGCGGTTTTGCCCGCCTTTTTGTTTTTTTTTTAGGTTCATGTTTATCCCGCACGTGTCAGGGTAAGCAAAGGAAACCGTGCCACCTAGAGCTAAGACATATCGATCGTCTTTACGACATTTCCCTTCGCTATTTTCCGCCGAATTCTAGAGGCATTGTGTGTTGAGTGGCTGAACTAGACGCTGCCCTTTGCCACGTCACTAAAGCGAATAAAAAAAAATTAAATATTTAATTTCCCTTTGTGGGAATCGAAACCACAATCTGTTAAATTTACAGTTGCATGCTTGGGTCCCTGCACCATGACTGGTCTTATAAGACATATAAATAGATATTTCAGAAAAATTGTGTACCTATTGGGTTTTGCAAATTTGAGACTTTGATTGATGATTTTGACACCATTTCAATTATTGGGTGCAAAATCACAGGAGTGATTCTCATCAAGATTGATCTATTTCATTTGTCGTTGCAAAAGTTGCAAGATGTACACAGAATGGTAAAATTTAACGTTGTAATATAAACGTAAAAATATTTGCGAAATAACATAAAACGAGGTTATATCAAAAGTTAATTTAAAACAACTTAAAGCAAAGTAAAAAATATATATATCAAAAGTTCTATTCAAAGGCGTGGGAGGCAACGGGTCTTTTATCGTAGGGAGATTCGGCGAGAGATACCAGATTCCAGATATGATAGGATACGTACGTAATGGTTTGTTCGTAATCGCCGCTACAATCTCTTTTACGTTGATCGGGTTTTTGATGATGAATTTAGGTTTTTTTTTGGGGCAAACTCTGTTTATTATAAAAAATAATGATTCGTTGATATAAATATCGATTTGATATGCCATATGCCACGCGTGTTGTTAAATAAGAAATCTTAAGATTAAGAGAAATCTAGAAAGAAATTTATATGAAAAATTAAATATATTATAATGAAAATGAAATGGAATTAATTATTTGCTCTACGCAACGCGAGGGAACCTAACGTTATAACACCCTGTTCACCATTTCTGCCTAAATTTCGAGACATTACATGTTCTGTGTAGGATCTCAACGCCACGTTTAGTCTTAAAAATAAAAAAGAATAACAAAAACAAACAATATAATTACTTCAACCACAGTTTTACAATGGAACTTGCTATAAAATTTTGCTTAAAATTTCCAAACACACAAACATAAATATTAAATCAGCATTAGCTTAAAATAAACATAAACTTTTTAACAAACTCCAATTCATAACAACTTACAGTACGTCTCAACTGGTTTAATATAATATATACGTGTATTTATATATAAAGTGAACCAGAAGCTGAACCAATAAACGCCCAGACCTCGTTCCCATACTGGTACATTGATAAGCAATTGTCACTTTTTGAGATAAAGAATGTGTAATTATAAATGCGAGACGCGCTTGCCTTGTTTTTTACTTGGAGATAGAGCAGGTGTACTTAGAATTCATTTTTATATCTTTGAAGTTTTAATGTGACGCCATTGTGGCGGTCTGGTAGTGGCTATCTAGATATGTGATAGTGGATTCGATTTTAAGGACGAAAATATTATTATAAGTTTCGCGGTGCAACATGCATTGTTTTTAGTGGTTTAAAAAAGAAGGGCGATAATAGAAGGAACCTTTCCTCTCTCTACCAATTGCGAGAAAAAAGAGAGATGCGTGAAAATAAAAAAAGTATTTGAATATTATAAAAAAATTAAGAGTAAAATTATACTCTGTATTCCGCATTAAGCAGTGTACATGAAGAAAATCTGGCATTAAGACATTTCGTTTGTGTCCGGGGTTTAAAAAAAAAAACATTAAATATCCAATTATTCAATACAAGTTTCAACACGTGCTTAGCGTGACAGCGCCAGGCATTGAACTTGGTACCGCCTCGATGCAAATCAATTAACCACCGCATGATCTGCCCGTCCCACTCCGCCTGGATTTATAGTCCGAGATGCGGACGTACAATGAGAGTTGTTGCAATCTTACATTTTATCAAAGGTTATATCTTCTTCTTGTTATAAATGTGAAAGGCAGATTTATACTGTTTGACTATTCTGTAAAGGTTTTTAAAATTTAAAGGAGAGGGATAAATTATCAATTATGAATTAGTATTTATTATACAACGGACTTAGAAGGTTTAAAAGAGGCGCAATTTTTTTTATAAAATAATGTAAAGCTATTAAGTTACAGAAGGATCAAAAGATCTTTTTGTCACGAATAATATTTAAATGTAGAAAAGAGAAAAAGTTGCAAAGCAAGCAGATTGTAATTTTCTTTTCTAGATTCATTTTGTATACCGCGTATAGCATGTTGGACAAAAAAAACCTAGCGTTGAAACACTCCGCCCCTTTCATTTTTTGTTTCAATTTATTCCCCATGGCCGGACTGGACCCACAACCGTGCCTCTACAGCTTCAGTTGAACTTTAGACCCAATGTATAATAGGTATGAGTACGACATATTCACCACTGCTCCATGACGTTGTAAAAAGAAATTTGCCCACTCCACTCAGAGAACGATAACATATTATTTAGTTTATGACTCACGCATTGTTATTTCGCTTTAGTCTGCTTAACAGTTAATTTTAAGAAATAATAAATAACAAAAAAATATATATTCATAAAAAAAAACTAAAAACTTAAGATCGCCCGGTATTTAAGTATTTAAAAAAAATAAAAAATACAATAATATTATCTTGTAAGTAGAATTTGGACTGATAAACATAACGTCTTCTTACATATTGCTCAACTACACCAAAATGGTGACTTTTGGTTCTTTTTCTATTTTATCCCGCATATAGCAGATTTGGCAGAAAAAAAGATCCCAGTGTCCCTTTTTACCCGAATTCGAAACATGGCATGTTTCAGTAGCGTAACTCAACGCCGCACTTTGCCCCACTTCACTTAGGCACACACTTTAATCACGTTTATAATTAAACGCATTACAATGGCGTCGATAAATAAAATAATATAGAAAAATTACATCTTCCATATTTATTATTTACATTTACGTTACAAGAATTAAACAAAAATTAAGTATAATCAGTCATCTTTAACCGCACAAAAACAAGTGATCTACGAGATAAAGTTAAAGCATGGCGCTGCCGATGTGAGGCGGAGATAGCGCATTCGATACCCGCCGCGATGTTACTACCAGATAACCACGTGTTTTGGGAAAAATCCAACATTATAACGAACAATAGGAATTTTGTATGAAACCGTTAAAGTTGATGGGAAATTAAGGTCTTCTAAAAATATACAGATTATATATATATATTTTTTTATAAGCATTTCGTATATTTTTATCACTTTCAAAAATTATACCTTACTTGTGGACCAAACAGTCATAATCACAGTTGCGTATTAATTAGACTATATTTTTTTTTATTTTTTCCTTACTAGAGGTAATGAATATCAGTATTTTTTTCAAGAAAAGTAAAGACGTCTCTTATTTCAATATAGGGTGTGTGAGATGATAGGAAATGCGAGTTGTCTCGTTCTATCAGGAAGGGTGAGACAGAGATGAGTAGAAAGATTAGATCGTCCATGTATAAAGAAGATAACAGTCGTATTTAAAAATGCATTGTTTTAAAAATAACATTTTATACCGAACTTAAGATTTGCTGTAAAATTGTAAAAGCAATTGTGTTGAGTAAATTATTAGTATCTCTGGATAATTGTAACAAGATTATAATATGATCTTCATAATAATGAATTACAATAGTAATTCTTGATAGCGAAAAGTAAAAGTAGCAATGTGAAAACAAATTCTTTGCGTTACAATTTTAATTATTTTATATTAATTAAATACATTGATTTCATATACATATTATTTTAATATTTAGTATGCTTTTTAAACTTACGCTCTATCTCATTTTCGTAGGTCCATACATGTGGTATATACCGTAAAACTAAAATTAGTAGTTAATACTCAATATGCCATCATCGCAAAAAATTTTTTAAATATATGAATTTATTAATTTATTTTAAATAAAACAAAAATATATTTGCTTTAGGAACAATAAATATGTTCATATAATATTCTATAATACAAAACAAGCTAAATACATACAAATAATCCTACCTATAGGTAAAACATAACTAAAAACTGTTATTTCTATATCCACCTACATACATAAATAATCTGTATCACACATCTAGAGAACACTTCACAATTTTGACATTAGCGCGAAGTGAAATCACCGAAATTATCAAAACATGAACAGTGAACACGCATCTTAAAGTTTCGATCCAACAATGGGACCCTCGATCTGTGACAACATTGATAATGAACGTGAAATCTCTGCGAGAGATAACAACCTCCCCCCTCCGGCCACCCCCCACGTTAGGGGGGTACCCTTATCAGCCCATCTGGAGCCCCATTCACAGTGCACACGTCATTTTTTATCAAGTACAGTCAACAGTTTATATGATAAAATAACTTTTGTTTTGATATGTATTTTGTTTACACATGCTGTCTAAATAATGGCGAGATATGACAGTCCTTCATAAATATTTACATTTATATATTTTGTAGATGGTATTTTTAGGTATCAGAATATTTTAAAATAGCAACTTTTTCTTTTAGCATAACTGTCTTCAGAGCTGGTGGTAGCTTTTGTAAGACATTTAATGTACTAATAGTCTAATAATTTAATACAAGTTATTCATATTTTAATTTGATTTGATCCATCCGCTTAGCAGGGTCGTCAATACAAAAAAAACATTTGTTTAAAACTAAAACAGTAGGTGTATTGCTCGTACTCATTATTAGGTTTCCATTTAGTGCTTCCGTTTAGTCCTATTAGGGCCATAAAATCGATTATTTCAAATGGTAATCGAATCGATTTTATAATTATAATGTCAATTTTGTCAGTTCGTATCTAAGGGTGGTAATTTTGATGAGAGTTATGTTATTTCCGTTATTTTTTTGTAATATACTACCTAAAGCAAACATTATAATTTCTAATTGCTCCTTTAAAAGATTTAAGAATTGAGAGATTAAGAACAATTAGATTACGACAAGTAAGTTAGATAATACCCACAACGTAATTAATAACAGTAATAAACTAGATGTCTATACGCCAAAATAATTTCTTTATTCATTCTTGTATCATAAAGTAATAAAAAATATTAAGAAACTAACCGCAGGCAGCCTTCCATAAATGCACCTGTCACTAACTTTTAAAAAGTTAGGACACGTTTGACATTGACAGCTGTCAAAATGACACAACAGCGCGGGAATGACGATGTTGCAATTCTCTTTTAGTCCGTTGAGTGGAAACGACGGAATATTTAGCCAAAACATAATGTGTATGGTATTGACAGTTCAATAATAAGAATATATAGCGAATTACGTGCTAGAATCATTTTTAAAGTTAAAAAGGTTTTTTGATGTCAACCATAAAAAACGAATTAATAGATACTAATAATAATAGTAATTGCAAATCGGTATCTTGATCAGACTTTCCGACGTAAAAATTTGAAATATTTGTACAGTAACTTGAGAAAACTGCGCCAAGCTAGTTCAGTATGGTGTATCTAGTGTTGCCAAACTATCGATAGTTCCGCCATCGATAGTTTTAATCCAAAAAAGCCCTAGCGATCGATACAACGATCGAACGATACTATCGATTCCATCGATAGTTTAGAAGAATACAATACAATCGGCTGAGTGCAATACTATTGATACTATCTATAGTATCTATATTTTACTATCTATAGTATCTATCTATAGTACTATTGATACTATCTATAGTAACTCCGAATCAGAAAAGAATCAACACAATCGATAGTATCGATACTATTGAATGTTTAGGAAACAATAGTATCGATAGAATCTATAGTATCGATACCATCGATTGTTTTCGACTATCGATTGTATGCTAATTCGCGATAGTATTCAGTATGATTCTTAAGCATAGTTACAAGATGAAATGAAAAGAAAAAAAACCATTTTTATTACATTTCTTTTGATTGATATTTTGGTGAAAAGAAGAAATACTTAATATGTTTCTAATACTAAGTATGATGATTGGTTACTACACATGAAAATAGTAAACAATACTATCGCAACTAAGCATGCGATCGATAGTTCACAACAATCGATAGTCTCGATATTATCTATACTGTCGATACTATCGTTTCCTAGAAATTTCAATAGTATCGATACTAGCGATGGTTTCGATACTATCTATTTAATCGATACTATCGATTATAATATCCACTATCGATCGGCAACACTAGATGTATCAGTATCGTATTTAAGTTTTTGATAGAAGTACAGTAAGTAAATAAAGAATAATTGTATATTTAACATAACATTTGTCACTACATAATTATACATTTATTTGTTTAAGAATAATATTTTTAAAATAATATAGTTAAATTAAATTTAATGCATTATAAAATAGAATCTTTATGAAATTTAATGGTTATTCAAATTAGAAACATTTACATAAAATAATATTTTTTATAGAATGTTATTATAAAAATATAATTAGGACATTCTACCTAGATCCTTTTATTTTTTTAATAACAAAATCTTAAAATAAGTACTAACGTCAACTATTATATTGTGGAAAATATATTTAGATGTTTATCACATTATTATTAATATGATAAATATTTAAATTTAAATTAACAAACAAAACTACAATGGCCAGTCCATAAAAACTGAACAATCAGGAAGGCAGAGCTGATAAAAAAGAACTTTAAATCATTACTCTTATCGCGATTCCTTCGAATGTAGTGTCGTTAACGTAAACAACTATGTTTATTCAACGGAATGTTTATTTTGCTAATATCGTAAATGATTTCAGCAAAATTATTTACCATGTTAGTAGTGATTTCAGAGGATTTTAATGTGAATAATAAGTAATATTAATTAATAAATGAGTGATCGTACACATTGTTTTGGCGTCCACAGCGCCGCCTGGCGGTCCCGCGGCGGCGCACGCTCTCTCCAGCTGCCGCAAGTAGTTGAGCCACAAAAGCATCACAAACGTCAAACACTTCACAACAGAGGCACTCTCCTTCTCGACCTCGACGTCATTCTTTTGCCGCGTAATTTTAGTGACTGGCTGGCGGCCGGCGCCCCTCCGCGCACACCGCCGCGCGGCCCCGTGCACACACGCACGCACACAGCGCCGCCCGATCCCTTATCAGGTTGGTTTAACTAGCAATGGCCCGAGATGCTATCAGCTCGGAGCTCGCGGTAACGTTGCATTGAAAGATAACGTCAGCGATCCTATCGCTGTTTGAATAAACTTGTATAAAATGTCAAATAAAAAAGCTGCCCGCCATAAAAGTCGTATCTACGGTGGCCGATATTTTGATAAAGGCGCGCATAATTCTCGATATGATATGAAATGGTATTTCGTTAAAAAACTTCGTGAATAGTTGTTTGATTTGTGGATGGTGATAAATGATAATTCGTTAAGGTCGTGTTATTATTTGGTGTAAAAAGTAAAAACTAAAAATTATATCGTATGTTGTTTGCATTAATATTATAACTGGCACTTAAATTGTGTAAATAAGACGTAAATGTCAATAAAGCAGTGAAATAGAGATAATTTTATACCCTCGACGATAGAGATCTAGCACAATTTGAGCCATCCTGCGTTTTATCTCTCAGTACGATCGACACATACTCGATTATGAATCGATTCGGCCGCGGGAACTCACAATCATTCGAACAACATCTAATCGATTTTGTTCTTGACACTTCAACCATTTATTTTCACAATCGTTTTGTCAATGTTCAGTTCTCTGTTCGGTCGATATGTCAAATTTGTGTGTGGTATTTATTAATTTATGCATATATACGAATGATATAATTTTTTTTTCATTCATTATTTACATAATATTTTAAGGAAGTAATGTCAGACAGACACGTAATCTCAATTACAATCGCTGTAATTATAAAAAACTGGCAAATAACACTATCAGATTTCACTATAATAAAAACAGTTCATATCATTAATACAGTTTTTATACTCTGGTTGCACTGTTAGAACGTATGTGACTAAGCATGATGGTTGTAAATTCAAATCCCACTTAATGTACGTTTATATATTTTTGGCCGCTTTTAATTGGGATAGTACAGAAATGAAAAATGTAGCGTTACGATCCGTCATTGGAGATGTTTCCCAGCAGTAATTGCAAAATGAAGAAAAAAATGTCACAAAATTCCATGCTTACCCCAAAAAAAATACCAAAGAAATTCTGTCTATCAGAATTTCTTAAAGGAAAATAATTATACCTCACAAATCGTCCAAAAAACCCATTTAAAATTCATAAACAACTTAAGTATTTTAATTACAAAAGATATCAGCATCATATTACGAACGAGATAAAGGGCAAAGGTGATATTCTTATCTTATTTGGATACTCACATAAATATTTCTATGCATTTAGATTTCATTTTAGCCAAAATTAAAAGACAATGTTTGTATAGAGACATTGCAAAGAAGTATCGATGTTTAAAAATTAACTTTCGCTTCCCAGATTTGCGTGGACAAAACCCATCAGTACCAATGGAATAAAAATACTCCATCCTCGTCACATGTAACCTCTTCAAAAATATGCTAAAAGTACACCATGTCCTAAGCCTGAACTAAGCCAAAAATATTAAACTATCTAAATAAATATACGGCAAAATGGCTGACACGAGGCACTGGCTGGGAATGGCTGACACAAGGCACTGTCAAACTACGAGATTTAGAAAATTGAAGTTTGCCATGTACGTAAGTTAGGGAATGTAGAGGAGCACTAAGAGAGCTTCACGCTGTATCTGGCACAAGTCAGAATTATAAATTAGTTAGAATAAATTAGTGCTAAAACAATCTAATCCCATTAAGACATTTTCGTTCCCGATTTTTCTCGAAAGGATTTCTCGAAATTCCTCTTGGATCGAAAAAACAAACGAGATTTTCCATTTTACCTCTGAAACTCCACACAAAATAGCGGACAGCAACTAGTATAACATATAAATATACTGTTGCCACAGTGAGATGTGCGGATAGCTGCAACGTTATGATTACCAGATAGCAGTAGGTACAGGTGTCTGGTGCGCGATGCGCTGATTGCTTATCACACCGCGTGGTTGCATGCGAGGTTCATTTTGTTTTTGTATGGCATCTCTCTTTTGATTTCGTTTGTAATTCTTCTTGTGTATTATGTATGTATGTGTGGGTTCTATGTCAGTTCGAAGGAATTGAGTTCCGCTACTCAACATGTAATATCTGGAATTTGAGTAAAACCGGAGAACAGAGTATCTACATTAGTATTTCTCTGTCTACCCTGCTTTGTGATATATAATGTGAGGATTGTGGTATATAAAAGAAATTTTCAAATTTAATGGACTACGTGATATAAGGCGTTTGAAACGTGATAATTCAACGATCGCGAAAATAAAAAACTTACTAAATTTCAAAAGAACTTTATAGTATGTTTTGACTGTGTCAGTTTATATAATGATATTATAAGAAGTCTAATTAATGCAAATGTATTTATAAAATTGCTCTAGTTCTTACAACAATTTAACAAAAATGGTTGAGGCGGCTAATTTATTTTAGTTAGAAAGTTAGTATGTCTGATTTTTTTTACCTTCACACCGTTTTCCGCGTATACTAAGGTACGCAGAGGTAACCTAGTGCATAGACACTTCTTTCCATACTTTCCAGAGCGAGGCAAAGAAAATAATGTATTCCTCTAAATAGAAATGGAACCCAAATCCGTCGTGTTTACAATCAGACTCTACCAGTGTGACCTCATCAACAAAATATATATTTAAATAAAATATATTAGCAAGCTGCGTGATTCTAGTACGGCTACGAGATGTACAAATAGAAAACGTTATTACCAAATATGGGGCAGGTGGGATCGCGATAGGACATCGTTCACTATCGCAGCGCATCACACGTGAAACTTTTAAAAATATTTTTCGTTATTTTAATAAGTTATTTTACTATATCAGTTATTTTTATTTTAAAGTTGGCACAACTGTAAACGTGATGATTGTGGATTCGATTCCAACTGGGGTATAAATTATTTTAATTTCTTTGCTCTGTAAAGAAGACGAAGTGCAGAGTTACGCAACCAATACACGCAATATTACGACAATTGGGGAGAAAGTAGAGAGAAAATGGGGAACAGAGTGTATAAACACTAGGGTCCCTCTATTTACACGCCTATGTGCGCTAAGAAAAAAATATTTTAATATTAGTTCACTGGTCAAGGAAAAGTAACTCAATATTTTGCCGGTAAACACGATTTATCGCTGGTGGCAAATAAAGTGACGAGTCACTATTGTAGTGTTCGCCGCTGAATAGAATTTAGAAATTAATATTTAAAACGACTTTATTCATTTAATAATAACAAATGGAAAAAAAAGTAGAACAAATAGAAATGATGGAATGAGTTTTATATATAGATAGTATCTTTTATTACTGATCACTGTAGCGAGTCTGTTATCAGCTTATCTTATCGTGTTTGTAAATCAACATCAATTTAACAATAGTTTCTATTACTTAGGTAAATACTTAGATCCAAATTTAGTGATAAGTTTTTATGTAGCAGTAGGCAGAGAAAACATAGAGTCAAGATACTAAGTTGTCATATTCCAGCCAAAACTTGAGATTTCGCGTGTTGAGTGGTAGAACTCAGCGCTTTCTGCTTCTGTCCTTTGTTATACCACAGAGGGGACATCAAATTAATTTATTCCTCCAAGTGGAGTGAAACTCACAACTATTACTTTTGCAGTCGGATGATGTTCCACTGCGTCACTTACAAGTAACACAGAAAATTTGTTAATGTAAAATAGAATTGTAGTCGTCGACCGCTATTTGTTTGCGTGAACTTGCTCGTCTTTTTTCTTTTGTACATTTCCTAATCCATGTACGTCAAATGTAAATATATATATGCTAAAGTCCAACTTTCCATTTTCAGTAGTTTCGTCCGTACGTAGACTGTTTGTTTCTCAGAGTTTTATGTATACCTACATGTTTTCTTAGCTTCACACTGCATCGCGCACGTATAATAGCACTGTAGACAGAGGGAGCCTAGTGTTAAGACACTCCGTTCCCATTTTCTGCCAATTTATGAAGGCATTACGTGTTGATTCGCGACTTTGCCTTGACAAAGAAATGAGAATATTAAATATTTTATTTCCTCGAGCAGAAATTGAATTCACAACCTATCGCGGCAGACGCTTACGCCCCTGCGCAACTATTGGCCTGTTTATATTAATATATCAAACTTATGATTTTGAGTGCGAGTTCAAAAATGTAAACATTTGAATAAACACAAAATTACTAGTAAATTCCATTAAAAGTATATCACGTTAGGTATAAAATACATACGTAAATAAATAAAATATGGTCCAAGAGCGTTAATTAAATTTTATCTCACAAGGATATCGATATGACGAATACAGAAAGAATGTCGGGCTGACCACGTTAAGTGCAGCGACAGTATAAGAGTTAGACGATTTTTAATCTATTGAGTAAGAGACAGAAGAGAGAGAGAGAAAAGTAGAGAGTTATTATTCTGATATTTTATATAGAGGATATTACACAAAAAAAAACATAATTTAAAGATTAAAAGTAAAACTAAGTTGTTAAAACACTCTGTTTACCGTTTTGCGTCCCATTATTTAAATATTGCTTGATGAGTTGCAGAACTCAAGTCAACTTAACAAGTGAATGAAACGAAAACCACTTATTCTCCCGAGAATCGAACACACAACCGTCGTGTACAGTCGAACGCCGTACAGCTGGGCGAGGACGACTTCGAATCACTCCACTCGTTTTATTGCTTCAAATACTTAACAGGCTATTTGTTCGCGCCACAATTAACATATCTGTACATAAGTTTTTTGAATTAACAAACACAAAACTGTATTTTAAAAGGGATATTGGGTAATAAAAATCTAATAAAAAAATACATGCATTAGGATCCATTAGGAGGGGTCTTATTAATCGTTATCAGTCCTGCGTTATCAGTTGAGTAGTTCTTGATTTATACTTTACGCTATCTGCTGAGATGCGGCCGGCGCCATTGCTATCTTATAGATTTGAAGTATGAGAATTGGCTCCCGCTTTTAAATATTTGTTGGTATGTAATCAGTGTGGTGTGAAGGCTGTGTGTCGGTTTGTACAAAGGTGTTTTACACTATAGCCATGTTAGAGGTGTATTAAAATTCAATACATTCTTGAAAATTTGTTTTTGACAATAAATCATTGAAGATAAACAAAATAAAATGGAGAGGTGTATCGGTGTATCGCTGTAGCGTCTGAGTTTAAACGTGACGGTTCTAGGTTCAACTCCTACTCGAGGGAATGCATTATTTTTATTTCATCGCTCTCGGCCACTCAACGTACAATGTATCTTTATAAATTATGAGTACACCTATCCCCGCTCTGGCAAGGCAAAGTGCGATACTGACTGTGAGTTCCGCTTCTTATACGCCGAAAGACAAGGGTAGGGAGAACCCAGAGTCTTGACTAGGTTCTGCCTACCCTGCAAGACGATCTCTTCCTCCCTTCCTTCCTTCCTTAAATAATGTACAGCGTGGACAACAGAGAACATAATGACCTTACTCTGATTTCTCTTTCTTAAGAATCTAACAATGATATGTAACATACTCGTATATAGATTTTTTGTATGTCAGTATTTGTATGTTTTTAAGCTATAGAATTTGTCGTGCGTGTTGTTTTCGATTTTGTAATATTCTTTTATTTTTTAGAGCATTAATATATAACTAGATATTTAAATATTATAAAAAAGTGGAGCGGACAAAATATTCAATTTCACTTTGATTTGATTTTTTATTACACTCGATAACACACGCTTTGATTGCTTTGGTAAAAAAAATATAACATTAATAAATAATATAATATCCGGGTAACGTGAAAATAAAATCTTCTTCTACCTGGTTTTTATTGCGAGGCCTTTCAGCTTCACCTACTCCACATCCTCAGTGGTCAATTTGTATTGGCTCTCATATCCTTTATCACGAGGTCCAGTCACTGCTGCCTTGGGTGTTCGGGGAGGCTTGCTCCAAGGATAGATATAGCAAGGCATTCACTAAAAATGAAATTTGTGAATATATCAATACTGTAACATGCCTTATTCCTGAGAATATACTGAATTATAGATTTACCTAAAATAACAAAAATTTAACGGCAGCACATCCAAAAACCAGAGTCGAAACGTAAACCGCACGTCATAACAGAGACGGCCCATATTGCATTGTAAGGCTAATTGGATAGAGATGCTTATCACACCGATAAAATGGAATAGATAACATTCTGTAGTGACTTATTAAGGTCGTTCTCAGAATAATATTAGATAGAACGATACGGTTCGTGTGTGGAGAGATAGCATAAAACTACACTATATACGTCATTTTATGGGGTTTTTTGTATGTAAGGTCAGGTGTAATTGAGGTGATTACCCAACACTCTTTTTAAATTTGTATAGTATTTATACTACAAATATGTATAGGTGTATATATGATACGAGCGAGCGCTCGACGTATTAAGTTGATGTATTTAAGTATAAAGAACCGGCGAGTTGCGAGTCGAATTCTCATATTGAGGGTTCCGTTCAGTTGGAACTTTGGTTTCTGGATGCATTCCTTTATTTTGTATGAGATTAAATAGAATTATATTATAATTTTGTTCGGTAACTTTAAACGTACGGCAAATTTAAGAAAAAATATATTAAAATTGTACAAAATATATTAATCAATAATAAATATAATTACTTATTTTACATTTGACCAATTTATAAAATTTGTTTCTCAACAAACTAAAAGCGTTTACTACTATTGAATATTGACTATGCAATTAAATTAATTGTTTTTTTTCCATCGCTACATCGCGCCTATCAGCGATCAGAACAACGTATCGCGTTGTGTAGTTTTTGCGAAATTGGTCCCGATCGAGTCTTACAAGTAGATTCCTTGAACCTTGGCCGATAGTCTGAAACTTGGCAATGATAATATGAAAAATATTTTTTTTTCTGCTCATATCCTTTAGGATATGAGCAGAAAAAAAAAATTCTTCTCTGCCTTTAAGTTTACTTAAAGGCAGAGTGACATGACACTCCATTCTCCATATTCTTTTTGTTGAGGAACATTACGTAATAGATGATATAATCCATTTTATTAATATAAATGTCCATAAAAATCAATCGAGCAGAAACCAAAGTCCTACAAATACCGAATACTAGGTTCCAATCCGAGTAATAACATTAAATTCCCATATTCCCTGTGTGATATAGTTATATCTTTACATATATTTAAAAAAAACATAACCTTTGATCAGAGTAGAAAGGTTACACCGGATAACTTATTATAATAATAATTATGCAAAAAGATTTACACTAATTTCATTCAAAAAGATTAATTATAGATGGGATCAATTAATAAAATTATTAGATACGTGACGAAATTATTAGATAACGATCTCGGGCCCAGCTGCTTAGTGTGGAACTAGAAGTAATAATGTGTTACATAAATAACTAATATTTTATGGATTTCACTAGGGATATTATAAACTTTTGTATCTTCTTATTCGTATCTTAACGAGGCCTAGGAACTAGTTCGGGTAAGGTAAGTAAGGTTATTTATGACGACGAGTTCCGTATTTCACATTATGTCTCAAATTCTAGTGGGAATGGGAGAATGCAGTGTCTCGACATTGGGTTCTCTGCACCTACCCTGATGAAAAAAAAGAGCAATCTAAATGCTTATTTATAAAATATATTTACGGACAAGCATTCTTAAGTTAGCATTAAAAATTAAAAGGAAAAGTTAAATACGTTAGATACATTAGATACAAATTACTATGAATATCATACGTTGTTTGCATGATGGATGTGTCCGAATTAATGGGAGTAAGAAATACTTGCACTTTTTATTATTTGTTTATAGTAAGCTGCATTTTAATTTTTAAAAAAGAAATAAACAGCCAAAATATTTTTATATATATTAAAATTATAAGCGAAACCGCAGGTAAAACCTTGTATATACATGAAATACCTACCCATTTACATATTTTCATTGTCAAGTACACAATGAGTGACATAGTAAAGGTGAGCCAGTCACAACTGTTATTTCCTTATATGAATTTATATCTTACTTGTTTTTTAGAAACTAGTTTTTATATGTATAATATTCTTAGCTGTGATTTCACCAGCGTGGCGATATCTAAGAGCTGTGGGTACATGACGTGATGATATGACATATTCTAATTGCCCGAGCTGGCTTTAGGTAAATAGGACTACAAAATATGGACTATAATAGCCTTGCTAGATAAATGGACTGTCAAATACAAATATTTTTTTTGATCCAGTGCTTTCGTAGATTAGCGAGTACAACCAAACAAACTGTTTAGCTGAAATGTATATGAATTTTCTCCTAACTATAATAACGTTGAAAGAAGAGAGAAGATAACAAGTTATTATTATAATCTCTCTTATTACATTATTTCATGTTAGGTATAAGACGAAGTTAAGCATGTTAATTATTAGTACAAGAAAAGCGTAGTTTTAGCAACGGGGCATACCCGTCACTTTATTCATCATTATTACAAAAATGTATAATATTGCTTAACAGTGTGTAGTTTTTAATTAAATTAATTTAAAGTATTTATTTTTATAAATGCTTTATTATTATACATAATTGAAAATGAATGCATTTCTGTACTCCTCAGTTATATAAACTACTAGTGGACCCGGACGCGGCTACGCCTGCTTAAACTATAAGAATATTTATTAAATATATAATTTTCAGTTTTCAACCAAAAATAATAATAAGTAGAGAAATGTTATTAGAAAAAATATCTGAGAAAATGAAAACCAACATAAGAAATTAAAGTAACTAAAGGATATTCTTAATATTAGAAAAAGTACCTAAAACCCTAAAAGGATAATTTTTGTCAGCAATATCAAATAAAATAAGAAGAGAACTAAAGTGTTTTTTAAATTAAATATAAACATTATAAACAACAAATAAAGTTCGAGAATGTATGAAAATTTGTAAAACCATCAACGTCATCTGCCTGTTCGCGTCGGTCCTACTATGCCGCCCGAAGGCTAGGTCATTTCGAATCAGTGACATCTCTTTAATTATTTATTAGAATGTTTTACAGTAAACTATAATTTTAATCTAGATGAAATGTTTAGAGTGACTATTATATTTATTTTCATAAGGATAAATATCAAAATACCGCGGTAACGGTCGCGTAGCGACGACGGTTGTTATTAACATGGCAGAATAAATTGCATGTCAAATTAGAAAGTATTTTAATACATTAGTATATATGTGTAATGTATTGTTATATAGCCTTCAAGCACTTCTGAAGAATGCAGCTTTCATACAAAATAAAAAGATAGTAAATCGGACCAGTAGATCCAGAGATCTTAGCGTTCAAACAAACAAACTCTTCCGCTTTATTATATAAGTATAGATAAGGATGCTGAACTTCATACTCTTCCGTCCGCATAATTTTCGTAAAAAGGCGTACTAAATTATTGTATTAATTAATACATTATATTAATATATAAGTGATGATTTTGGATAGAAAAATCGGTCAAGTGCGAGTTGAATTTGGAAAATTTAATAAAAAATGCACCAATAACGAGGCATAAACGCTCGTATGTTTTGATTGCGTTAACTTAGAAGCTTTATTTGCTCTGTGCTCTAAGAGACTAGACCTAAATATTTGAAATAATCTTGTCAGACAGACAGATGAACAACAAAGAGATCCTATAAGAGGTCCATTTTGTTTTTGACATACATAACCCTAAATATTATTTGTAGATAAGTTTAACATTAAATAAGTATAGCGCTACTAATTATTATATATAATTTATATATAAGTTACGCCAATATACATTTTTGTATTAACAAATAATTATAAGTAAGCTGGTAAAATCCGACCAATTGAGCCAAAGTAAGGTAACGCGTAAAAGTGATCAGATCTGACACCACAGCACCAGTTTCCCCGAGCGGCTGTGACGATGGCTGGTTGCGGTTTTCCTCCATCAGTATCGTCGAGCTTGTTTTTGATGATTTATCTGGCTCTGGCTCCTGTTGTCCTCAATGCTGCGTGATTGATTTACGTTGGAATTTGAATTGTACCTACCTATTATTGTTGGATATTAATTAGTTATATTTAAATCACTTATTATACAATATGCGGCGTTAAGTTCTATTAATGTCTATGAAATTAGACGGTACTGCGAAACGGTGTGTCTTTAACATGAGTTTTCTTTTAAAATTCTAATGATTAGTCAGTCCGTTTTTTTCTGGTTTCGCCCGCTTCGGATTATTACGTAGGTTAGTACCTACGGGAAAAGAATAGGGTGAGTATATCGAGGAGGTGGTGTACTTAAATTATTTTATATAATACTATATATTTATATGTATTCCGTTTGTAAATTATGAATCACTTACTTACAGATAAATTATCATCAGTTTTATACTTTTGACTAAAATACTTACTCGAGTATCGAGTCAATATGTAAAAGGACCAAAAAAGAAACAGTTAAATTATTTGACATATTACGAGTATGTAGAGTCAGTAGTAGTCATTACCTATTTAGCAAGTACCTACTTCAACGTTCAATTCTCTCTCGCATGGGAATGATTATATTTAAACTAGCATTTACCTGCGGCTCCGCCCGAAATGGAAATGACAATGTTACATCGAAAATAGTAAATTTGTGCGTTCAACTATACGAGTACAAGCTTTTCAGTTTTATATGTTTATACAGATAAACAGAAGTTCAATTTGTCGTCTCAACCAGCAATGCCTAGAAAAGAAGCGGAAAATAGAGAGCGCAGTGCCTACTATGCGGAAAAAACCGTGAAAGTACTTAACCCACGCCACCAATTTAAGTTGGAAAACATTATAAACTATTAACTGTAACTTGATACTGAGTATATTAGGTTTAAATAGCATTAAAATAATTGCTAGAGAGTGAGTGGTGCTTGAGTACCGCCACTCAAAAAGTAACGTCTCGATAACTAATATGGACAACTGGGAGCCGATTGCCTAAACACTAGCTTCCCGTTGTCTGTCACGCTGTGCGGGAAAAACATGAAGCTCCCATACCACCACTGCTGTAAGTTCGTCTGCACACCCTAATCTATTAACTGTAACTTGATACTGGCACTGGTACCCAGCACAGTGAGCTCGCTGGGTGGGCGGCCGGCGCGACTCATTTGTCAAGCGGCCGCTACCACGATACGCTCGCCTTTGTGTGGCACGATCCTATCTGAACACACTCTTTATATGTATGTTTAAACTTACTTTTGTTATAATTATATTTGTTTAGTTTTGAGTTTTTCACGCTTTGAAACGGGTAGGCGGAGATAGAGACAACTTAATGTGAAGACACTCCGTACTCCGCTTTGTCTCTGAATACGAAAAGTTCCTCTACGTCTCTCCAAAGCAGGGATAAAATCTCTACTCTACGCACAATGCCTCATGAATTCGGAGAAAATGGACGATGGAGTGTCTTAACACTTTGTGCACTCACTTTTCTATTTTTTGACAAAAGTGCAAAGAATATGAATTATGAAATACTTATACAGTACCTATATCATTAATTGTTTTATTGTTAAAAGATTCTTTTATTGTTATATTTTTCAAATAATTAATAGTGAAGTATATATTCAATACATGAAATATTAATAGATGAGTCTATCAATAAAAATGTCGTATAATAAAAGATAGCTTAAAATTATAATATAGAATCTTCTACCGCTTTTTAACATTATTGCACATTGATTATGATAACTAGGTAACGATACTTAATTCTTTGTAAATGACCATATTGACCAACATGGTCTACTTTTGTCTATGGAGACCTGTCGCGGCGTTAAACTCTGCAACAACCTCCACACACAAAAATGTGTAAAAAGTAGATTCAAATCACAAAAATTCCTATCCCTAATAGAAAGGTAGGTGGTCCAACAAATAATAAACATTATAGAACAATCCTTATCCAAAAAAAACTACTTGGAAAACAATTACATCTAACACCAGCACTCGATAGAACCTGTAAACAAGTCCATATAACAAAACAGAATAGACATCCATTGCGTACTTAAAATACCTTCCGAGATATACATTTCGAGTTAAACTATCAATGTATAACACTATAGATTGTAATCTCAGGACACATAGGTGGCCGGTAACACATCGGTAGCTCTTTTTTATACATTTTTTATCTCTGTCACACCCATTTATTTATCCATTGTGGGCCCTTCGGTGGTTCAACTTACATAATTTTTTGTTTCACCCGATAATATTGTTCTTGGATCAAGGAGATTGGAATCCGATGGCGTTACAAATGGACGCGAGTGCTACGTAAGGAATTCGATGTCAGTTTTGTAAGTATAACGATATTTATTCATATTTTTTTGTCTTGTACGTGTATGGGTGTGTGAAAATTCGCGGAAATATGACTAATGTGATTTTTAAATTTGATTTCAAGTGAAAACAGACGCGGTGGTAGTGAGTTCTAGTCCTATTAGGGAAAATGTACGACCTGGTGGACTTTCATGAGAAGGGACATATAGAAAATAGTCATGTTTTGTCTGTTTAAAAATATACACGCAATTGACAAAATACATCATTAGCGGAAATTGAGGAATAGTGTTAACCTTAGATACCCCTATCTACCATCATATATATATATATATATATATATATATATATATATATATATATATATATATATGATGAATATTTATATGTGTGTGTGTAGAATACCGCGTAAAGCAAAAAAAATATAAACTACAAATATAGCTACAAATAATCTAACATTTTACTTTAGGCTTTATACCCTCTTGCAGCTTTATCAGTTTAAAAATATAATCCTTAGCGTTATCGGGCTCCGATCTTATCACAAACTCCTTAACGACCCAGACACTATGGCCTTTATTTTTGTGCTTTAGAAATTCTTAAAAATATTATATGTACAGTATTATAAAATTGCTAAAAAGATTTAGAGTAACTATCTTCGAGTTAATTTTCGAGACAGAGAATTGAGTGGCAGATCTCTACGTTGTGTCTTCTAACCAGTGCAAGAAAATTAAAATAAGTCATTACCCAGAGTTTTTTGTTTTTTTTTATGGTAAAAGGACAAGGGAAACGAGCGTTAGGGTCACCTGATGGTGATCACCGCCACCCACGACCCCGTGACACCAGATGATCTACAGGTGCGTTGCCGGCCTTTGAGCTGGAGATAGACGCGCTTTTGAGTGATAATCGAACCCACAAATGTCGTGATTATAGTCAAACTTTGTGCTGCTGCACCACTATAGCCTAAAAAGAAAATTCCATGCAAGTGTGCATTAGTATATCCTAAGGTTAAAATAAAAAAAAGGCAAAAATGTGCCAATAGTGTGATCGTACAGATTTGGCAAGTATCGACACGTTTGGCACCGAACGATACGCGTAAGTTAGCCCGCGCGATGTTTACTGCACGCGGCGGACCTCGCAGTCAGATTTAGGGCTAAATCGGAAAATGGGAACGGAAAAATGTTGAGTTTAGAAGGAAAAACTGATATAACTGATAATTTCCAGTATTGTATACTGGAAATTATTTTGTATATAATTTTCAAGTAATAAAAATAATAGCTGAACAGCTCCTGTGAAATAATTGAGTGGCTCAAGAAATCAACAAAAACTAAAATTAAATTTTAAAAACATTTTTAAATTGATGTATATCTTATGAACCTTATGTTGGTGTGGCGCTGTACAGTGCGTCTGATTGTAAGCGCGGTGTTTGTAGATTCGATTCCTACTCTAGGCAATGTATAAATTTAATTATTTTCATTACTCTGCTGTGGTAGACAAATCTATGCGTTAACTTTTTAATAGGCAATGTCTCAAAAATTGGGAGGCAAGTGGAGACCGGAGTGTCTTAACACGAGGCTACTTCAGCCTACCGTGCTATTCCAGAAAAAGCTTTAAGCTATTTATTATAGAATAATTCTAAATCAACAGAGCTAAAATAAGTAACAAGGTAAAAGAAGCCAAATTTTGTCTGAATATGTGAACTCAAACTCAAAATAAAGAATATAGCATCAAAATAAATCCGAAATTTGATAAGACATCAAATTTAGCCTACAACTAGCGCTCTAGTAATCGAGGCACAATTCTCGCTCGACCAGCGCGCAGCGCCTTCATTTACATGTCCCATTTCCTAAACGGCTGTTTTCAAGAATACTGCATCGGCTGGGCAGTTATACTGTGGTACAAGGCTTGAGCGAAGCAGCATAGCATATAAGTTTTTTTTAATATCACACTTTATCCCAAATACAAGGAACTTGAGAGATTCTTTGAAATGTATATTCAGATACGCCTATAGGTATATTCATAATTAAAATATTTGTTTTTATAATAATGGTCCTATTATGGAATAATTTAGCTGTGATAGCCTCTCTAGTGCTACACGGAATCGTGGGTGCCGGTCATAATTTACCGCCAAGTGACCCAAACACACGTTTGTCTTGTCGATCTTTTAAAAAATGTAGAAATGTTCATTAAGAAATGTGCTTGTATATATGTATTATATATATCTACATAAAGATTATAAATAAGACCTAGAAAATTAACAACCTAAAACAAATAAAAGAAACTACAATAAAATCGCTACCGCTTCTGTTTCAAGCACATTAATATAACACATTTTTCGTTTTTAAAAGTGGCAAATTACAGAATAAGCAATGTGCAGTTACATTACAGTATTAACATTTTTATGGGCCCATATATCTGGCGGCCTGGCTTCTAGAATTGATGACCGTTTTCGATGCGATTTTAGTTCATCCCTATTGCTTTTTGAGAGCAATAAGTATGTATTTATAAGATTATTTATTGTTTAAATGCTAAGATTTTGGCATAGTATAACAATGAGATTAATGGTGAGAGGCAATATTTGGGTTTCAACTTTGGACATTTATATAACTGGATTGGTGGTTAAAGGCGTCGAAATGGCAGACTTTGTTATAATTAACTTGTTGCTGGTCGATTATTATATATTTCACAATAATATTAGTAATAATATGTATTTGAATTACTGGCTTTGACTACAGAAATAACCATTAAGAAAGAATCCAATTTTCGAGACAGCCTCTTTTCCTAATCATATTAGTTGCATGTTTCAAATATCTACCAGATTATCAGTCAAGTACATTCATAAGTCAAGAACTATAATAAAATATATTAATATACAAACATACTATATATATATATATTAATACAGTCTAATATTATTTAAATATTCTAACTGTGTATTAGATAATGGCGTACAAATAAAATATAATTCTTTATTGCCTATAAATATTTAATTATTCGAATTTCAGTAAATACGATAACGATTAGTTAGAATTATTAAAATAAAAAAATACATTATCATTTACTTTCAATCCATATACCTATTATAGAGTTTCAGTAAAATAACTTAAAATGTGATTAGATAAATAGATGTTTTTTATGGAGAGAAGGCGGAGTCTAAAATGTGTCAGTTATTAAAAAGTCAGTACAATTTCATAAAATTCATGTTTTTTTTTGTCCATACATGTAAAACTCTTTTGCTACTGAGCTACTGCAATACAGAGAATAATAAAGGAATAAAATAATTTTATTCAACATGGAGGATCCTTTAGGAGGTACTTTTCTAGAGAAATGGCAAAAATGGTATTTTAGGTTTCGTGGTGCACGCAAGCAAAAGTTCCAGGCAGCAGCTAATATTTTATAAACCAATATAATTATCATTTTAACAATTATACGTTGGAAATGGCTTCATCACACCTCATTTACCTATGAAACGCAAAAATAAATATTAAAAATAAAAAATAAAAAATTCAGTTTTTTTTTCTCGTAGCAATATAAATGAATTGAACCTACAGGTAATACACCTGTTGTTTTTCCCCACTTTCCCAATTTTCAGGATGTTGGGGACAGTGGAAATCAACCACACACCTAGCCTTACAGAACGGAGTAAAATCATTTAAATATTTATTCACTCTGAAAATCGAATTCACAGTCACGTTTTCACTGAAACTGTGTACCGCTGCGCCACATCGTCGTCTACTAAATACTTAAAAATGACTGTTCCACCAATATGATTCCTATCCCAAACCTGCAGAAGTGGCTGAAGGTGCTTGCATACTGGTCAGCGGAACCTAACGCCGCACTCTCTCCCATACCATATTAAAGTATTTAATTAGCCCGTAAACTGTATTATCCGGCTGTGTGTCCTGAAAACAATGGCGCGATAACAGCCGGCTTATAAATAATTGGTCTAAGATAAGTTTAATTAGCAACGCGATGCAATCGGCCGTACCGTATCTCACGGCCGCGGGCGCAGGAAACCGATAGTACCTACATGTAATTAATTTTTGTTGGTATAATGAACTAGCGCGGTGTTCGCGGGGTTTGTTTCCAAGTGTTGATATATTATTATTTTTTCTTTTAGTTTTTGGGAATGGAAAGAATTTTAACTTAAATATTGTACAATTCTAAAAAAATATGCTAGAAAAGTTCTTTAAACTACTAAATCTCGGAAAATAAACATCTAGTGTCCTAGCTCTATTTCGCTAAAGCCATCCAATTTTTAATAATTGTATCTTTATTTTTTAAACATTTTTTAGTGATAAGTGTTTAGCATTCTATCCGGTTTTGATTGCTAGTTAAAATTTTCTTTAGCTTTAGTTAGGAAAAAAAACTAAAAGCATTATGTTGTCTTCTGTATTAAAATAATATGAAGGAAAATATTTTTATTACTCTATAACAAAAAAATAATAATAATAATTTTTTTTAGCTTGCAGCAATGCCTGCGGTTTTCAACCCAAGTGTAGGCTTTAAGGTCTGTAAAGGACTTTTTGTCGTACTATAAACGGGGAGTTCCTTTGTAGTACAATAAAAAAATCGATGCCGCCCTGAAGTTAGGTTTTATAATAGAATATAAAATGGCTGTAAAATTAACTTTTCTTTATAAAGTGCAATCTATTTGTTCCATTTCTCTGTGAAACGATAACGATACGATTACGATTGAGGTTTATAGCTGCGGGTGAGCGCGCAAACAGACAAATAATACTGTGTACAAACAGGTTTCATTCAAATAGATTTACACCATCGATAATATCTTCAAAAGTTTTATCTAATATTAGGGAGGGATAGGTGTTAGGTATAATAAAAAAAATAATTAAAAAAGTGGCTAACGGAGTGTCTTAACACCATGCTGTGTGCGGAATAAAGCGTGAAGCTGTTAGGTATATGTTTATAAAATATATAACTAAATCAGCTTCACGCTGTATCCCATGCACAACAGGGTAGGCAGAGGGAACTTAGTGTTAAGACACTCCGTTTGCCACGTGCTTTATAAAAAGTTGCTACTCATAGCTCATGGCTCTACATAGAATAAAATAAAGTCACTTTACATTACAAAAACACGTTTAAATCTTTCAAAATTTATGCGTTTTGAAGGAAAATCCCCTACTTATCTATATATATAAAATCGAAAGGTCACTCACTCATCACGAAATCTAAGAAACTACATGTGCTAGGAATCTCAAATTTTGCCTAGGAGTTATTTAAAGGACGTAGGTGCTCGCTGAGACGGGAATTTGCAATATTCGACTTCTAAGAAGTTGTTTTTGGAGTTGAAAGTTTGTATGAAACTTCGTCACTTAGGACGTAGGTACTCATGGAGACAGAAATTAATAATAACGTAGTTCACGCAGGCGAAGCCGCGGGCGGACCGCTAGTATTTTATATAGCCATTTTATATACATAAGTTGTAATAAAAACTGAAACTAAATATATTTTAGTTAAGTTTTATATACAGCGACGCTATCTACCCTATTACGGCTTATCACCGCAGAGCCTTGACTCGCACACGATACCATCTACACTGAAATACGGGACCGATAAGGGGGGNGGGGGGGGGGGGGGGGGGGGGGGGGGGGGGGGGGGGGGGTGATGCCGAATGTACTCGTACTGGATGTAAGTTTAGGCGATAATGTTGATGGAATTGTATGTTTCGAATAAGTTGATTGGTTAAATTTTACTAAATTAAGGTGTAATTTTTATTATTAAATGCGGAAGTCGAATCGGGACTGTTAAAGTTTTTTTTTTTTCATATTTTACGTTTCTGTTTTCAAGAACGTACAGTGGTCAGAAGGATTTACATAAAAAAAATTAAACGTTTTCTTCAATATTTTTCTATCAACCGTCTAGAGCTACGGCTTAAAAAAGTTATTTAACAATTTCCAATATAATTTTACCAAGTACCAAAAAAAGAAAACCGCCCTGAATGAACCCTAATAAGAAGACCGAATAACTTCAGTAATCAAACTATAAAAATCTAAAAAACGTCCCTAAAAATGAACATTAACATAATATTTACTTTCTAAACACGAATAATTCCTTAAAAATAGGCCGAGGGAAGGATAGCGATCTTTGAATTTATAGCTGATAAGCCATTGATAACGCCCGCCCGCCCGAGATGCCATCTGATTAAATACCGCGCTCTAACACAACCTTGAGGCTTTAAGAGCCGGTTCGTTACTGCTGATTCTATGGAAATATATTAAAATTATATATTTATAATGTTATATTACATATTATAACATTTGAAGCTTTAAATACATGTTGAAAATATATAAAGTATGTATTATATTGATGGCACTACGCCAAGAAAACTAAGCAGAAAGTTGGGAACGTAGTGTCTCAACACCAGGTTCCCTCTGCTTATCCTGCTATATGCGTAATAAAGAGTAAAACAAAAAAATTGGAACATTATAATAGAAGGTTAACAGCGTTGAACTTTGTACAGGAAAAAATTTGTTTACTCATATGAAACACTTGAATAACCTCAGGTATAAAAAATACTAAATATTATTAATATTACTAACAGTGTCTGACTGTAAATTGCGTCTCGAAAATTGGGCGGAGAGTGGGAAACGGAGTGTCTTACCACTAGGTTCCCTTTGCCTATCCTGCTATATGCAGAGTACAGTGTGAACCTAGAGAAGAGAAGATGTTACAATTATGACTCTCCACTTTCTCCCTAAATTCGGGGCGTTGCGTACATAGTCGTGGAGCTAAACGCCGCGCCGCAATATTTTTTATTTCTTGTATTCTAGTCACCAGGGCGGGGAAATGAAAATAATTCATGTACATAATTATATCGACACATATACATAAAATTGTTAGGTGGCGAAATATTTTCATATTCAAAAGAATAAGAAAAGTTTCTAACGTAAAAGGATATATCTTAAAAGAACAACATTTTATATTTATAATATAAAGAAACATATATATTGTATATATCTGCAAGATAGGTGGGTGGCGATAAGATAGCGCCCGCCCGCCCAAGATGCGATCTGATTAAATAGCGCGCCTTATCAGCGCCCCCGGAGCTTGAAGCAGAGTAATGAACTGATATAAGGAATTTATATTATTATTTAAATTTCATATATTATGGGATACACTAAGTGTAACTGTAAACGCTGCAGGCTGTGGGTTCGATTTGCGATCCAGGAAATTAATTATTTAATATTTCCATTTTCTACCGAATTCTGGAGGTATTGTGTGTAGAGTCAGAACTCATAATAAAAACTCCCTTTAATTGGAATCGAACTCTCGACTATCAAATAAAATTTACAATGGTGTTATATATACGTCTTTCTACATTTATGAATCATGTAACTAATCTCTACATTAAGCTTATCTGCAGGATATGAATACGCAGGGTAGGAATCCGTCAAACAGATGAAATAAGACGTGAACTTTTAGTGTTTGTGCCACCCGCTCCTCCCTTCCATTTATACGCGCGATTACAAATTTTACGTCAGTATTAATTTTTTAACCTCATTCAGAGGTAGGACACTCCGTTTCCATTAAGACACATCCGTTCCCGAGTTTCTGCCGAATTCTGGAGGCGTTACGTCTGAGCATACGTGTATATAATAAAATTCCGCAGTGTATTCTAGTTTTGCCACTACCAAAATTTAAAATATCAGTAAAAAAAATTCTCTCAAGTAAAGCTTATTACACTGTTCAAGAATATTTAGAGGACAAACATGTATGGAATTAATGTCTATTGAATGTAATACAGGATATCTGCCAGCAAATGTAATAGATTGTACCATTGATTTTGAAAAGAGTGGCGGAACTCAACGTCTCAACTCAACTCAATAGTTTAATTAGCAGTTTGTTCTTTGTTAATAAGTAATTAAGTATAATTTAAATACTATTACCTTAAGTGGAAATCGAACCCACAATCATCGTATATATAGCTGAACTTCCAATTCGGCGTCAAATTATTATCTTAATAATCTGAGTATTAGGTATTATAACATACGAAACAAAAGGCAGTACGTTGATACTGCTTACTCACTCCGCCGATAACCTACTTACCTGCAAAGAAAAAAAAGGTAAAATTAAATAACATTAAAATATCATTACCCGCAAGGAGTCATGACCCCGAATGACTGCAATTGACCTATAAATTTATAGTGCTAATTGATAAACGTATAGCGATTTTTAGAATGAACTTTATATATTAAAAAAAATCTAAAGCTGTCATAATATATTCATTTTCGTAGATAAATGAAATGGAAATTTTGGAACGAAAGACTTTGATATCAGTAACTTCATTGTCTATTCTTTCTATTTATAAAGATTTGTTTTGAGTACGCCCATTTTCTTTATGTATTAAGATGGGCGCGTAACTGAAAAGTAGGTACTGTTAAGTTTACTTCTAAAGCATAAGGGTAAAGAAGAATGCAGCGAAAGTAGTATTATGCATTTATTATTTATTTATAAATACTTTTCCTAATAAACATTGAACAGCAAACTTATTTACGCTTTAGTTATGCTTATTTCACAAAATTGTTAATAATCTCATGATAAATTCAGCTATTCACTTCTTACTTGCACCAGACCAATGCATTAGTATATTAGGCATGTAGGTATATGTTATTTCTTGAAAAAAATCTGCAGTAATATGCAAATTAGATACAATCTTGATGTTGACACACGCGCCCTAGCATGTGCTGCGCTGTGGAAAATGGTTTGTTATGATACTATATACTAGTTATTAGTACAATACGTTAGATTTTTTTTAAATAACATAACTACTAAAAAATATTACGAATATACACACAAATTTGGAATAGTTTTTGGAAAATTAAAGTTATTAGTTTTTAATATAATATGTTTTTAATGGCTTCATATATAAAGTAGGTATAAAAAAACGCATTAATAGTAAAAGTTAAATTACTCATGATATGCTGCATGCACTTATTTGAATTTGTATACGTCATTTGAACTACATAAGCATATATTAAAAGTCTCTTAAATACGAGATCCACTCGAGTTGGGAATTATGTAAAAAGCTTCCTTAATCTTTCTTTTCCCAACATTTCATCACTAATTCAATGCGTCCAAAGACAATATAGATCGAAAGTATTACATTTTAGGTTTTTAACTAAATAAATTATATTATATTTTTCATAAAACTGTCACATGGTTAATATATAATTAACATTAGTAAATTTAAGATAACAATTTCCTTCACAAAAATTCGATAATAATTATAATTATTTTATCATTAAATTAGTATTTCCACTAAAATATATGTTAATTCAGATAACTTCGAGGTACTAAATTATAATGACGTATACGTTTTCAATGAACGTCGGTTTTCTTGTACAGTCGTAGGTTCTCATTAGTGTTATCATGTTGCCTGTATTGTTGAATAGCTATCGCTTAATGAGACTATAGCGCAGGTTCGAAGCCGGCGATAGCAGCTATCGACACCTGCTTCGCACTCGCCTTGGCGTGACCTTCAGTAGGAACTCAGAATCGGTAAAAACTAGTATAAATTGAAGTTAATTACTAATTCGTACTAACATTTCTTTGTTTTCTATGTTTTTAGTTTTAGTTAGTTATTGAAAAAAATATATTGTCTTGATAGACGGACAGACGTTACAACGAATGGGGCGGATAGAGTGGATAAAATGGACAGTGTTACAAGTGTTACAATATTTTTAAACTTTTCATAAACTCCTTAAAAAAGAAATGAGAAAAAAAAACTTATAGTTAAAAAATTTGCCACTCAAGTAATTAAAACATCATTTTTTCTTATGAGGCAACGTATACATTTTGTAAAAAAAAAGTAACTAAATACATTTTGTAATGCAAATAAAATCATATAAATTATGAAAAGCGTATTTAAATTTGAAAAATTTAATTAATTGCGTATAAAAGTTGTGATCAATCAGTTTCTAGGACGAACTTCAAAAGCTGCACTACTAGAATCTACCTTTTATTTAAAGTATTTTGTTTGGCCAGTGCATAGGAAAATAAAACTCTACTTCATGTGAAATAATTACCCGTTTTTCCAAAACTTCAATTGTGATTCCGATTTTCATTAACTTCACGCTTTATCTCGCTCTTGGGCTTGAGAACTCAATGTTCCTCAGTCCTCTACGATCTGCTCGAGTCCAAGCCACCTAATATCAAGTGGCGGAACTTAACGCTGCGAATCGATTCTTATAGAATTCTAATTAACCATATTATATTAGAAACTAAACCCAAATATAATTCCTAAAACATTTTTTCCTTTAAAACCATGCGAGTGGAGTCCGTCGGGTGTGAACTTGCATGTGAAATATATTCAATCTGCGAACGGGAGATAAGGCTACCCTGCGAGTCGCTAAGCCGTCACTTCTGACCCTCCACCGCCTTCCGACTCCGTCCATTATTTACAACAATATATTGTTATGTTTTGTATTTGAATGAATAGTTTTATTAAATTTAAATTGAGACTTGCAGATGTTAAATACGTATTTTTTTTTTTCTTTTAATAGATTTTTTTATTATTATTTTACTGGAACACCTCCAAAGTGCTTGCTTAAATTACTATCAGTTTAAAGTAAATATAATAAAATATGTACTAGCAAAAATAATTCATAATTTCAGAATTCTAAATATTTTCTTTTACTCATAACATATAAAAATTTCCAAAATAACACATAATCTCCGAAGTTCACCCGGTCTCGGGAACCCTAGATCGCGATAATAAAATTATTATTATTCGTACTAGCTATCAGAGCCGCCACCCAGCGATGGTATCGCCCTATCTCACCGCGCCAAGCGTCGCTTCACCCCCTTCTAGGGAGAATGTTCATATCGATGCTTTTATTTTTTATATATATATATACTTATATATGTAGTAAATAACATTTATTGTGGGGAAAGTGTCTAACTATAATTTTATAAATATATGCGAGACCAACGCGGTGTACTATTCGATTTAATTAAAAACGCGAGTTGTTGATTAAATTGTACTCGAATTATTTTCATTTTCTCGCTATGTCACAACTGCGTTAAGTTGCGCTCGCTCGCTTTGTTTTACACGGAGCAAGGCGTTAGGTTCCACCAATTATCAAAAAGCAATGTCTTAAAATTGAGTAAAGTCTTTTGTATCACTCCGTTCCCCACTTTCCGTTGAATTCTGGAGGCACTGTGTATTGAGTGGCTGGACTCAACGTGTGGGTTTTGCCTTGATGACATAGCGAAGAAATGAAATTATTACTTAAGAATATTAATATTTAATAATATTATTTATTAATAATTATTCATTCCCTACAGGGAGAATTACATAATTCATATGCCAGATATTCATCTGATACATGCTGATGGAACTGTAATTCTGCTATACCTATGTGGAAAATATAAATATATTAAAACAATTCACTTTTAAAACAATAAATTAAAATGATCACAAATATTGTTATAAATCCTTTCATCATTTTGTCGATACTATTCCAACACTAGGGGTGTAGCATGTGTCTATACTACGAAACACTATCGTTAACTTACACCACGTTACTATAGTAGCTAACGTATAAACGTAAGTTAGGAAAGTTATAGAATAATTAGGCAACAGAGAACGAATCGCTATAATAAATGCGTGAGTTTGATGCCCATTCGAAGTCATATTTATATTTCAATTATTGTAGGGAATGCCCTAATTTGGTAGAGATAAACACAGAACAAACTTTGCAACAACAGAGTATCTTAACACTAAATTGTCTTTACTTTTCATATTTAATTTGTAATTTACAACAATAAAAGGCTATAGTATTCTATACAAGAGTTAGTACACGTATAAACGTCGGAGTAGGGTCTAAATGTGTTCTAATACATCCTTATCGTGGCACACACCCGCGTCTCGCCATCACTACTCATTACAGAGCAAATCTCTGGAGGTTTGCAAACATTTATCAAATGGATTTTTTTTGGAATGGATCGAGACTTATCTTGTTTAACTTTTACGTTTGATGGAATTTTAAATTAATTCCAAATTCCATATTATGTTATAGATTTTGCTGTCATTCCCTCGTTCTGGTACTGCCATTCCACTAGCTACACGCCCAGAATTTGACTGAACGTGCGGAACAGCAGTATCTTAATTGGAACGGAGTGTCTTAACACTGGTTTGCGAAACTAACTAAACGAAGGGAACCCTCAGAACTGCGGTTTGAGGGTTTCCTTCGCCTACTCACCTCAGAAGTTTTTATTTTTTTATTTTTAAAGATTATGAGAAAATATTCAAAATCTTACCAAAAAAAAGAAAGTTCTTAATACTCCTAATTTTGCTATTTTTTTATTTTCTAAATTTTATATGTGACAAATACTTAACAAGTACTTATAACTAATTTCTTTGTCTTCAAAATATTTTTTATAATAAGAGGTGTCGTACACGGAACTCACAGTATTGTTATCTTATGCCGGTAAAAAGGCCAATACTTCCTACTCCTACGTTACCGATACCCTTATTTTAATGATAATTAACTTTCCGATAAAGCCTGCACGTGTGACACATCTGCGCAAATGAATATATAATTGTATTTCTTAACCAACTTTAAAAATGAAAAGGTTCTCCATTCGATTGTATGGTTTTTTATTATTTAGGAAAATTTTATTAGGTACATTTTAATGAGATGTATGTTGAAATGAGATATATGTTGGATTCATATCCAAAAATCATATATTATATATTTTGCTGTATAAGAAATAGGTACCAGTTCATTTCAATTTACCGTTCAGTTCAAGTTCATAGTAAGATATGACGATTCCAATTTCCATGCTGAAAAATAAACTGAAAAAAATAAACTTAAAATACCTACTTTCAATAAAATCTAAATAGACTTGGACCTGTGCTAATCGCAGAAAACAATGTTTATTTCAAAATATATAACATTTCCAAATAAAACATTGCAATTAGATTTTTTGAAACGAGAATTTTTGTTAGAGATGAAGCTTCCAAGTTAATTTCAGATACAGACTAACCATTAACAAGTAAATGTCAAAAATAATTCGATTAAGTTAAAATATTATCACACCACGTCCTACGGACATGATACCACGTGTTCGAGAAATATCTTCCAAGATGACATGATGACATGCTGATTCCTGCTGTTGACCGCGCTGGTAGAAGGAAGCCTTGTTATTTTAAAAAAGCTCTATTATAATTACAGTATGTAATTATAAGGCCGTGTGATTGTTATCGCGACGGTTTTCCGCCTAATTCCCACTTAGAAAAGTGAAATATTTAATATTTTCATTTCTTCGCTTTGGTGAAGAGGTAAAGCGTGGCGTTGAGTTCCATTATCCAATACGCAACGCATATAGAATTTGGTGGAAAGTGGGGAACGGAATTGCTTATATTAGGTGTCACCTTTATGGTCGCCTGGGCTACAACTGTTTCCCTAAAAACATTAAAAATATGTAAATTTCACTGGAAAATATCGTCATAAATTCTAATATCTGAACATTGCAATATACTTTACTTAACACAAGCTTATTAATTACAGTGACACGGGCGTGACGAAGGAAAGACACTTTTTTATAGAAATTAATTAAAAAGATGATATCGGTGGAGGTGCGCCTGGGAGCCGCGATAACGATTACACCGTACTCTTTCATATAAATATATACATATATACGTATGTATGTACGTACATTCGTATCGTTTAATTAAAATATATAGTATTTTAGAAGCTAGAGCTAATGTTTTCATAGATTTTTTAAATTATAGATTAAATGGAAAATGTCTGTCTGTTTTCGCGTTGGTTCGATAGGGGTGAATGGGGTTTGTTTCTGACCACCCTTTTATTATTTTATTCTTATTAATAATTACTGTTATGTAATATACAAAAATTCTATAAAGAAAAACAGAGAATGTTAAAATTTAGAGTTTAAACTAAACTTATACTCTACTTACTTCCTTACTTGAATTAAGTATATATAAAACTCTACATTTTCCCTACAATGTATTACAAATATGAACCCTCACTTTTTTATTCAGATAGAAACATCCACTGCGCCATGACGTTTAAAAATAATCCCAATATTACATTTTGTTACCACAAAAGGCTTTAATTACAAAGATCTCGTTGTAATTTGGCGAATTACGGCTGGAGCAGAGGGCGCTTCAAGGCAATTTCCGGCGCAACAGGCGTATGTTGATTGATAATACAAAATCAACTTTAAATTTATTTCAATAAAGTATACTATCACTTGCACTTGATAAGTGATAAAGCCAAGGAAATATAAGATAACTAAGCAGCCGGATGAACTGTTACTATCAATATATTAACAGTTTTGTATTACAAATATTGTTGTTTGATTAGAATTGAATAGAATATAATGGAACGACTTATTTTTAGTTATACACGGCAGAGGGAACCTAATGTTAAAACGTTCCGTTTCTCAATATCTGAGACATTGGGTTTTGGGTGACGCGATTTTACAAACCTATTGAAAGCTGCCAAGTCATAGATTCAATTCCTGAATCGACCTAACTTTATCTTGGCTTTCAGAAAATATTATGTAGCAGGGAAACTACTAATTTACCATTTTTAGCTTCACGCTGTATCCCGCACATATTAGGATAGGCAGAGGGAACACGGGAACCCATTGTTAAGACACTCCGTTTTCAATAAGAAACTTTCGTTCCCGACATTCCACCGAATTCCGGAGGCGTGTACTTGTTGAGTGACGGAACTCAACGTTGCACTTTGCTTCGTTACCATGCCGAGGAAATGCCATGAAAATATCAAACATTTCGTCCTCTTGAATAGAAATCGAACTCTAACTCTACCTATTTCCAAAAATCATAGATCTACTAAATAATAAAGCCTACATTGAATTTTGGAACAGCTCAAAACGTGGTTTCAGCGGTTACGTGTAATACGCTTACGAGTACGTTATGAGGTGGGGAATGATTTAGCATCACTATACTACAGGTATTGATGAATGGGAAGGTAACTGGTGACTGCAGCAGGTTATATCATAGACATGGATACTGGTCAAAATTATCTTTTTTGAGGCAGGTCAGAACAGATTGTGGGATCGATTCCCACTCGAGCAAATGAAATATTTAATATTTTTTATTTTTTCGTTGTGGCGTCGAGCGAGTTGGGTTCAAGGCCTCCAGAAATAGGTGGAAAGTATAGGAGGAGTGAACAGTGGGTTCCCTTTGGCGTGAAGCTGATTTTTTTCTTATTTTGTAGGTAAAAACGCAGTGTTCTAATAATAGCTTGCCTTTATCTACCCTTCCATATGTGGGATACAGTGGGATTTTATGAAGATTGTTGTGTTCGATTCGAGCAGTAAAATTCAACGCCATGTTTTTTTAAATAAGTCCCCACAGTGGGTTCGAACCCATAACCAACGCGTTCACGATCGTACACTGTCCTGCAACTACGACGTTATGTTTAATACTATGCTATAGTATGCTATAGTGAAAAATGAACAATATCTTAATTCAGTCCAGTGATTTTTAAAATGCCCCATTCAGAAGACGCTGATAGCATTATCGTCACGCGCAATTTGGCGCGAGCGATCGAACTAACGACGTTTACGTAGATACCGGATTTTAGGTATGGATCATGGGAAGCAGAGATTTTGGATTCTTGGATAACTCTGGATGGGAAAAATAAAAAGCAGCTTTTGGCTTATTCCCAGAGAAACCCATGGTGTCATGACTCTCCGTTCCCCATACACTGCATAATTTTTGAACTATATAACGTGTTGAGTGGCAGGACAGTGACACAGACAATTAGTATATAGGTAAAAATATTAAATTGGGTTACACGCAACGCCTCGCCGAAGTGGCGAACGGACATGTCTTAAAGGAACGGAGTATCTTAACACTAGGTTCCTAGATTTCCTCTGCCTACTCTAGTATTTGCTGAACACATCGTAGTTTCACGATGTGTTCAAAAATATCGCGAAAATATATAGATAACATATAAATATTCAAACAGCAAAAAGCGATTTTCGTCAAATTTATATCTAGAACCAGTCCAGTTAAAAATATCCCATTTCGCTGGCGATAACGTTATCGTCACGCGCAATTTGGCTTGGATCGAAGTAACCATATCTACTTCGATATGGCGCACGCTATGTGCTAGACAGAAGCCAGAATTAACTTGTAAATTCATATTTTGATAAAGCCAGTCTATCGATAGAGGCGTTACTGAGTTCGATTCCCATTGTAAATACAACACGGCAGGTATATTTGGAATATATTTTAGGAAACATAAACATTTGAATGTAGAGGGACTCGTACCAATCCCTACTAATTATTTTTCCAGGCGTTAAATTTTAATATGATTTCTAGAAAATTTCATCTGGAATCTCTTATATTTCTAGTTTTATACATATAATTAATTTATTATATTAATATACATTTGCATAGAAATAATAAAATAATTAATAAAAAAAACAGCATAACTACCAACTAAGTGAGAAATAATGATAAAATAAATCATATTATCCAACATTGTATTAAAAATAATAAGTACCGGAGATGGATTTATGGTGGTTTCATATCGGCCAGGTGAAACGCGAAACATTTTATATGAGATTAGAGTGAGTAGGGGTAGATTGATCATGTGGGCCGACGTTATCGTCCTCTTGACGGCGTACAATCGGCTATTTCTATACTATTATAGGAAAAACCGCTTTGTCCTATCCTAATCAATGGATGTGGATGGTGAAAATTATATATTTTCCGAAATTATTGTATTTAGGACGTTTCTTGGAAATTGGTCTTGCATGGGGAATCTGAGACTTAACACTAGGTTCCCTCTGCCTACTTCGATGTATGCGAGATATAGCATGAAGCTAAATAAAAGTTATGGGAGGTATTGGGATTTAAAAGGGATTATAAAGTTTCATTCGAAATTCAACTTCGGTCGACTTGAAAAGACGCCTAAAAATTTATACATCCCGTTGATTCTTTCTTAGCCTTATATAACATAATTGAATATAATATTTAAATAAACTAGTTTTCTATACAGTGATATATATGAAAAAAAGATTAATAACGTTTTTTAAAAATCTATATTTCTTCAGTTAGCCAAATTCAAAAATGTCGGCCTACTTCCCTCCAACTCCCAGTCAGTTCACCTGTTTCAATTACTACTCTCCACGTGAAGTGGCTGTATCGGGTTAATGGCGCGCGAACAGATAACGCCACAGCGCCCGCCCTCCCCCACCCTCCCCCCACATAGTATATCAGAAACTTGCAGATCACATCGGGGTAATTGTGTGGTTATAGATAGCACTTTGTCTTCTTTGCTTCACTTGGGTTTTGTTTATTGTTATATTATTAATTTATTATTTTACCCGATTGAATTGAATGTAATTTGTAATTTAAAACTTTATCAGATATGTCTATTCGGTTCACCAGGCATCGGGGGTTTTTTCCATCCGAATTCGAGAAATTGCACGTTGGGTGATGGAACTCAACGCTACGTTTTGTAAAAAGGTGGGTAACTAAAAATATTTTTATTATAGTCATTCACGAATCAAACCCTCAAAAATTCATCCGTAATTCCAAATTCAAACTCAAGGGGTAGTCGAAACTAGACCCCTTTATATAAAGACATTCTAATCGCTACTATGTCGACAGTATTAATATACTATGCAAATAATTTAAAGACATTCGATAAACTAATCGTAATTCATGGACTGGACGCCCTTCACAACACCCACGTAAAAATATCGATAAACAACTTTAATTGCAGTTTAAATTAATATAACTATTCAATAAAGATAATAAATATTAATTTACATAAATTAATATTATAAAGTTAAGCAATTAGTTTAGTGGCACGTATTAATCTCAGGGACTATGTTTGAAACTTTTCACAAAATTTTTTTTTTTCGAACATGAGGTTAATGCTGTTAGCCCTATTTGCTTTTACAGCGACACCGGTTGGGTAGGGAAGAGGGTACTCTATCCCTGAAGAAATGCAAGCGCTAGGTGGCTGCCTGTGAGGATTTTTGTGTTGGATAGTCCATTTATAGCAGAAAATTATACGACATTTCGATGATTAATCAACCAATATACCATGCGGTCAAAGTTACTTAGGGACCTCAGAATCTGTCATACATATTATGTCTTATATAAAATTTTTAGTTACTTTCATTTCACCACGGAGATACTGGCTCGGTGGGGACCCTATGCTCCAAAGAAAAACCAGTAATATTATAAAGCTAAAGAGTTTTTTGGCAGAATGGCTAATCTCAGGAACTACTACTTCGACTTATGAAGGAAAGCTCTAGCCAGCTAGCTAGTTTAGATGATGTAACCACTGTACTCACCTGTATTTACTTCAACATATTAAGAATATCATAAATTATTATCAAATACTAAGCCACCAATACTATTTCTATGAAAGTTGCGTGCATATTTAAAACAACGCAAGCCGTTTTAATAGATAAGGCATGGCGTATCTCGTTCAAACAATATAATATACAACAGTGACACACGTGCCGTATCGGTGTCGATCAGCGAACTGTTGATTTGTAACACTTGTACTTTTTGTAACACTATGTAACGTAAGAAAAGAAGACTAGTTGTCGCCCGCGATTTTCTTTTTTTATTTTCCGTTATTCCTAGTGGAAAACGTTAAATTTAGTTTTTAAAGTCCCCGTAGAAATATTTTGTTTATTTAACATGTAATATCTCAAAAATTGAGAGGTACGGGTATGGGAAGCGGAGTGTCTCAACATTGAGTTTTCTTGTTGTTCTATGCGGTTTACAGTATAAAGCTGTAGGCATAATGAGAAATCCGTGCGCACACAACGTGTTCAACGCATGCAGAAACTTATATGCCAAAACTCATGCCGAAAAATCTTTGGTTTCATTGATTTTCAAACATTTTAAATAAAACTATTTAAGCCGCAATAATAAATTACAATATTCATAAAAAAAAACAAGGTATTTCAAATACAATTTCTACCATTTTCCCGCATAAAAGTAGAGGTAGAAGGAATCTAATATCAGCATACTCCATTGCCCACTTTTAATCCATATTTAGAGACATTAAACATTATACAAGTTACATTTATCGCTGAAAGCGTTGTAGTAAAAATTGAGTGGAATGAAGGGAACGTAGTGGCGTAACACTACGTTCCTACTGAATAAAATGGGTACAGCGCAAAGCAAAAACAAATATAGTCACAAAGTCACATATTAAATTATATTTTAAAACTAATAAGCAAATATTTCACACTAATATTAATAACTAAGCCTTGTTTAAAATATCCACGTGCCTTATCTCATACTCATCATAGTGATGGAGCAAACGATACATTGTTGATTATTTATTTATATGGAATGTGAACTAATATAGAATAAAAACAATATTATTTATACAATAATTACCTTTATATACAGGCATTTACCCGTGGCTTTGCCTTCATAGTGATGTGGAAAGAACTAGTCAATTAAAGTGACAGACGTTAAAAGCCTTGATAAATTAGATACAAAAGAATTTTACAATTCGAACCTGTGGTTGAGCTTGAGGTCGCCGTAGCTCGGCCGCGGCAAAAGGGTATGACTACAAACACGTTGCTTTTAGTCGCTCAGCCGAAAGAATATTTTCATTTTCTCGCTTAAATAACAGCCCAAAGCGGGGTTAACTTCCATTCCTCAAGAATTCGGTTGAAAATTGGGAACGGAAATGTTTTAACACTAGATTCCCACGTTCCCCCTGCCCTCATACCCTGCTATAATTGAGGAAATTAGCGTAAAGCTAAAAAAAACCTATAGTTCGTTAAATTTGCGTCGAAACCAACAAACTCTTCAGCTCCATAACATTTAGTATAAATAAATAATTAAATAACCAACGGATTGATACCCACTATCCCGACTTTGTCTCGAGCTGGCAACCAATGGATAACAAAGGTTCTATCTGACACCTCCGCCCTTATATTTATTGCAAATTATGGCCGCTATCCACCCCATCTCCAGCTCTCGATAATCGACTTCATATGGACGTGAGGATATTGTGGAAGAGATGCGGAATTAATGTTGCCGTTTTTATAAATAGCGGCCCGCCCGCGGCTTCGTCTGCGTGAGCTACCTTATTATTAATTTCTGTCTCCATGAGTACCTACGTCCTATAAATGACGTCCATGCAAAATTTGAGAATTCTAGCATTTGTAGTAACGAAGTTTCATACATACTTTCTACCCCAAAAACAACCCCTTAGAAGTCGAATATTGAAAATTCCCGTCTTAGCGAGCACGTACGTCCTATAAATAACTCCTATGCAAAATTTCAGATTCCTAGCACATGTTGTTTTTGAGATTTCGTGATGAGTGAGTGACCTTTCGATTTTATATATATAGATGATGCTAGCTTAGTTTAAGTAGAACATGAAAAATGCATATTACGTATACGAGTATGTAAGTGTATGCTAGGTATAGTTTTAGTTTATGCTGTATCCCGTACATAGCAAGTCCGTAGTAGAGGGAACCTGGGAATCTAATGTTAAGACACTCCGTTTCCATTAAGACACTTCTATTACGCTGAGTTCTGGAGGCGGAAAATTGGCTAAAAGTGAGGAACGAGTGTCTTAGCACTAGGTTCTCTCCAACATATTATACATAGCTGTTGTATATGGTTTTGTTAAATAGACCTTAATATTACCATGGCATGTCCCCACAACGCGCACCAGCTCGCCTGCTTCTGACACCGGCGGTATAACATTGATACGGACTGATTTATAAGCCATTACACTTATTCCCGGCCTTAACTGATCGAGCCGATATTGAAATTTTAAATCTCGTGGAACCTAAGCGTTGTAGGTAACATCTGTAGGTGGAGGACTTAGTCTAGTTGAAATTATCTTAAAATATATTTTGTAAATGAAATTTCTCGTCAAAAATCAGAAAAATATATAATTTTCGTTAAAATTTCAAGTAGAGGTGGAACTTAACGCCGCCCTTGTGAAAAAATTTGAAAATTTAAGAAAATCGAAACGTAAATGAATATATAATACATAATGTCAAAACCTTGTAACGTTATAACATTTATTTATAAACTATTTTAACAATATTTCCTATAACAATAGAGATATATTCTCAAATGAGGCAGTGTCAGTGTCGGCGTCGTCGCGGTGTCGTGGTGTCGCGGTGTCGCGGTGTCGCGGCGATAGCGGACCGATCACGTTACGTTATCGTCTGTGTCACATTGTTCGATATCGAGACGTGCACTTTCGTTTTGATATGCAGGGCTGGTACGCAACTGCTGTAGAAGTGAGAGGTTGTAATGTATATTTTGAGCTTTTTGCTTTAAATATAATATCTTGATATTTTTATAACGACATTAATACGATTAAAAGCATGAAATCATAAAAAGCTAAATATAGTGTTGAAATTTAATAATTCATCTGTAATAGAGCCTTCACAAAATTAAATACTCTCCTTCCTTAGCATTGATATAAACGCTTACTCTATACGGCTCTATGTTTAAGATATTTGTAAAGTTAAAAACGGTACCTACTAGCAAGTGTAGTACTAGCACTAAGCACTAATACGTGGAGAGAAACTAGTAATAGAGCGGGATAATAAAAATATTTTTTTCACCCTTTTGGTAATTGAACCTACAACCTTCGCGTTTACAGTCAGATCGCGTTTAGAGACAGCCCTTCCATTTTTCCACGACAGCCACGAAATCAGCACTATGTAATATAAAAGAAAAGAAAGAAATTTATACCCAATTTTTCTATAAAAATATTTAATTGCATTTAAATTTTCCGAAATTTTAGCAAATCCATAATGCTACTTAAATCTTTCGCTTTTCTTACTTAGATTTTTCAAGTTATCCAGCTACAGCCCTAGCCGTAGTCGATACTTATAGCCGATAGTGCATTGTCCTGATAAAGTTGTTATTTGTTGATAAAGTGAAAGTAGTTATCGCTATTTGTAAATACGACGCCGTTAATTAGCGGCGCGGGGTGACGAGAGCGACACTTTTATCCATGTGTCATCATTCGATATAAAAAAAAAATAGTTTCACGCTTTTTCCCGCATAGTTGTTACCACTTTTACCAGTTGTTTGAATGACAATGAAAACAATTTATTTCTTGGAATGAGAATTGAACCCATAACTAACACAGCTTGCAGACTTTGTTTAAAGAAATTCTTTTACACTTTATGTAAACCATAATAAATTCAATAATTTTCCAAACACAATAAACACTGAATATATGTATTTATAATATTTGCAGTTTTTACTTACTCTTCACTCTATAATTATATATATTTTATTGTTTCTTTAATTACAAAAAAGATTGCAGCTGGCAAAGGTGTAATAATTTTTAGCATTTGGCTAAAAATTAGCAATTAAAGTATCTTTTAAAATGTCAAATATTTATATTACCCACATAACATTTAACAATTATACCTTACTAATTAAAATATTAAAATCGCATGTATGATTCAAAATATTTCTATAAATAAATAAATTTATTTTTAGATGTAACTCACTGAAACTGCCGTCAGCTTTTAATAAACTTTTAGATAAACTTTTGACCAGGGGGGCAAAGCCACAGGTAAAACCTAGTGTAATATAAATAGAAGCAAGTTTAAAGGTTTTATTTACGTTTATAGCTAACAATCTGAGCTCGCTTTAATTTAACTATTACAAATATCATTAATTGATACCACAATATAACAGATGATCGCCGATAAGTATCTCACGTGTGGTCCTGCGTTCCATAATGAAATCGATATGATAAGAATGTAAATTAAATGTTTCATTCGATATTATTACTAGGTACTATGATAAACATAATCCTTTTCAAATTTTACTAATTATTTAAAGTTTTGAGTTGTAAATCTTAAAGTTTTGAGTGTGACTCATTCGTTTTAGTTTTATTTTCGAAGAAAGCAAGTTAAAATGCAGGCCCTCTAGGAAAATATCTCTAGATACGTTCATGTCCGCTCCCGTTCAATTTTCGAGGCATTGTGTGTTGAGTGGACCTCATTGCCGGACTTCAACTAACAGAACGAGAAAATGAAAATAATTTATAATATATTTTTTAATCATTATAAAATAATATAATAATGATAAATTATTTTTAACAAAAAGAAAAACCGACTTCTAACAACGAACTAAAAAGTGAAAAATAATTATACAATTTTTTTTTTTTTTTTTTCGGAGTTGAAGTTAATGCTGTTAGCCTTATTGGCCTTTACAGTGACACCGGGTGGGTAGGGAAGAGGGTGCTCATTCCCTGAAAAATTGCAGGCACTGTGTGGCTGCCTGTGGGGAGTGCCGACGACGCAAGGGCGCCCCCTGCGGGGAATTATACAAAGATTTTATAATTTTGAAGTCGGTGCCAAGTAAAACAAACAGGCTTAGTAATTAGATATAGTAGTAAGGGTGTTGTAGCATTAGCTTGACACCGACTTCAAAATTATAAAATCTTTGTAAAATTATTTTTCACTTTTTAGTTCGTTTTAGAAGTCGGTTTTTCTTTTTGTTAAAAATTAATTTATTTTACGATTATAAGTGATGAGTAGATCTTAAAATGATGCTTCTTAAACGAGTGGTGATGGTGGTGGTAGTGGTTGTGGTTGTCCTATGTAAAACTTTATTTAATTAGGTATTATTTTTGTGCAAAGTTACATTTTGGTATATTGACAAGAACATACATAAAAAGTATTCAGGCGAATTGAGAATATCCCTTTTTTGAAGTTGGTTGAAAATGAAAACATCCTCTGTTTTGAGGTTGGTTGAAAAGAAATGCAACGATCAGGAATCTCACCTCTGACATCAATTTAAAAAGTTTTTGCTTGTAACTATTACAGTATAATCAATTTTGTGCCAAAAAAAACAAACTTTCTCAATTTTCACCGGATCCCATAATCTGAACCTAACCAAACTTTCACGAAATTATGCTTGAAGTGTATCCTTTCAAATAAAAAAAAAGAATCATCAAAATCGGTTCGTCAAACGACATTGAGTTATTCGTCTATTTGTCGCGCACATACCTAATGCAAATTTAAGACTTATGTGATTTTCTCATAGATACCATTGTCAGACATGGACCAAAAATAAAATGGGACTATTAGGAAAGCTTCACCTTTTAAACAAAAAAAAAAAATTCAAAATCGGTTCCCCCACTCAAAAGTTATGAGGGAACAAACATTAAAATAAAAAAGTAAAAAAAATACAATCGAATTGATAACTTCCTTTTTTTACAGAGGTCGGTTAAAAATAATAAAAATAATAATTGCGCCGAGTGGGGATCTAACCCAATTCATCACGTTTACAATCAGACGCAGTGCCAGTGTTTCTTTTAATTTTTTTACAAATTATTCCCCATGCAGCAGGGTAAGCAGAGGGAACTGCTTACCCTGCTGCTGCCCAAGTGTAAAAACATTGCACTCCTCACATTCCGCCAAATGCCAGAGGCGTTGCGAAACCAGAGCAAAGATATGAAAGTATTGAATACATTAATTTCTACATTTATATCGCAACAATATATTAAGAAATTACAATCATTTCTGAGAATCACTTTCATGGCACCTGTATATTTACTCATATTTTAATATATGTATATATTTATAGTCTTAAAAGTATTGTACAATCAATATTTACATAAGAAGACTTCGTAGAATCCCAATATGGATTAAGGTGGCACTTTATCGCCACACGAGATACTGACCGTGCTGATACCAGCAAAAACTACTAATTAACTATACACAGCTGAGCAATTAAAATATTCAATAAAAGTTGACGAACATAGATATGGTGTAATTACTGTTGATTTATTTATTGATCAATTTCTTCGAAGAGTTCTAGTCGTGAGGTGGTTTGTTAATTTTATGTTTATTATTAATTTTTATGTTGGATTTGAACCTGCTAATTCTTACTTAATAAATAGTTGGCTAGTTTAGTAACGTATATCTTTTAATCTATCTTTTGATTCGTTTATAGGTAGAGATTTAAGTTTCAAAAACATTTTTATTCAGCTAAGAAAGTAAAAACAAAAAATTAAAAGAAAGTAATGATCATTCACTACGTTCTCCACTTTACGGTATTGATGAACAGTAGTAGCACAGTAATGCTTTGCCCCACGCAAAAGTATCTGATCCTTTATTTTGCCTCACGTTTTCTTTTCCGTTTACAGCGGAGTCAGAAGAACCCCGAAAACCCAGTGTTAATAAAATCTCATCTCCACTTTCTAAGTTGCAGAACATGAGCATATGAAAATAACTCATCCCCTGACTAAGAATCGAATTCACAACTACCACGAATTCCTGGTTCTTCTCACTTCCTAAATAACCTATCCTCATTGCCACTGCATGTCTATAATAACCCACCACTAAACCAGGCTATATGAATTCCATTCATTACAAATCAATGAGCAAAGAGCTGCGGATGTACGTACCAAGTTTTAATCTTTAACAGAATACAGCATTATGTGAGTTTCAAGTTAACACAATAGGGTGTTTAAGCACGCCAAGTGGGCTATCTGGACTTTCATTAGAGTTGAGTATAATGACGGATTTTTTTGTTATTTTTTTTTCTATTTAGTTTGTACTTTTGTATTGTAGTTAATGTGTAAAAAGTCTGTATTTAAGTGCTTTTTTTATAAAGGTTATTTAATGGTTAGAGATTAATACATTCAGTACCTATCTATTCCTTATTCTCTTTAATCTAGAACTCACGAAAATCCATCGGTATCGTCCACTTACCTGAAAAACGAACGGAAATTTATTAAAAGTAAAAAAATATATCTAAAAATAATCTTTAAATAAGATAATTAATAGGTAATAAATGTAACTAACGCCTTGTTCTTTATGGTTGCAAGTTCATACTTTGAAGGGGAAGTCATTTGATACAGTCTAAAATTGGTAGACTTTTTTTATATTACTTATTTGAACGCTAACTAACAGATGCTTACAAACTTAAGATTGGTATTTATGTTTTTTATACAGTGTCTTAATATTAGGTTCCCAGGTCCCCTCTATACAGCTTAAAGCTAAATAAAAAAGAAGACTTCAACAAAAATAATAGCTAGTTACTACAAAAAAAAATCTAATTACCCACAATGTTTACTTTTAATGTAAGACATTAACAAAATTGCGCGGACGATTAAGGGATGAATTATTTCGTGGCGAGACATTTTTACCAATTTTCTTAATTATATTTTTTTACCTTTTTCTTACTTCTTATGTTTCAAATTATTACGACAAAATTTTCATTAAGGTTGAAATGTTTATTCGGTTTTTTTTTACCTAAAAATCGTTTTCACTGGCACTGGTTTTCGTTGTAGCTCATTTAATATATTATGTCTAGGTGTAAGTAATGATTGTTTTTTCAGCGTCTATAATTTAATATGGCGCAAGGAAATAAGCACTCGCCTGTATATACGATAGGTTATAAGTTCGATTCCCACTCGGGCAATCGAAATATTTATTTATTGCAACAATGACGTGTTTGCCTTTTTTGAAAATAGCCATCCCGCATAATTTTATTTACCAATTGAACGATTATTTAATTTTCGAATGGTCGAATGGTCTTTTTCATTAGTAGGTTTAACGTTAAAAGATGTTCAGCGAATTTTTATTTTGGGGTTTCTTAGTTTGTAAATATTTCATACTATTCTTATTTGCTAAAATTAAAGTTTTTATTATTTTCAAAAGTATATTTGTACAAATTGTATAATGTTTTTCTCTAGATGCCTCTCAAACAAATTAGCATAGTAAGTAATATATTACAGCTGCCCCAAAATATCATAAGCATTGTGTATTACATTTTAAAATATAACTAACATCCATTTAAATCCTTTTTCCCAGCATCTGTTTAAAATTCGCAATGACGTTTCCCGCGCGATTTGTAAACATGGCGGCGTTTCCGGTAAGGCCGCGGCGGAAATTCGATGCCCGTCTTCGTGAAGGGCGCAGGATTATATACGATAGAAAACAACAAGTTGTTTGATGAGATTCCGTAAATAAATGATGGAACGAAAGTAATGTCCGTTCTGTTTACTTTGCGTTCAACGGGGCATTGCTATAAGAAATATTTATGATTAATGATTTTGTTCCACGTAAATTGTGTATCTATAGTGGTTATCCAAAAAAATGGTTTTGTTTCTTTTTTAAGGAAAAATTATATAAATATATTACTTAAAAAAATTATAAAGCCAGAGTGAGTATGAGATTAAGGAGAGATTTCATGTAAGTATAAGTAGACGATAGTGAACTGGGCAAGAGAGGTATACGGAGATAAGATAAGAGGCGTTTGGAGCAGCGTTATATTAATGAAATTTAGTCATGCAATTAGCAAAACATATTTAAAAAAATATTATCATTGCGAATAAAGATATCTATGTGTAAAAAAGAAGTAAAGCACATATATGAGAAATTCACTACATACTTCTTACCCTGCTATATAAGTGATGGCACAGTGAAAATTAAACGATGAGTGGGTAACGAAGTGTTTGGATACTAGGTCCTCTCTACCCACTTTGTTATATGCGGGATTCAAATTGAAGATAGAAATAAATTTATTTATAAGAATTAAATATCATGTTCTCTTAATAAAACGTATTACCAATAATTTTGACATACTCAAATATTACCTCAAATATTACAAATAAATACCTGAATTGTATTCATGTTTTATCATTTTATCTATATATTAGCCTATTGGATATTAAAATACAATTTTTAATACATTTTAGATACTCTCAATCAACCGTCAAACTAGAGGGAACAGTGAAAAATGAAAGATTGTTTGTAAATCTGTAATTTATATGCGTTGCCGCAGGCCTCGCAGCCGCAGTAGGGCTGCTGCCAGTTTTACCAAGCAAATGTTTAATTATTCTTTTTTATATTTAAAAATGTAATTATTTAGATTTTAAGTATTTAAGCAGGTGGTTATAGGCCGAGGTTGGACCAAAGCGCCTGGATATAAACGAGACGGTTGTGGGTTCCTGCTCGGGGGGAAAGAACTATTCTTATTTACTTGCCGAGCGTTAAGCTTCGCCACTTAACATGAAATTCTCGAAAACTGATAGGAGAGTGAAAAACCGCATGTCTTAACAATAGGTCCTCTGTTTTTACCCTGCCATATATAATATTGAAGTATTATAAAATTGTTGTTATTGTGTTATTATATCCCCTAATTAGAAAACTAGAAATAAATCATATAGTTAGAAAAAATATTTATTGACCAATACGTAAAATAAATAAAATACTAAATAATAAAATACTATTTATTCCCTATATGGAAAAAAAGAAATAAAATTAGAATTAATCTTAAGTATTTTTAGAGGCAACCCTGACGATCGCCTAATTTATTTCTTAATAGCATCGCTCGTTCCTTTGGCATTAATTTGTTTGATCAACAAGTAGACGATTCTTTTGATAGACGGGGATCAACCAGAGCTCGATCGTTCAAATTGATTTTAAAGTAAATTTGATATTAAAGGGTTTTTTATGCTTAGAAATTGTATTTTATTTTATCTTCTTATATATCATATATCAGAATTTGTTTATTTTTTCAAAATGAAGTCACCTGCTTAAACTTTACTTAACTTAAGTTAAAACTTTAACCTTAAATTAAAAAAGTTAAGCTAATTTTTTTATCATATAATTTCTATTAATTCTAAACACAGCAAATTATTAAATGTAAATTATGATAGAGTTGGTCATAGGTACCTTAATCAAAGTAAATAACTTTATGCTAAACTAACTAATTAATTGCGACATACTTATTAATGTGAAAAGACAGGGATTTCGTTTTGTGCCATTTGCCTACGGAACCCTAAAAATGAGTTGCTTTAAACAAGAATCGAATTCGTACCTACTATCCATGTGCATAAATAATTTAAAAAATTATAGATTCCAAATAATAAATAGTAAACATTTTGAGCACTTATACGCATTATAGATTTACAAGTACTTTTACCCATTTCATCTTGTTTCATTTATGCACTACAAGTCTACAACTTACAAGTACTTCATACTAGTAGGCGAGAGGCGTTCCGCCCCGCCTCCGCTGTACCCGACTGGTTCTAAGATCGGCGACCATATTGTAGAACTGCTTGAATCAGTGAGGACGTATTATAAGTTATACTTGTTAATTTTTACCCGACTGCGCAATATAAAGGAGCGTTATGTGTTGGTTAATTTATGGTTTCTTTAATTAGAGCCCTGTAAAATTTTTATGGGCCCCGATTGTGAATATTAATAAAATATGTAAGCCGTCGAGTATTTGTTATATATGTTGGTTTTTTTAAAATGTATAGTCATAGCTTCATTTTAAATAATATATTATAGTTTTTTATATCAATTATGTAACCATATTTTTTATTTTTATAAATTTTGCCTATCCCTTATTTTTTCAAAATTTACAATAGTTTAATCCTAACCAAATTCAAAATAAATTATATGCTGCATCTTAATTACTAGAACGCGTAAACACGAAGGATTAGAGCCCCTCTCAGAGAAATGAACTATGTTCCCTTTCTCGCTCCGGCACCAACAAAACTACTAAACCCGTGAGCTCTCCCAGTCAACACGAAATGTCTCATAAATTGGCGTAAATTGGGCGACGGTTTGTTTAATACGCTAGATTATTATTGCCTGCCCCGCTCCATGTGGGTTACAGCGTAGCGTTAAAAAACAATAAAAGATTTACTAACCGTACGGTCAAATCACTAAGCTACCAGGGATTACAATATATACAAAACATTATTTATCAAATAAACTAAAAGTTTTTATATACAAAAAAATATATTTTTAAAATTCAAATGTGTAATAAAAATTCATTCAAGCTATGAGACAGCATGACTACATACTAGTTCTCACAATTAATAATGTCGTCTATAAATCTAGATTTAGATTTTTTTTTCTGAATTAATACGATACACATCAGTTCCCCTGGTGTACCAGATAAATCATTTTTTTACAACAGCTATAGATAGTCTGTCAACCACTGGTATTTGACATTTTTTTGTAAGCAACCAGCAAAATCAGTGGCGGCCATAAATCAATCATTACAATGTAGTACTAACCTGTAAGTTGTATAAACGCTTACTTTTTAATTTCACGCTTTTACCCGTTTAGCAAGGTAGGTAGATAGAATCTGGTATCCAAGACATTGGTATTCCAATTCCGAGTTGGTGTTGAACCCGTAACCATTGCATTCCATCTATGGCCTTTTAATATTATTTTTTTTAAAAAAAATATTTAACTATCTGTATTAGTGTGCTTGCAAGCTCAATTGAGTTTAAATTTGGATGACGACTTCAGTTTTGGCGGCCGACGATGATATTTCATATAATAAATATTGTTGTTAATCCAAAATGACCGCTCAACAAAATAGCGGACTACAAATTATTATTATGTTATTAAATTAATATTTTATTATTTAATAATTGTGAATCATATTTTGCCAATGAATCTTTTTCCTGCGTAACAGATTTTGACAGAGCTAGGTAAGTACATAACATATCCTGTAGGTACAGTTAATTGTAAATATCTTAGTACATTCAAAATATGAAAAAGGTTTACTATGAAATAACAATATAAAAATAAGAAATAGAAAGAAGTAATAATATAAAAATATGAAACTCTTTCAGTTTCACTCTTTAGTACAACCGTATAACGGGGTAGACAGAGGGAACCTAGTATTAAGACAATTCGTTCCCCACTTTCTGTCCTAATCTTCGATATCTTGTGTCTTGAGTGCCGGAACTCAACGCCGCGACTTGGTTAATTTTATTGTATCCGATATTTACAATTATACAAAGAGGAAAACCCAATTAAATATAATTAACCAAACAATAAGTACGCAATCCGGAAAATATACAATTATAATATACATACTAGGTATAATAGTAGTAGGTATATCGATTATTTCGAAACAAGGAAATATTTGTTGAATAAGATTAAAATGTAATGAAATCGCCAGTGTTTCAAAATATAAGGAAAATAAATAAATGGTTACAAGTGTGCCCTTTAATTGTAGTTCAAGTGCGTTATAATTAATCGTGTACTAGAAAAATTAATTCGTTAAAAATCGATATTTTTTAAAAAATATATGTATTATTTCTATCATTGCATAAAATTATTTAATTTTGACTCTATTCATTAATAAAGTCTATAAAAAATATTATTTATAATAAACTTATTTTATCTAATGGTTAGTGATCATGCAATGTAATTTTTTTTCCCCCATTCTCCAAAGAATTTTGGGTTATCCTCTCTTAAACCTCCAGTCTATTCCCTAAAAAAAACAAAAATCTTTTTGAGGAACCGCGTATTGAGTGGTGGAACTCAACGTCGCGCTTTGCCTCTTCACCAGAGCGTGAAAATGAAAATGTTAAATATTTAATTTTGTCCGACGGCTTAAAGCTAAATTTCATTCCCACACAGTAGTTCTGACCGTGCCTTGTCGACTGACAGTCAAACGGAGTCAGATATCAAATGAGGACAAACAAACAAACATTCGTCCACGTTTCCCTGTATTCTGTTTCCCACAACTTCCCACATTATCTCCACCTTGTTAATATTCAGCGTCTTTGTTTGAAACCATTCCATCACGAGCTCAAAATAAAGGCCCGCATCGACAACGTTCTCACTGATAAATCGTATTCGTTATTTAGTTAACAGATCACCCATTGTTACTTAGAGCCACGAAAAAAGCATGGGCGGGGCGGCAATCGTGGCTCGTATCTCTCCCGATGAAACAACGTCCCTATCGAGATACATGCCTTCGGAGAGGCGAACTCAAACAGCCAATTCTCAATCCTACACCCCAAGAATAAAGGTAAATTTCCAATAAATCAAATATCACAAGCTTATTAAAGAAAATTAAAATCGCAGCCACGCGAATACAAGTCGAAAAAGCGCGAGCAAAAGACCAACAAATGTGCTGACCACAGCAAAACTATCCTTAACGCTGTAACAACACTATCAATTGTGAATTACACTGTTCGAAGAACTTCTCCAAATCGCCTTGCGATATTGTGCGAACTTGTTACCTTTCGCTTTTAAAATATCCATGTTTATATAGCGGATGTACCTGTATATAGAGAAAGGATTATAGATAAGGGGTGAGCTTATTTTCATTTTATTACCAAATTACCGATCGTCAGATAGCGTCGAGAGTCGATTGTGTATCGGTAACATTTGCCAGAGTAATTGTCTTATTCGCTTGGAACATTCCAACACTCGGCCCGTTCGGATACTCACTCCGGTATTTGCTGATCGAGGCACTTTATTTAGATAAAAAATTTGGATATCACGTTTTTGGGGAAATAATAATTCAGTTTGTTCATTACTGATTTATCGGCTCGGCCAGATCTTTTAATATTTTAGGTTTTTTTATAAAGAAATTGCTGAGATCGTATAACGATGAGGTCGGGTCTTCAAATGAAAAGGTATGTGTGGAGAGGATATATTTTTAATTATAAATTTAAAACGTTATATTTACTAAAACTTATAAACAATAACTTTACATACATATATTTATTCTATTCAAATTGTTATAGATAAAAATATTTCCATTAAAAAGGTAAAAAAAACCTATTCATGTGTGATTATAAAAAATATTGAAGGCAAGTATATCATCCACACCATCTGGATACGTGGCACTCCACGACTGTGCGGTTTCGTAGAAATTTGCTTCCACGCGCCACCGAACTGTGGAACGGTCTACCCGCGGCGGTATTTCCAGGTCGGTACGATATGGGTACCTTCAAAAAGCGCGTCTCTCTCCACCTCAAAGGCCGGCAACGCACCTGTAGCTCATCTGGTGTTGCACGGGGTCGTGGGCGGCGGTGATCACCATCAGGTCACCCGAACGCTGGTTTGCCTTGTCCTTTTACCATAAAAAAAAAGTCGTGGCGCTGGGGCACAAGCGTGCAACTCTAAGCGCGACAGGATGTGGATTGAATTCCCACTGGAGGAAATGCAATATTTAATATTTTTAATTCCCCGCTCTGGTTACACAAGCAAAACCGCGGCGTTGAGCTACGCCACTCAACACTCAACGCCCTCAGCTCAGCGTGAAGCCAAAAAAAACAAATGCAAAAAAAAAATTCTTCAAGTTCAGCATTTGCAACTAAAATCAAAAACCAATAAATCCAAGTATAGAGAAGAGGTCACGACTGCAAAACAAACTGTAGAATAGAATTAATTACGACGCGTCTATCGGTTCGCGCATCGACACGACCTTTTCGCAGCAAATCATAGGAAACTAAAGCCGGGGATATCACACAACTTATTTAATACTGGAAAGCTAGTGGGATTCAATGGGCTTCAATATAAATATTTAAATTGGCATGTTTTGTGGTATATCTATTGATAAAAAAAGAAAACAATATCAAATGATAAAATAATATAAGATAATAAACAGCTTAAGAAACAACTAAATTGTAATTTTTAAACGTCCTAGAGTGTGCTCCGATTTATAAGTTACCTATACCCTAGATAATGTCTCCATCATCAGACCAACTCCATGATACCATATTATTGCTTGTATCATCATTTAAGCTACGTAGAAACGCAAGTGTCTTCATGATACAATAATTAAAAAAGAGTCAAATTCACAGTCAGTCAAATATATTTCCATAATTTTGTTCACCATCCATCCGTTATAGGAACCTTGCCTGTAAGATGGAAGTAAATATATAATTATGAATAGAGAATAGAACTCACGACCATATCATACGATCACATTCAAACACATGGGTGCTTTTACCATACGGCCTATATAACATATGATACATATCGAAAAGATAACATTATACATATAAATAAATATATTTTAATTACTCAGATGTAGATAACAGGACTAAGGGCCCGAGATATTCAAATGTGATAAGACTAAAAATTCCAGCCTGACGTTTGTTACGAAAAAATAATGTGTTATTAAAATAACATAAATCTCTCTATCACAACTCTCTATCTGTTGTATCGGACATACATTTAGATATTCGTTGAATAGTGTTGAAAGAGCTGTTTTCTAAATTATTGGTTCTGTATATCGCTTATTTGGTGCAATAATGATGTCATTACAGTCCTTGGTTTTGAAAACGATAAGTATTATGTAAATGTATGAAAAAAGACTATTTACAAACTTTGATTGTATGTCTCTTGCAATATTTCGAAAAAATGTGTCGAAAAAACCAAATAAGAAATTTCATATGTCGTTTTAGCTGGCGTCCACAAAGTGATATATCAAAACTGACGATTTTTCCAAAACTTACTGATTTTTAAAAGTCAAGTAAAATATATAATTATACAAGAAAAAAAAATCAGAGTTTATATCAGTATCATCTTTAATAACGTGTTATTTTGTATATATTATAATAGGCTATTATATAAGAGTAGGCTGCAAATACTTATTAATAAAATTACCTTTTAGCAATATTGTAAACAATAAATAAAATGTAATTTGGAAACATATACAACAAAACAAAATAGAAAAAAAAAGTTTTCAAACACCGCCCACAGATCTCCAAACCAGTGACACTATTAAAGGCTACTGTTAGTATAAGCACAAAACTATAAAATAACCACTTGTAAAAATCAACCTAAGCTATAACATCTATGACATAAGGTTGAAAATATAACGGTCGCACAAAAAAAAGCGGTGAATTAAATACATTAGTTTGACATCCGGCGCGCGCGCACCGTAACGTCGATTACTCGATAATTTTCCAAGATTGTATCTGTTTTTGACAACTAACAAACACATAATGACTTTCGAAATGTTATTAAAATAGTTTTGATGGGAATTAAATAATGTCAGTGTGGTGTGGAAATATTCGATGTTTATTTTGCTTTGAATATGTCTTGTTTGGTGGTTTATAGAGTCTTCGAATTTTATATATTTTTTTAATTTAAATATACAAAATAAGGCAATTTTTTTTTATTATTTTCTTCACGCTGTATTACGCACATAGCAGGGTAGGCAGAAAGAACATCAGAACCTAGTGTTAAGATACTCCTCAGAATTCAGAAGGCATTATCTGTTGAATAGAGGAACTCTACACCGCGCTTTACCTCAAACTAGAGCGAAGAGATGTATATATTAAATATTTCATTTCCCGTTGTGAGGATCGAACCCACAGCCTGCCACGTTTGCAGTGGCCTTTCCTTTTAAACTGACTATATTCAAAAAGTTTTTACAAAACATCTGTATCTAGATAGCCCTAACAAATATAATCCTACGCACTATTGTTCAGCTCTCATTCTGATAGATATCATCTTCATTATAAACAAATGGTAGATGAAAAATGTTTAGGTATATATTACTTGAACACTAGATTATTGTTAATTTGATACTACATCTTGTCCTTGAATGGCTTGCTAAAATATCAATATTTTTTAGGGAACCTGGGAACCTAAGATATTGCTAAAAATATTCCGTTCGTCACTTTTCGTCTAATTTTGATAGCATTGTGAGTTGAGCGGTGTAACTCCTCATTACAGAATCTATCCGTTCCATTTATGAATATAATAACTAATATGACCATTAGTTACTTATTTATTTTAATATTCTTAAAAAATTTGAAAGTAAATTTTTTAAAGCCTACAATTGTTAATAAATATAAAATTTTCTTTATAAATTTACATGGTTACTAGGCTTTGTCCTGTAAAACTGTCACGTTTTTGTATTCGGCTATCAGAGGAACACTATCAAATTTCTGAAGATAATTTACACAAGCCATATTTCACCAATTCTGGATATCAGTGGCTGGCCTTATAAAGTCACCCACCATTCCGATTATATCGCATCCTAGCTAGTTGGTTGTATTTCCTATTTTAAGGAGGCTGGCCTATATAAATAGGAAAGTAGGTACATGTTCATATTCGAGTCAGTAGGTACATAACTATTACTTAACTAAAAGTTACGGTTTTAATCGTTACTCGGGTAAATAAATTAACATTTTATGAAACATATATTTTTTAAATAGAAAATATTTTAAATGGCGGTGTAAAGTATGTTCTTAAAGGGATTGTAAAATAGGGAACATATTTTAACGCTAGGTTCTATCTGCCTAACCTGCGACATCCAAGAAAAGGAGGATTTTTTTACATTAACACTTACTAAATAATTATAACTTTTATTAAAGCACGATAACTAGAACGGGCAAAGACATAAAGCCTAGAAAGTGTAGATTACACACACTTGTAATTAAACCGAAACAGCTTGTAGCTTTATCTTATCTCTAAATCAGACCATTAACGGACTATACAAAAAAACATACAGACACACATTATAATATAAATACAACATCGCCATGTTAATCTAGTGACATACGGTTTTTTAATTTTTGTAAACAGGTATATTACATATTTTTTATCTGTGGTCACTATTAGTTATAATAATGACATTGACAATTTTAAGGTATGGTAGTTTTTCTCTTAAGTATAGAATATACAAAAAAAACATTTAAAAATAATACTAATAACAATTAATTACGTAAAAAAAAGATTTTTCCATAGACATCTATTGACGTCACAATTTAAAATTTAATTGCCAGCTAAAACTTAAAGTAACATTACAACAGATTAAACAAAATATAATATAGTACTAAAACACAAAAATCCTCATCAAATATCGATTTTAACAGACCACACACAACAACACTCCATAACAAAAACATAACAATTCAAATGAACAAAAACTATTCGAATAAACAATCGAATGATTACAAATAAAATAACCCAAGACAGATTCGGCTCCCGTACTACCGTCCGTGTGTCCATCTCTATATCTAAACATCTAAAAGGCTCTACAATCGCACGATCTCAGTCACCGCGGCCATATAGAGACTGTCAAAACAAATGACTGTCCTACACAATGCCCATACAAAAAATTACATAGCTCATGCCAATAGAAAATCAACTGTGTGTTTTAGTGTTAAAGTTAAATTTCTATTGATAATATTTCTAGATTATTTGACTGAAGTGTCAAAATTACAAATACGAAAATTGATCTTAATGTAAAGTAGAGGCCTGTCGTTGCGCAGGGGCACAAAGTGTGACTGTAAATGTGACTGGTTATGGGTTCGATATCCACATCAGGAAATGAAATATTTATTGAAATTTATATTTCAATTCCTTAGCTCTGGTGTCCAGGCAAAGTGCGTCGTTAAGTTACGCTACTCGACACGCAATGCCTCCAAAATTCAGCAGTAGTGGAAGGTGGTGGAGGAAGTGGGGAACGGAGTGGCTTAACACTAGGTTCCCTTTGCCTAACCTGCTGTGTGCGGGATAGAACGTGAAGCTGGATTTGTTTTCGATCTTAACGTATCGACAATTAGAGGGTAGGCAAAAGCGGGCAGGTTTTTGACATCTATGCCGCGGGCTTCATACCTGTATCTAGCCGTACAATCGAATATAGCGCGAGAAAATAAATAAAATCAAAGATATCTCTCAACAAGAATCGAAAGTTGTTAAACTTGTTAACAATTGACGCCTGTTCTGCAGTTTATGTTCGGATGAAATGGATCGCGAGGCCGTAGGTCGAGACTGAATGATTATTCAAACTAAAATCAACCCTTAACTAAGAAATTAGGGTTGATTTTCAAACGGCAACCACCAACAAACCTTTGAGAGAGATGAGACAGGTGATTAGCTTACGTACATCGTACCTAAGACAGCGCTTGCACTGCGTTAAATCAAAAGTGTAATTTAGTAAAGTTGGATGTACATTGTGGAGTCTCTTCGCGCGATTTTAGTTAAGATAGTGGGCGGGAAGCAATGTATTTTACGCGTTAGAGGTGTGAGTTATTTGTACGTTGATCACGTCATTTATTTAAAAGCTTTTATTGTAATAATTAAAATTATTACAGTTTATTATTGATGGATTAATGGGTAATTATGGGCTTTGGAATGTGAACAAAATTGTTATATAACTAAATAAAAGTTTGTAAAAAATAAGGATGAAATTATTTAAAAAGAAATAATATACTAACTCAAAAGCAATCGCAACGTGGGATATTGAATTCAGCCACTCAACAGCAATGCCTCGAGAATTCGGAGGAAAGTGGGGAACGGAAGTCTGCTAAGGACAACGGAGTCGCATAACGCTAGGTTCCCAGGTTCCTCCTGTGTGATACAGGAAAAATCTACCCACTATTTAACTGCTCATCATAGACATGCTTACATCAATTAGAGGTTAACATACATCAACCATTTTAAAAGACTAATGATGTTAATTTTTAACTTTAACTTAATCGAATTAACCAAAAATCGTCTTTCCTTTCCATTCCCGTCCCCATTGTTCCGAGATTAAGGAGATAATTAAAACAAATATACCTAATAACTTTGGAATTACAATTAACTAAGCAATCTTATAGACAAATTGATTGTACAGACGGTGAGAAAACATTTTTATAGAGTCCAAATAAAAATGGTTGTTATACTTTTGTGAGAAAAATGAATATGAAATATTTTTTGCAGGATTTTCTGTATAAATTATTCTTTTTTTATTTATTAAAGATATTCAAGCATATATAAACATATAATACTTAAATGTCATTAATAAATAATTAAAATTTCAATATGGTTTAAGTAACCAAATAAAATTATTAGGCAACATAATTAACACATAGGCTACATCCTGCATATACCACGGTAGGCCAAGGGAACCTGGGAACCCAGTGCTAAGACATTTCATTCCCATTAAGACACATTCGTTCCCCACTTACCGCCGAATTCTGGAGGGATTGCGTGTTGAGTAGCGGAACTCCACGCTTGGCCAGAGCGAAGAAATGCGAATTTTAAATATTTAATTTCCTTGAGTGGAAATCGAATATATACCTATAACCTGACGCAAGCCCCTGTCTCACGACTGGCCCCAAAAAAGGTCAATCTCAATCTCTACAGCCAATCCAAAACAATTTACACGAAGAGTGTACGTACAGAAGTAACCGAGCGTGTATATACGTATTATTTTTTCGATTACAGCCCCATTGTTTAATCACAGCCGCTAATAGCCGATGCTATCTCGTTATCTAACGGCCAATATGTTCGTGTTGCTTGCGTAACGACTAACGAATAACGACGCTCTAGAAATTCTTAGAATCGAGTTTTTTTAGTTACCTTCTCTTGTTACATTTGAGTTAGATGGGTTTTATTGTAGAATAGTAAAGTCTACGTTTTTAGGGTTCCGTACCTCGAAAGGAAAGAACGGAACCTTTATAGGATCACTTTGTTGCCGTCCGTCCGTCTATCGAGCCTCTTTATATTAAAATTAAATATTCTGGTCTACTGAAGCTATAAAAAAATCAAACTTCTAAGCTAGCGAACTAAAACCTAAATTATATAAAAAAAAGATTACAAACTTATATTTGTACATAATTTCATACAAAATTAGTGCATATATACGCAAACTTAAATTTGTCAACGTTTGTAAGTTCCACAGCGAATTTCCCGTTAATCTACCATCCCGAAATTGGTACTGAAGCCTCGGTGTACGCGTCCAACTCGCACTTAACTGGTTATTATTGTAGCTCCACGCTGAATCTCATGTATAACAAGATAGAAAGAGGGAACTAAGTGTTAAAACACTCCATCTCCCACATTCTGAGGTATTGACAATTACTATAGGGATGTTGTTGGGTGTTTGAACTGATCGCCGCGTTAAAACGTTCTAGTTACAAAAAAAATGGAATTTTAATGATAAATACCTACATATATTATATCCAAATCTATAAATAATAACGCCAAATATTATTACGAAGCTGTTTCTATTTATCAATAAACAGATAAATTTAAAACAGAGATTCATTAGCTATCTTATCAGAGCAGACTCCATTAGGCGTGTTATCGTTATCGCGCTATCTCTGTGAGATGAGCAAGAATAATTCCATTTGGTACTGTATCATATTTATTAACATTTATATTGCGTTTGTATTGGATGCTGCCGTTGAACTTGAGATGGTCGTAGATTCTTGTGGGCTTGAAATATTAATTATTATAATAATAATGTTCATTATTAGTTTTCTTTTCTGTTCTATTTTCTCGAAAATTAAGTGTCCTAACACTATGTTCTTTCTGCCTACTCTGCTGTAGGTACGTGGGGAAGCTTACTCTGTGAAACAAAAAATAAAAATGTGCCTACTATTGTATCTCCTTGAATTTTATTTCTTAAAACATATTGCTTACATAGTTTAAATTAAAATTTGGAATTAAAAAACAGAATTTAAGATTCAGAGTTCTCATTTTCTTCAAAAACCTCTACATTAAATATGGCAATCATGATAACCTATAAAATGAAAGAATCCGAATACGTAATTATAATTTGTACACACGCCGACTGCGCCACAAAGGTGTCATTAATAACATTTGGCTTATCGCAGATGTATTTAGATTTCTTCATTTGTTTTCTTGGTTTGCAAATCTGTTCTCGGAATGAAGTTCCTATGTTGGCATTAAATATGAGATGAGGCGAGTGCACGTGGGCGTTGGTTCGTGGCTCGCGGTTTGTTGATTACATTGTAAAATAATATCATTGAGTAAATATTGAAGCAGGTTCTTTTTAGCTGAACGGTTTTGGAGGTATAGCGACGTAGAAATAAGGGAACGAACAATTCCACGAAATCTCCAAAGCCAGCGATAACCCAATGTCAAGACAATAAAATCTGTTCTCCACTCCCCGCTCCAATCGAATGATCAGACTCAACGCCGTGCTCCGCTTTGCCAGAGCGAGGATATAAAAGAGTCTCGAAGGAGCACGGGTTTGCACTTAAATGTGGGTCGTAGCAATATCCTCTTTCTGCAAAGCTATGGACATCCACATGGTGGAAATGGTTTCCCCTTCCCCGGCGGGAATCGAACCCACAATCGTCTCGTTTACACCCGCACCCTTGTGCCCCTCACACGTTATTACAGAAAAAAAGTTATATTTTAAGATTAAAATAATTCATCACGGCCATTTATATCTAGTGATTAATGTTTGAACTCATTAAACTTATATTATTGTAGATAACGTTGGCCGCTGTAGTATAGATGTACCTATAGTTAAACAACTAGTGTACTTACCTCGCTTGGTTCGACCCTACGTTATCGTTTTCTTTGTAATAAATTGAAAAAAATAAAAGATACTAGTGTCATATTTCATTTTACAGCATTTAACATGGTAGAGGCGGAGTAAACTTTGTGTCAGGTCACTACAATTTCCGCCCTTATTGCATATTTAATATCTTCCATGTATTGTATATTATAAAACTAGATGATTGACGGATATTTGAAGTAGGTTTTATTATTTTTTTCTTTAGTTAAATACAAAAACCTTTGTTTCCAACATGATTTCGTTTCAATATTAACTCGCGATATACACATGTAAGATAACTGTCCATACAATTCAAAGATATCTCGAGACGGTGCTATCAGATTATCAGCATCGAAGTTGAAAGGTTATCAGCACTCAGTATATAGAAATTCGTTCAGGTTTCGTATCATATCACCAAGAGACAAGAGACAGAATCGAAATTGCTATAGTCACGCAAATTTATTAAGATATATGCTTGGTACGATATACACACGTACATACATATTCTAAGTTTGCCACTACAAAAATTTAAAATATCTGTAAAAAAAATTCTAACAAGCAAAGCGTATTACACTGTTCAAGAATATTTAGAGGATAAGCATGAATGGAATTAATGTCTATTGAATGTCAGGCAGGATAGCTGCCAGCTAATGTAATAGTAAAATATACCATTGACTTTAAAAAGAGCAACTGTTGAGTTTCTTGCCGGCTCTTCTCAGCAGAACTGCCTTTCGAACCAGTGGTAGCTTTTTGTTGACATGTACATTCGACGATTCAAAAGTGCTTTTATAGTTTATTTGAATTAAGAATATTTTGAATTTGAATATATGTAATTAACTTCGCACTGTATCCCGCACACAGCAGGGTAGGGAGAAAGAACCTAGTGTTATGACACTACGTTAACCACTTTCCGTTGAAATTTTCGAGACGTTGCGTGTTGAGTGGTGAAACTCAATGCTGGGTATCGCCTTGATGCCAGAAGGAAGAAATGAAAATATAAAAAAATATTATTTCATTCCCTCGAGTGTCGCGTTACAGTCACGCCCTTATTTCTCTACGCATCGACGGCCTACATACGGCATACAGGGTGGAATTGTCAGCACCACTTTAAATGAAACCACAGCTTCAACTACTCTATAAAAGTCTAATATAATTGGGAAAAAAAAATTTCCAAAAAATAAAAAAGTTATATTTCCAAACAAAATAAATAATAAAATTAACTTTTTAAAATAAAACGCCATTTGTAATGTATAACAAAGGCACGCACACACTTACCTGTCAGAGCGGCAACGTCGCACGCGTATGTGTGCGTCACACGAAATACATGTATGGATAAAAATCGTGAAATGAAAAAAAAATCCTACGTCCAAACTGTTGAGCTACCTTGATTAATTTTTTTAGTACTGGGTTTGAAATATTTTACCCTACATGCAGTTTCAGTAAAAGGAGCGCTGCCTCTTCCACTCTGTATAAAAAGTTATTATTATATCTCAAAACAAAATATTTATTATATTTGCATCGAAAGTGCAAAGCGTNTATTACCAGCATAAGTTTATTTGAATTTACCGCGCTTTGCCGGGTTCAGCTTTTGTTGGCCAGACTCTAGCAAATACCAGGGTGGGTAGTGCACGAACGGGAAAGGTTGTGGGCTGGCGTTGTGTGGCGGAAACCAACACCGCGCTTTGTAAATAGGCGGTTCTTTTTTTTTAATTTAACCCACTACTGCCTTGCGTAAAACCCTATTAAGCTTGAAACACGAACTAGCAAGGAAAACTCATAAATAATAAATTCGTTATATTTTAATACGTATATATATTTATATAGAACAATTGATAAATGGAATCCTGGAAATTCTTCTTCAAATGAATTTCATTTGTGTCTCCATTTTGGGCTGAAAGCGGAGAGCTGAGTATCTTAACACTAGATTTCATAAAGCGTAATTCTAACACTTAATAAAAAACTTTTCATTATCTCATAGGTACCTACATTTTACTTACTTTTTAAAATAACCATATTAAGAATAAGATCGACATAACAAATAGCCAGCGCGTGTCTTATCTCGTACTAAGACAAAGAACTAACATATCTAGTGAGTTAAGATTTCTTGTCGTCGTATACAGGGGTACCTACTATTTATATCTAATATGAATAAGCAAAATAATCATTAAAAAAACTTTTTAAAAACATTCCTAAATGTTTTTTCTGTTATTGTGTACTCTTAATTCTACGAACCAATCCCTTTCATTTGATTCCCATATTAGGGTGGGTAGCAGTGAGAGAATGGTAAGAGAGGCAGAGGAGGAACTCGGTTGATCTTCGAGATCACGGTATCGATAATACTGACTGGATTGACTGAGAAGACTTTAGATGGAAAGTGAAGGAGAGAAATTGTGGACACCAGATAGTCTTTCGGCATACATTGACTATAAATAAGTAATTTAAAAAAATGCAATTATATTATTATTGCACTAAATCAACCATGGTGGTAACATATAAGGAAAAAATATTTCTTTGAAAAGTAACGACATTCGTTACGTGGCCACGCAAGGCCATTCGTGGCACAGGCGAAACAAGGTGATCCCCTCTAGAAGAAGTTAAATATTTGCTGTATGCGTTATGCAGCGTGAAGCTGATTTAATAAAAATTCAATGCCCGCTACGCCCAAATTCTTATACGTTTTCTGAAGATTTTTTTCTAAGCCTGAAATTACATTTAAAAATATTATTATTATTCATATTTTGAATTCGAACTGACCACAAAATAAGTTAAAATGCAAGCAAGACAATATTTTATGGAATAAAAAAACAGGCTCATTAAAAGAAACTGTTAAAACCGACTACCATTCGGTATCAGCGCAAAACCGATAACAGTACTAAAAACTTCAATTATATATTAATCTAATTTAATTCAAATCGACCGTTGACAGATGTACTCTTATCACCACTGATAACATAGCGGATGCTGTGCGATAGCGATATCTCATTAGTTTATTTTTTAACTAGCCAGAGCGAGATGGAATGATTGTTTCCTATAGGTTAGAAAGAGAAGGGTATGGCGTGATGGACGCATGCCGTTATCGGCTCGCGATTGTCGATAATACAGACTTGTTCAGTTAGTGTTTCATATTATTTATTTATCGTTTCATTATTTGGTCATTTTAATTAGATTTAAGTTTTGCCTATTCTGTTTATAAGTCTTTAGGTATAGAAATGGTAGGTGTAGGTTCAATTTCGAAAGTTAAAATAGTGTTCTTTTATGTATAAAGTTTTAACAAGCATTGTAGAACTAAGACCGTTATTCTGCTGCTTCACAGCAGCTTCGATTTCCATTGGGGAATTCTTCGGATTATGTTATTTTCTTTCTAGCGATGGGTGTTCTTTCAAGACATAGTGTGACAGGCCTGACAGGGATTTTCGTCACTGTCTCTCAAGTTAGGTTATGCGTGGACAACAAAATGCAGTATCCTGCATTAGGCAGCGTGAAGTTAACCAAATTAAAGTTTCCGGTTCAGTAAATAATATGTTTAAAAAAAGCTCTTATATATGTACATTTTCCTATATATGTATATGGTAGTATAAGAAATTACAGCTTTTTTAATATCATTCATTATAAGTAAATGAAATGTTTTCTATAAAAATATTAAAGGTTATTCACAGGTACACAAATGTGACTGGTTTTGTTTAATTAATTTTATCTTATCTACTATCGTATCTCTTATCATTAGCTAATCTAGAGCTATCTCTACAACTTATATAACTGTTTAATTATTTGAAGACTATAAAAAATCTAGATTTTTTTAAAGTTCAAATCAGCCAAAATGTCGTCACATTTCTTTGTAAATAAAAAAAAATTACTCCACATGCTTTTGCTATTGAATCAATAAAATATAGAAGCTTTATATAAATAAAAACAATTTGACTTTTAATGGTTTCCCAAATAAAATTGAAATCTTCATTTGTTCGTCATCACAGCGTTAAGCTGAGCTTTGAGCGCCATTCAACATGTAATTCGAAAAACTGGATGAAAAGTGGGGAACGGAGTATTTTAGAATAATATATGGCGATCTTGAGATGCCGTTTGAATTCAAAGATTATGAAAAGAGAACTCAAGATCGATCTCAGGCTTGAGAGTGATTTATAATTACGGGTCAAAATTTGGCATCCCTATCGCAATATGTAGAGATTGAGATAGCGGAATTTAAATTAAAAGCGGAATAAAAAATTAAAAATCAATAGAACTTTCGAAATTCCGTTACATCATTATATTATACTTATATAATAATGTTTAATAATCGTTATCAGTCTTGTAAATTGTTATCAGCTTGTCGTATCGGTGGCACGGCAGCGATAGACAACAGATACGTATCGCGGGCTACATGTGTAATTATGTGTAATAAGCAACTGTTTGTACATACTTTTCTACAATACCTACTACTATATTAAGTTGATTAATCTATTCGACTTATATATCTAAAAGCTGAAATTTGTATGGTTGACCACGAAAATCTCGGGAACTACTGGTTCAAATTTTTCCTGCAGTCAAAATTATCTTGGGCAGTTCGAATGTGTCGTAAGCCACTTTTAGTTATTTCCATTTGATCGTGCAGGCAAAGCCGTAGTTAAACGCTTGTCAATAAGATGTTTATCATCGCATCGATATAAACACAGTTAGTAAATATGCTGTGTCCTTAGATGAGCAGAAATAAAAGAAAGTTACATTGCATTTCAATTACTTTATAAACATCGCAATGAAAAAATTGGTATGTGTAGAATATGTTAAAAATTATTTTGAGGCGTCATGGCACAGTATCTAACATTAAACAAGACGATTGTACGTTTAATTCCCATTTGGGGGAATGATTTATTTTTTTATTTCCTGTTCTGTAAACAAGACAAAGCGTCGCGTTGAGTTTTTTCACTCAACTCGCAATATTTTAAAAAAATCTGCTGAAAGTGAGGAACATAATGCCATAACACTAGGTGTCCTCTGCATATCCCGCTATAAGGTACAGCCAGGTATTTGAATTATTTTTAATTGCCATTAAGCTTTAATTATACATTATATAAGCCAAATACTTTGCGTGACAAAAATGGTAAGAGGTTCGTTCCGTGACCTCATAAAACGAGTTCTTTTTAAGAGCAAAATCAGTGTTTACATCTCTATCCCGGGAATAAACCCGCTCTCTCTGATAGCATCGCGTCGTTTATCAATCAGCTATCGGGTCATCTATACGTGAATGTTTTAATTGGTGTTGCATGATTATTGCAAATATCTATATAGGTATTTTTTTAACCGACTTCTGTAAGGAAAGGAGGTTATCAATTCGACTGTACTTTTTTTTGTATTTTTATTTTTTTTAAGTTTGTTACCTCATAACTTTTGACTGGGTGAACCGATTTTGAATTTTTTTTTTCGTTTGAAAGGTTAAGCTTCCCGAATGGTCCCATTTTTTTGGTCCATGTCTGATAATAGTATCTATGAGAAAATCACATAAGTCTTAAATTTGCATTATGCATGTGCGTGACAAATAGACGAATAACTCAATGTCACGCCAACCGATTTCGATGATTCTTTTTTTATTTGAAAGGATACACTTCAAGAAGTCAGTGTCAAGCTAATGCTACAACGACCTTACTACTATATCTAATTACTAAGCCTGTTTTTTTTACTTGGCACCGACTTCAAAATTATAAAATCTTTATATAATTATTTTTCACCTCTTAGTTCGTTGTTAGAAGTCGGTTTTTCTTTTTGTTAAAAATTAATTTATTATTTTTTCCGGGTGTATTGGGTTATTTATGCGGCTTCGATTCTAAGTTTAATTAAATATGTGCAACAGTAGTGGTATATAAAAATAGGTGACAAAAATAAATAATTTTGTTATAGGATTATTTACAAATTATTTTAAAATATTAATGGCCCATTGAAAAAAAATAAAAATTGTGAAGTGTCTTCATATGGATGGACTACGTTCCCAGGTTCCCTCTGCATACCACCCTATTACAATACATCTTTGAAGCTATATTAAATTTTTCTATTTTAGCCAAAATTTTTAAGTATAAATATTGTATGTACAGTCTATTATTATCAAAAATCTCAATACCTAATACTCTACGATCTACTTTCATATGTACTTTCCATAATAAAACCAAACGATTATATGCATAATCCAATTTTCAAAAGTAAAAAACAAATCAAAAATACACACATAAAAACACTAAGCTAGGAGCTATTCCACTAAAAACTTATCGCCTAGATCTATTTCATATTTATTAAATCCCAATATTATCTGATGTTATCAGTAAGAAATAATCACTCATGGACGTCAAACAAATCCCCAAAAGTGTGTATGTGTTTGTGAGAGCTAGCCTCTCGTAGATTACATAGATTGTGATAAAGTGACTTATCAGGTGCCTTATCAGAAGCATCGGTCACGAGTGCTATCACAAAATCCCTTCTGGCGCAATTCTGGGAGTGGATACATATAAATAAAGTACTTAAACTAAATTACATGTTGTTTTCATAAGATTATCGTGCGGGTACACCTGAAGGAGATTTTAGTTTTCTTGGTTTCATCCAGTGGGGAACGGAAGTCCCTTTAAGGGAACGGAGTAGCCTACACATAACATAGTCTTATATTTAAAAAATATATATAAAAACTAATACATATCCAGGCTCGAATCCGTGTCTCTTTAAGCCATTAAAATCGATATCCCATGACTAAAAATTATTGAACAGATTAAATTCAATTCAAAACATTACCTTTTCATCTATTTTAAATATGAGTATATATGTGTCTTTTTTTCCTTTGTGTTTAGATTTCCTCTAACATATCAGGGTAGGCACAGGGAACATGGGAACCTAGTGTTAGGACACTCCGATCCCATTTAGATATGCGTTCCCCACATTTCGTGTTGAGAATAATTAATTAAGTAAAAATATTAAAAAAATAATAATCTTATAATCAAATAATAAATTATACAGTATATAATCCTTAGGTAGTGTAATGTAATCCATCGGATTTATATAAATAAATCCATATCAACCCGTACCTGTACATATTTTTTAAATCGGGCTTTGACTATCAACTCCGGCTTATCTGATCGTTATCGCGTATATCCGAGCGATTTTAATCCGCACGATAACGTTATCAGCGACTACTTTATCTGATGAAACTTTGCAAATTTTGTATTAACATAAATAAATTGTTATTCGTATTTTTTTATACAAATATTTTTTTTTAGTTTCACACTTTTCCTTATTAGCGTGGTAGGCAAAGAGAACTATGAACAGTATTTATAATCCGCTCTCAACTCTGAGATCGATCTTAAGAGCAATTTTGCATTGTCGTTTTCAACTCGAATTGAGAGCAGCTTATATCGCACCTTTAGAATTATAGTGACCTAATACAAAAAGACCTACCGAACTCACCCTAGCAATCAAGCGAAGAGTGTTCAATACCTGCATTTTACCTTGCCTTACATACGGATGCGAAACCTGGTCACTCACAAAACACCACAGAGATATGCTCAAATATTGTCAAAGGGCTATGGAAAGGAGCATTATGAGTATCAGAAAACAGGAAAGAGTAAGAAATACAACTATAAGAACCAAAACTCAAGTAACAGATATCCTTACAAAAATAGATCAATTAAAGTGGAGATGGACAGGGCATATAATGAGAAGTAAACATGAAAAATGGAGCAAAATTTTAATGGATTGGTACCCAAGAGACAGTAAAAGGAGTAGAGGAAGGCAGCACAGAAGATGGGAAGATGAGATAAAATTAACAGCAGGTCCCCATTGGAGAAGGGCTGCTAGGAACAGAAAACATTGGAAAATGTTAGAGGAGGCCTTTGCCAACAGGCACACTGAGCTCAGAGATATAATATAACCATACTGCTACCAAACTGAATATAAAGCTCAGGATAACAGGCTGAATGTAATGTAATGTAATGTAATACAAAAAGATCCTTGATTTTAAAAACGAAAAAAGATATATAGATAAATAAATGAAAAGTTAATTTATGAAGCATTTACTAGTGTATATTCTAAACTGATTTTATAAGCCTAATTTTTGTACGAAAACGTAATTGTACACATCTTTATTTGACTTTTCCCAAAACTTGATATTTTTAAAAGTTCTCTATAATTCTAAAGGTGCGATATGTATGGGCCATATAAGGTGCAGTCGGAATGCGATCAGGAACGCCGAAATTTAGTATGGCAGCTGTTGCTTACAAGCGTACGAATATAAAGCGACGGTTTTGGGTTCGATTTCCACTTGAGGAACTTTTATATATCATGTTAATGTATAAAATTGAATAAAAAAATAGTACATATGATGAATTTTACTCCGTTATAATTTTGTAAAGCACCGAACGTTTGTACAACGTTTTTTTTATTAAAATAATTTTTAATTAAAACCATTTACAAAGGAAAATAACAGGTTGTTGTTTGTGGAATATTTGATTTCTGGAATTTACGTATCAATTTATTTATTGAGAAATAATAAAGTAACCTCAGTGTATCCTCTTTACTCATAGATCTGTTGATAGTGTATTACTCATGGATCTGAAACTGGCTCGAGCGTGTGACAAATGTTGTTATTATTTTTATTTACTCACTAGCAGCTCCCCCGCGGCTTTGCCTGCTCAAATTATACGATCATTTATTACATATTATTTAGGGAAATTTTAGAAAAAGAGAATTACTGGACAATACGAAGGCTACACGATGCTCCAAAACCTCTATGACTTCCCGTTAAAGTAGCATGAAAATAACTGTTCCCGAAGTTAGCTAAACACAGAAAGACAGACAAAAAATGGTTTGTGTTTTAGGCAGCTTCACGATGTGTCCCACACATAGCAGATTAGGCAGAGGGAACCTAGTGTTCAGATACTTCGTTTCCCATTGTGCTTCAGTGTCGTGTAAATAACTAAATTATGCACTTGTACAATAACAAATACAATTATTATAAAATTGCCAACAAATACTTTAATTTTATTTAGTTATACGTAGGTATAGACTTTTTGTGTATCCTGATTCAAAGTGTCAGTGATGATGTTGAGTTATTTCGTTACTTCCCCGGTTTTCCCTTTCCTTCATCACTACTTATTTTCCTTTTAGATTTTCTTTAGAACTTTTATCTATATATATTTTGTATTTATACATAAGATGGACCAAATAGAATTATACACATATATTATTGAAATTAAAATTTTAACCCTGGTTTGGCTTCGTATTATTATTACTAACTTAACATTAGATCTTTATTATAACACCCTTGCCATCCCGCTTAATCTGTTAACTATCTGGTCATTGTAACCATATTGTATGAGGGGGTGACTTTTCACCCTTCTTCCCACGCGCGCGTGCCCCTGTTTAAACGTTTAAGGGTGTCAGGATTTTTTGACTTAGGTATATTGAGTGGAGATTTGTGTCCATTTTATATGGCTTATAGGACAACATTCTTTTCTATTTTATTTTGTATTATATAAAATATGCGACGTCATTTTGGTGCAGGAGGACAAGCGTTAAACTGTAAGTGTGACGGCTCTGGGTTCGATTCCAACTCAGGAAAATGAAATATTTAATATTTTCATTGTCTTGGCTCTGGTTACAAGGCAAAGCATGCCGTTGAATTCCGCCAATCAACAAGCAATGTCACCAGAATTCGGCGGAGAGACGGTAATGGAAGTGTGTTAATGGGTGTAGTAGTGTCTTAACACTAGATTAACAGGTTCCTTCTCTCTACCATACCATATGCGGGATATAGCGTGAAGCTAAAAGTACATAGTTAATTTGTAAAAAAAAATAATTTATATTCAAATGGCATCATTCGATGTGTAATTAAAATAACAAATTCTAGTTGGTTACATCAATGATAAGCTATCTCTCTGTATTACACTACAGTTCTTAAAAGAATTGCAAAATACGTTATCAGAACCTATTACGCGATGACTAGTAATTTCTAAATTATTTAGTAATAAATAAGTATAGATTTTTTTTTTACATTTATATGTCTAAAGGTTTGTGTGTAAAAAAAGTTCCTCGTGACATATCACTACGGAAAGAGAAATATTTGGAAACTTTTGACATAAATTTTTAATCCTTCGTCACTACTAAGCTCGATATTATTATCGCTTAATAAGGTGGAAATTCTTATACTGTAATTACAAATTGCAATTTAATTTTAAGTTCTTTATTTTCGGTGCAATTGTATGGAGATATCAAACTAAGAAAATACAAATATATCTCCAAGATTGTTTCAAAAACAATAATCCAATTCCTTTTCCATACTTAACATACTATCAAAATTCCGCAAAATCAAATATCAACAGGACACTTCAAAGGACATGCCCAGATATAACCTGCGTAAATCCTGACACCTGACGTCGCTGGTAAGTATAGCCGCGGCGAGTTCAAAGCATTGTGCCTAAGAAATAACGACGACAACACCACTATTGTGTACAAAATTATGTTTCCCCCAGGTTCCTGGTCATTTTGTACGCCCTTAAATAGTATAATTATTGCTGTATCCTTTTCCATTTGGTTTATAATCCCATATGGTTGACGGGACAAGATAAGGTATGTTGTTCTGTCAATATTGCAATTTTTATTGTATATTTTAAAAAAATGAGGCCGGTGGTTGATTCGATTCCCACTCGATTGAATGAAATATATTCATTTGCTTGCTCCGTTAACGAAGCATATGGCGGCGTTCAGTTACGCCACTCAACACGCATTTCGGCGAATATAGTGTCGAACGGAAACGGAACGGAAGTGTTTTAGATTAAATCTGCAGACCCTATATCCCGCACATTATACAGCGTTAAAAGCTAAAAAAATTTAGAAAAAGAAACAAGAAAAGCGGAAGACTAAGACACTAAACACTTTCAATTAACCCATGAAGTATAATACTTTAATCTGTATAAAAACCAGAAAAGAACTTGAGTGTTCAACTCGATGACTCAATACTAAATAGTGGTGGAGTGCGTGTATGGGAACGTTATCGGTGTTTGGTGCCATTACAGTCGAGTGGCCCGCTATCTGTTAACAAAATTTGTTATAAACCAATTATACTCTATCTATCTCGTCCTCTTAAAGATTTTATTTGATTTTCAAAATCTCTTTTTATACAACACGGAGAACGGAGAAAATTTTGCCACCTATTTCTCGGCCATACTACAATTTTACATATTAAAATTTGATTTGAGTTGGTAACTTATTAGTAGTGTACCTGTATATTATATTATTCTTGAGATCGACGAGTCGAGAACGATTTATAAATACAGCCCTTAATCACAAAATTGGTCAAGACCATCCTGGCGCCGTGAGACAGCGTGGTTGTGGGTTCTATTCTCGCTTGGGAGAACAAATTATTTTTATTACTCCGCTCTGACAAGAGGAAGCGCAGCGTTAAACTCTGGCACAGACCCCACAATGTAAAAATAGATAAAAAACGGAGAAAGGAATGTCGCTACTCTACATTCACTCTCACTAGTTTGCTATAATTGATATCAGTTCCACCGATAAATAAACAATCAGAATACATTAATAGGAAGATAACCGAGTAATGAACCCGCCCGCACTTTGAAACGGTTTGTACAAACAAAAATCATAAAAATATTTTAATTGTATTCGTACAGTCACCTTGACATTACTGGAAAGCGATATCAGTTGTTATCAATTGAACTTTCTATTTAAAACTTGTCTTATTAAATTTAATTAAAAAGAAAAAGTTGAGTTAGTGAGTTGAATCACTCGATATATAGTTTTTCGAATTCAGGCGCAATGTTGAGAACAGAGTATCTTGACACTACGTTCTAGGCCTACCCTGATCAAGTTTCATACATTTTTGCTGTGAAATTGTGTGAGTTTTAATAAAAATTAATTTAATTAATTTGTCTTTGTAAAATTGTATTTTTTATTTATTTATTTAATAGGAAGCCAACGTTGTATACAAATAATATTTCTTATTCCAAAACAAAAACCTTAAAACACTTGTAACAAAATGAAAAACCTTTCATGAAAATTTAAAACCCATTTAAAGGCTAACCTATCATGTCCTAATGAAAATTATTAAAAGAAAAAAACAAAAACAATACAGATAATTTTGTGAAATGAGAACTTTAAAAAAATCTAATACAATGAAGAATAAAAAAGACACATAATTTTGAAAAAAAATAAAACTAAAACAAAAAGCCGACCATAGTCTATAAAAAAATCGTAACAATTATATCTTAAGAGAAAATAATTAAACTATTAGATATTTCTTTCGTTTTGCAATATTGCATCAATTGTAAATTAAAATCATAATTTCCTTTACGTAATGGTTGATTTGCAAAGTAATGGGGGTTTTTGTTTTTAATTGTTATTTTCCAAGTCATTCCAGAGTCACTCGGTAACACCTTGACTCACACTTGAGGAAAAAAAATACTAACAAACTGGTAAATGACCGATTATACTTACAAATATGTAGGTACCTATAATTTAAGTCTAATACCTAGGAGCGCGTTTTAACCGAATAAAGTAACAAATATTTTTAAAATAAAAAATATTATACAAAAATATGTAATCTTGTTAGATATAAAGTATTAATTAAACTGAATGAATATGATATAATAATATATATTAGTACTTATATGAAATCAAATTTATTATAGTCTCCATAAATTGCAGTTTACAGGTTAACCTGAATGGTAAAATCAAGTTGTAGTGGTTTTTTTTGGTTATATTTTGTTTTATAACAATAAATACTAAAAAACAGAATGAAATTAATATTTAAGGGGGCTCCCATACGAAAGTAACAGTTCTTTCTTAGCGTTTTTACAGATAATTAATGGTACGGAACAATTGACACGAGTTCGACTCGCTCTTGGCAGGTTTTTTTTTACTATATCATTCTCTATTTGTAATGCCTATTATGTTTATAGCATCACGCTATGTCCCGCACATAGCATTGTAGGGAACCTGGGACCCTAGTTTTAAGATACTTCGTTCCCATTAAGACACTTCCGTCTATTTCTATTTTTAATACAAAAAAATCATTATTTTTATTATAAATGAGTAATAAGTATATTTGATTATTACTTATCAAAACTCAGCACGCAACAAGTGATTTGTAATATTTACTTAATGCAATCAATATCTTCTATGTTTAATACAGTCACTATAAGTGTTGCAAAAGTTACATTTTAAAATTATATACAGATATTTTAATGAAAACGCGACGATTGTGAGTTCGATTTTCACAGAGCGCGGCGTTGAGTTTTGCCACTCAACGCACTGTCTCCAATATTGAGTGGAAAACAGAAACGGAATGCTATGACACTAGGTACCCCAGCCTTCCTTAAGCTAAACTAGACTAAAAGAAGTTAGACTTAATTCAATTTAAAGAATTAGTAATATGGGTAGGTACCTATATACAAATTATAAGTAGGTACCAACTTTAAAATATATAATTATGATAACAATTTTAATGATTACATCATAAAGAAAAAGATATTTTATGTATATTTATAATTTAAGCACTGATGAAAGAAATAGTCTATAATGTTAAATAATATATTGAATAACGATACTTTGCAGGAACCTGCAAAGTTTTATGTAATGTAGCAGAATTGCTATAGTAAATAACATATATTTATAAACCACTATAAGTATCTTTTGTTAGTATTTTAATTATATTATATTATGTTATATAGACAAGCAAAATTATCTTCTTATTTGACTTCTATTAGTAAGGACTAGGTCGTCATCATAACCAACATCCTCGTTTTTTCATCAAATTTTACTTTTAATATTTTTTGTAATAAAATGAAAAAGTTCACAATTCAATTTATTCATGAAATTTAAGATAAATATAACATATCAAATTCAACATGGTTAATATAATTTGTAGAATTGGTTCAAGTGATATGAATAAATAATTAAATACATAATATTTTATCAAAAAATATATTTTCTTAAATTACTTCAACGTTTCATTTAACAATTATGAAAAATAGAAGGCATAAAAAATATGAATTGTAAAAGATAGTAACTCTTTTAATTTTATTCATTTGTATAATGACAAATATCTTTATAATAACAAAAAATATACCAGCAGTGGAGTGACAAAACTCTTCTGTTACTCAGTGACTGACAGACAATGCACTGGTGAATGTTGGCATGTAGAGATGTAGAGTGCGGTTAACGAGTTGTGGAGCCCTGAAGTGAGGTTTCTGCACTTTTGCGCATAGGTCACTCGACAAGAAAGTAATATCAGAAGTAAGAAAAATACTGCGGGAACGAGAGAACACGGGATTTTCGCTTTAACGTCTTAAAGTCCACGCAAACAAAGTTGCGAGTGAAGACTAGTTCAATTATAATTTACAATGTTAATGCAAACAAATAGATATGTTTACGTTTCATGACAATATAATAGCAAAAATGCAAATATTTTTCAAAAGACTTATAGTGTAACTTAAACATTAATAATCTAAATGAAACCTATCTCTAAATTCGCCTGTCAATTAATCTAGACCTGTACAAATTAGTATGGAATATTTACTGAAGTAGATGTAATATTAAAATATAACATAATAGAAAAAAAAATCAGTTCTTGTTGTTCAAATTATGCCGCCTACACTGCAAGCCATGTGGTTGCTTTGGAAAAACCACCTCTATAGCCAGTACAATAAGGTACACTTCTGTCCAAAATATTTGTACATATTATCTTAAACGTTGAAAACATTAAAAATCGAGTTATTTTGTTTACTCGTGTCTACAAGTATAATGTTATTGATGATTTGATAAGCAAGTTTAATAATTTAAAGAATTTTCTTCATATCAATGTAGGGATTGCTTAATAATGTTTATACGAGATTATTATAAATTATATATATTCTATAATACATTTAGAATGCAGATAACAACAAAAAACTTAAGGATTCCTATAAGAATCTGTTGCTATCTTACTTAAAATTGTATTGCTTTTTTTTCTCAGATAACAAACACTTACGTTTCAAAGGTTTAGGGTTGCTCTGTTTCCTTCGCGACATGTCCTAAACACCCGACTCTCCCAACATGTCACACACAAACTGAACACACGAAACTGTCAAACTTAGCACAGCAATACACACGTGTATCCCGGTCGGCGGCCAGCACGACACTGACGGGCGGAGGCGGACTCGCTCCGGCAGCAAGGGCCGGCCGGCCACGCCCACTCCCCCCGCCCCTCGTAGCGCGTAGAGGCGTAGCGTTGTAGACGCGGATGGTGAAAGGGTTGGTATTAGTTTTTTTACTTATTAGAAAAAAATAATGTATTTTAATTTTTTTTATGTATTTTAAGTGTAAAAGACAAATATTTTATTTAAAATATATGTACATTTTCTTAAAAACAATTAAATTCGATTTTACTTTTTCTTCATTATTGTTTCTTAGCAATGTGAATCAGTTTAGTTCTTTGATATAAGTCTTGGAAAATTATGATTTTTATCATAAATTCTTCTTCATTCTTGTACTTTTCTAAATATTTGTGATTTCTAAGTTTATTCAAAATTTATAGAAATAGCTAACTTACTTCAGCAATATTGAAACAAACGAAAAAAAATATCCGCGTACGAGAGTCAAAAATATATTTTGTCTAGTAGGTAATTGAAACGTGTCGTTGTGAGCTCTAACTCGTTTTTTACGGTTGCTTACTTCAAAAACTAAAAACGAGACTCTTATAGGATTACTTTATTGTCCATCTGTTCGTCTCTCAAGACCATTTCTCTCTTCATTTCTCAAGACCATCTCGAGATTTCGGGGAGGTAAGAAAGAAGAAAAAATAATTTCAAATGTTAAGGTCCCTAAAAGTACCTAGAGAAAAAATCAAGCTTCACGCAACGCAATCAAATAATACGAGCAAGAGTATTTATGTATTTTGTATGAAATTGTTGATGGGTCAGTCCAATTCGCACTTTTTTATTTTAACGCTTTTTATCAAAGTAACTAATGAAACTAGTTTAACACTAGTTTCGTAATTTAGTTAAAATCAAAATTTGGTGGTGAGTGGGGACCGATCTCTAGATTTCCTTTGCCTATCCTTCTGTGGAAGAAAATTGTGCGAAATGAGGCAGCAGCAGCAAATGCAGCTTTATTATATTCTTATTGTTGAATGCCTTTAGGTGCGTACATTGGCAGATTTATTCTCGACATTGAAATAAAGAATGCGTTTTATCCCCAGTCCCCAAAACACTCCCCCTTACAGCAGCGCCCAGTATCAGCATATTGGGCCTTAATGTTTTGATTGACTGCCAATATCGCGATCATCTGGAAAGCAAGGCCATGTTGGTCTCGAAGAAACTGGGGGTTATCAACAGAGCGAGACGGTATTTCACGCCAAAACACCGATTGGCCCTATATGGGGCCTAGGTTCGGCCTCATATGGAGTACTGTTCTCATCTCTGGGCTGGTGCACCCCAGTATCAGCTTGAACCATTTTCTCGCATACAATGTAGAGCCGTTCCAATCATTGGGGACCCAATAATCGGTGAAAGGCTTGACTTGGCTTTGCGTAACGTCTCCTCACTATGCGTTTTCTACCGCATTTATCATGGGGTATGAAGAACTGTTTGACCTGTTACCTGCCGCCGAATTTTCTAACCGCATATTATATCACAAGCTAAAATATCATCCACAACACCTGAATGGCATTCCACTGCTGTGCGGTTTCGTAGGTACTTCCTTCCACGCGCAATGGAACTGTGGAATGGCCTACCCGCGGCAGTGTTTCCAGGTCGATATAGCATGGGTACTTTCAAAACGCACATCTATCTGCACCTTGGCGGCCGGCAATTCACATGTAGCTCTTCTAGTGTTACACGGGGTCGTGGGCGGCGGTGATCACTTACTATTAGGTGACCCGAACGCACGTTTGCCTTGTCCTTTTCCATAAAAAAAAACTAACGTTAGTGAAGTGGAGTGGTATATTATCGGCTTACAATCAAAAAAATGGTGACGGTCGTGACGCAGGGAAACAAGAGTGCGTGATACACTAATTTCTCCAGAATTCTGCGGAAAGAGGGGAACGGAAATGTTTTAATGGGAACGGAGTACTTTAACAATAGCTTCCCGGGTTCCCTCTACTTATCCTGTTATCTGCGGGATACAGCTTAGAAAACAACTTGACTTTGACTTTGACTTTACTTGGTGGTAAGAGCTCAACTGCGCTTTAAGCAGACTGGGGAGATGAAATTTCATTTATTCATTGCACCAAGTGAAAAAAAGAACCCACTAATGTCGCGTTTGCAGCCAGATGCTGGTGCTGCTACGCCACAAAGGCATCTAAGCCCCGTTGGATACACAAACATTTATTAATTTATTAATCTATTTCCAATCCGTCAGAAGCTTTCTAATATTAATAATTTATCAATATTTATAGAAATTTGAAGAGTTAACTGTAGTGATATGGTGACAAATTTAATTAGAATGTTGCAATAAATCGGTTATTAATATTACAAGAGTAAAACTTTTTGTTTTTCTATTTTCTCACTGTATCTCGTACTTAGCAGGGTAAATAGAAAGAACGTGGCATCTTAGTTTAAGACACTCCGTTTCGTTTGTTACCGTTCCGTTGTGTTTGTTAGAGCGAGGAAATTAAAGTATTAAATATTGCATTTTCCAATTGGGGAACCGAACCCACTACCCTCGTATACAGCAGTACGTTTGGGTCTCTTTAAACAAAAAACTAACAAAGTAATGTTCTATAAGCGGAACATATATTGGATGCAATAGTTAAGTGTAAGGAAATTCTAAACGTAAACAATTTTAAGGCAACGGGATTTGAACCCGCACCTCGCCTCTTGGAAACCAAGCCAATTAAAATTGTACATGTTTTCTAAAATATATTTTTTATTTCCTAACGTGGAAGAACACTTAAACAATTTTTAAATTATTCGAAGCTTTCGGCTATAAAGCTGGCATTAGTAGGTATAATCGCCGTGTTGATTGTATTGGTACTGAATGTAATAACCTACGAATCAAATTAATATCTATAATATTATCATGTTTTACTTTGTTTTCCTCTTACAGGATATATCTCCACAATATATACGTACTATATACTATATAGTAGTTTTTAGTTCAAATTTTATCAATGTATCCCTTAAATAATTGGATACGATAAAATTATCATACTGCTAGCGCCACCTATTTTGGTATAACAGTACTATCTTGTGAGTAAGAAAATTTCTACATAGATGGCGGTATATTATAAAATATTTTATTTGTTATATATTATTCTAAAATGTGCTTACAAAAATTTTATTAAGAAAAACATTGCACCTGACTAGTTCCCGTGTCTTTATTACATTTTTATTTAAAAAAATGATATGGACAAATTTCAAAGATTACTTATAAATTAAAGAAAGTCCTTCACTGACATAATATTAAAATCATCCTGTATCCCGCACAACATGGTAGGCAGAAGGAACCTAGCATTAAGACACTGCGTTCTCCATTTTCCGCCGAATTTTGGAGGAATTGCGTGTTGAGTGGCGGGACTCAACGCCGAGGTTTGCTTCAACACCTGAACGAAGAAATGAAATAATTTTAAATAAATGTTTCAATTTGTTGAGCGGGGATCGAAGACGTAATCAGGCGCGCTTACAGTCACGCACTTGTGCCCATGCGCCGCAACTTGTCTCAATAATATTCGTAGTACTACACCGCCATCTATTGTGATTTTGTGAACAAGTGCTGTCGTAGTTTTTTTTGAGAAACCACCTTATATGCTAGTTTATCTAACTTTAAATAGATAGCGCTTTATAAAATGTTAAGGAGAATAGCTATAGAATGCATACTTTATTTATTTTTTATCTGTATTACAATGATATCTACTACCATAATTATGTAGATCTGAAAATCTGTAACTTGATACAAAATACGTTATACTAAAGCTATAATAAAGTGTCCAATAATATTTATAATTCAAATAATATTATCATTGTATTTTTGTATATTTAAAATTTACAAATAAGGCTCTGTCGTTATGAAATTTTGTTAATGAGAATTAGATATTTTTAAGTAATAACAATTTTTTACTGAGTTAGTATTTGATAATATAATTTGACTATACCTATATACCGACAACTAATTCCTTGAAACTTTCGCTTTACCGCTAACCTCGCATGCAGAGTTGGCATGGGGAACTTAACCCTTAACTATGGACGTAATTTTTTTATAATACAAATATGGACGTCGGGTCTGTGAGATCCATGTATTAATTGTCTATATTCCGACTGTTTTTTAAGGGGAGAAGACAATTTTATGTTTTAGTTTGAATGAATAGTCTCAAATCAAACAAAATCACTATAAATAAAATCGCTTTTTATTAAACTTCACGCATCACAACGATTTAAGTAACTTAAAGTCACAATTTCAGTCTTTGGCCACATGGGATGACTCTTAAGAAAATAATACTACAAAAAAAACCGAATAATAAAATAGATATTTTTTTAACAAAATATAAAGTCTAACAATTAAAAAAAATAACATATTACGTAATAAAATAAAAATTTTGACATCACCTTAAGATAAGGTTCTATTAAAGGTCAATACACAATGGCTTTCAACATTGTAGGCAAACAGGACGATTGCAGTCAAAATAAGTATGTGTTGTCTTTCTATATATCTTTAGGGGATATCTTTTCTATATAACCCAGAACTGTTTTTTTAGCTTCATGTTCAATAAATGATAGATCAGATCGTAAAACGCAAGTCAAAGTCATTCTCAATTCTTAGAGTAGTATACGAAACGCGTCTTTTTATTTGATAAAATGCTATTTTCTTTATAAATAGTCGTCGTCCAATTCTTTTGTTTGATGTTGATTATAAAGTACCGATATTTTTGTCCCCGACGAGCTTGGTCGATCATTTTTTTCCATTTTATTATAAAAACTAAAAAAAATTGAAACTTTTTTAGGTATATAATATTTATATTGTTAAAATATATAACAAACAATGCCAAATAATATATGATATATAATAATAAAAACATTTGAATACAAATAATACAATTAAAATATTAAAGTATATCTTGTAATACTATAAAAAATAAATGGTGTTTTGAAATCATTATGTATAGAAAACATGGACGTCGGGTCTGACAGACCCAGGCCCCGTTTAGAAACTTAAATACTCACGTGTTTAGAACCCAGAGACACAACCACTGCTATCTACATTCATTTTGTCATTAATACGAAAGGTACTGAGGTACACGACTCACTGGCGGAGGTCACCGAGAAGTGGCCGATTTGTAGAATTCGTAGAACTAGATGGGTCTGTCAGACCCGACGTCCATACTTAAAGGTTAATGTCAAGAACATTATTCATTTTCCTAAGAAAAACACTGATCTCACTGCTCCATGAAGACAGCGAAAATGTTCAAAGCGTCATTTTTTACAATTTTATTTTATACAAACTAATTTAAATGAAAAATTCGTGAAATAAAAAAAGACCGAAAAATATATAAATCATGGTGACACATCACTATCAGAGTATACCACAAATAAGTTTATTTCGAGATATAGTGACTACAATAACATATACTAATCAAAAGCCTATCCGACCGGCGACCATCAATCATTATTTCATATAAAGATTTCTTAATATTATAGCGAGATAGGTAAAAAACAAGGTCGATCATACATACATCGTATATTATGGTTAGTCTAAACTCTAATTATTTAGTGCAATAATAGCGAAATTGCATATTTACAAAAAAAAACAAATTAAATATTCAGCGGTTGCGGACCAACGAGTTTCCTCCCATGAATGGACCCCGAGAGAACGTATTTCGCAGTCGAACTATTTAAGACCACTATATTTAAACATACCCTACCAGATGTTCAGTTTTTGCTCCAGCATCATCATCAGCCATAGAGGCTAGTAGAGCGGTAATCAACTCTAAATATAATCAGGAAGGGTTTGATGTCGCCAATAGGAGTCGTAACTAAGGAAGCAGAGTCCTGATACATGTCTGATAATCTCATACCTTAAATTGTATATTTTTTATATAATATTATAGCTAAGTTATTATTTCTTAGAATGTTACAATACAATACCGGGTATGGACATTTTTATTGATAATAGCGTTTAAGTTCATTCATGTTCTTAGAAATCTCATAAATCCTTGTTCGATTAAATCCTTCAAGTACAAAAGTACTTGAAGTTTAATCTTACAATATAGGATGTAAAGTATTTGTCGTTGTAAATAAGACACAATTAGTCATCGTTTGCTAATCGGACCACGTTAGACTTTTAAACTTTGTTGTCGGTTCCATTCTCGCTTGGGGAATTGGTTTTATTTAAATTATTATAATTTCGGTTCCGTAAGGTTCCGACGTTCAACCTCTAATGTCTTGATAACGGGCGTAATGAGGAAATAAAAAAAAACTTACTAAAAACATTCTTGCTTTGATAAAATTGTAGCTACTATTGGACCAATATTCACAGGTATGTTCTAACCAAGTACGCTAAAGGATTTATTAAATTTTTTATAATTTATTATACATACTCGCATAATGTCAAGACACCCCAAGTCCGTTCCTTATTTTTCGCCCAATTTGTGGTAGGAACTAAATGGCGCGCTTTGTCTTGGTAGTTAATACTAGAGCGAAAAATTATAAATAACTCATTCTGCCGAGTGAAATTAGAACCTACAACCATTGCGATTACAATCAGACGCTGTTCCACGTAGCCTAAGCCGTAAGAATTAATTAAAGAATGTCCCAGTAAATTTTGATGTATTACTTCATAATACAGCTGAAATAACAAATAATTGTAATTATAATAACAAATAAGCTTTTCAAGTTTAAAATTTACATAAAAAAACTCATTAACCTTCAAAATATATCTTCATTATAGGAATACTCACGCCATTACTAGTTTAGAATAGTTATTTCTAAAATAGATAAAAGGCGTCCTTTAGTTCATGTTCGATTACTTTTCTCAGTCATCAATGCCTCTAAAAAGCAATTCCGTGTTTGAAATGTGTCAAAAAATCACTTGTTCAGGGCCACCAGCTCATTGGGGCAATGAAAAGACGCCAATAGAAAAATCCTGTATGGGCTAATCTAGAGTGGGTTCACCCAATCTAACGACCTCTTCCCCCTTTATTTGCTACTTTTGTATGTGATATTTAAAAAACCTAGGGATTTGTGTTTTCATACAAACTAAATATTTAGCCTGTCATTAGAAAAATTTAATAATAAAATAAGCAAATAACACCACACACCACACACCTCCTCCACATTCCTCCTCCTCAAAATCACATTAGTGTTTACTACAAAGTTGTCAAGTCATGTAGTAGATCCTAAATACAAACTTGTGGCCTTGAATTAAGTGTATTATAATCAAAGCACATAACGACAAGCCTCTATATACATATATGTATAAATAAAATTTAATGATTTTCTTTAATTTGCAGCTTCGCCATTTTATATGAGTACAACCGAAGATTACAGATTAAAATTCGATTTCTTCGCTCTACTATACAAATTGCGACATAGTGTTGCGTCACTCAATGTCAGTTGTCACTGAATCACTATGGATTTTTTTTGTAAAGTTATTTCTTGCTTGACTGTCTAACTGTTCGTCTGTTAAGACCCTTTTACTCAAAATGAATATTTATTATATTACTGAAAAATATCATAGCAAATTTACACATATTTGTAATTAATTGTTCGAACAAATTGAGCGCATATGACCGTTTAAAAATTTTAGTTTAATTAAAAATTGTACCTACTTGCCGTTGACCTAAAATCGTAAGAATGGTACAAAACCCACGATGCGCTTTTCCAGCTCGCACTTGACCGAATTTTTAATTTTTTTTTTTATAACAAATGAAAGTTTTATAAAAATGTTATATTAAGTCACGAGGTACACAATGACATCACACGTCCAAATTATTCTTAATATTGATGTGCCGTCTATTATTTGCCGCATCCATTAGAGATTACATCAAAATGGATACGACTGCATATGAGGCGTGAAAATATTAAACGGTATGTCAAATAATATCCAATCTTTACATAGGTATTGCCTATATGTGGTGAGGAAACGGAAAAACATTATATTATACATTTTTTTCAGCTTCACTAATTTTCCCCATTAGCTACTGCCTACTGATAGGTTAGCTTATTTGTAACCTAAACTCAACACCACGCTTTGTCTTCCCAGAGTCTTGAGTCGGAAAAAGAAAATAATTCTTATATTATTAAATAGTGATATAATTTGCTGTAGGTACAGATAACTACTGCAAGCATATATATAAAACTCTTCGATTCCTAATTGAATAACACTCCCTAAGGTAGTAAAAATTACAATTTTTATCAAAGAATTACCGATTCCTACCCGATCCCATAATTAGAACCTAACGAAACTTTCATCACACGATGGCCTTAGTTTTAGTTATATATTATTTTGCGTTACACCCATAGCAGGGTAGGTAGAGGAGACCAGGGAACCTAGTAATAAGACACTTCCATTCATTTTCAGAACTCAACGCAAAGTTTGCCTATTGACCAGAGCGCGAATATGAAAATATTAAATATATCCTCGAGTGGGAATCGAACCCACAGCCCGTTATTACAGCTATTCGCCTGTGGCCTTGCGCCACAATTGGTCTCGAATGACTATTAATAAATATAATTTATATTAGTTATCAAATACAAAAAGCTTAACTACTGTAAATTTAAGTTTAATAATAAGTTAATTAAGCAAGACGTCCAAATCTAAGTAAATACAAACAAAATAATTCAGTGAGCATGACTTATAATTTGTTCGAGTTTTTACTTGAAAGTCAAGACGGATCTACGAAGGACCACTTGACTGATTTGACTTTACAGACAATGTAGATGCCATTAAATAAATAAATATAATAATCATTTGAAAATATTTTACTATTTAAGTATTTTTAGTGATAGCAGCCAGATACAACTCGATGAAATTTGAATTTTATAAATATGTCGACTTTACAATAATACAGGGAATTCACATAATACAGGGTATTTAACCACTCAACACACAATGCCCCAAAATTCGGCTGAATGTGGAACGACAGATAGGTTCCCAGATTCCCTCTGCCTACCCTGCTATGTGCGAGATACAGTGTAAAGCCAAAAAAAACTAAACACAACGATAATTCTAAAAATATCACCCATATTTTTATTATTATCGTTTACCTGAGTGTTATCTCTAAACATGTGAGCATGTACTTTACAATTTGTAGTTCTTGAGGATTGCGTGTCTGAGCAAACATACAAGGCAATCCATACATATGTTTACTTATAAAACTTAGTTTACCCTAGACCCATATGTTGAAATTCTAATCTACGTAATATCTACGTAATATATGTACCAATTAAAAAACTCTTTGTTACCGAATGACAGACGCTATTGGACTTACAAAGTTGAAATTTGACATAGAGTTAGGAAAGTATTAAAAGAGAGTTCTCCAAATTTTTACAGCAATAGAATATGAGATTTTCCATTTTACGCTATGTCCACGCAAACAAATGCGGCGGATAGCGGGGAAAGGAAGTGTCTTAACAGGTTTTAGGCTCCCGGGTTCCCTCTGCCTACCCTGCTATTTAAGGAATACAAAGTGAACCTAAAAAAATCCAAGTGGGAATTAAATCTTTAACTTTGCGATAGTTTATTGTAATTTTCGTAAACATTTCATTTAAAATCAGCTTAAGTTTAATCAGGTTTATGGATAATAAAACGAAAATAACATAGTGTTACTTAACTGTATATTTATACATTTATGTTTACAATCGTAACTGTACTTAATGCTTGTTTGAAAAACCGATCAAGTGCTAGTTGGAGTTGCCCGCCGAGGGTTCCGTATCAATTTCAGGATTGTTGGTCAATCGGAAGTACAACTTGTAAAAGTTGACTTAAGTTTGTATAAAATACTTATTTGTATTTGTACCAATTTATATTTATAGTTTAATTTATAGTTTCATTCTATCACAAAGTGAAGAAATGAAACTGTAAATTTAAATAAATAATAAATATTTGTTCATAGAAATAATATAAATATTAATTTCATTGACTATTTAATTTCTATGCAAATAATTTTTGTTGTTCCAAACAGCCGTACCGCGCACTAGGTCAGTTGTATCCGTTCTACGTAATAGGAACAAGGCCAGCCGAGAGCGAGTTAAGTAATAGAATTACTTGTAATCATTATAAATTATAATTTTAGTCTGCACACAGGAATATGAAATATCAGGAAAATGAACGCAAATAAATACTAATTTAGAAGCTGTCTTTGACATTAATATATTTATCGGATCTCCTGTCTTTTCTTGTGAAAAGATGACACTGGTTTCTGGTTTTAACTTATGGTAATTATTTTTTAAATAATAAAAAAAATAAAATGGAAAATAAAAAAATCAGTTACACATTTTTCTATAATACAATAAATTATATTTTAAAATCGCATTGCATAAAATTATAAAGTCTCTATGATCCACCAAAAATAACACGTGGAAATCGTTCCTTAGCACGCACTGATTTTAACGGAAGGTTAGAATATTATTATATTTTTAAAATATTTATAGAACTTCTTTACCAAGCTTTCAGGGGTTCGATTCCCATTTGGTAAATTGGACATTTTTATCGGTCTGGTAATAACTAATGAGAGAAAACACGGCGTTGAGCTCCATCACTTTACATCGAATGTGTCGCAAGCATTACGAATGGTGATGAGCGGAGCGACTGAACACTAGCCTAGCCTGCTATATGCAGGATACAATACAGAGTTAAGCTGAAAATGTAAAATTTAAAATATTCATAAATTAAATTACTTTTATTATGTACCATTCATATACATATTTTTTCTAATAATTACAGAATAATTAATTTTAATATTATATATTCTATACTATATCCTAATAGTACGCCTAGCATCACGATGGTTCATTCAATTTCCTGTAGGTAACTATAGTATCAAATTACAAGCCATAGCCGTCACATAGCGCCGGCCGACGTCTTTGATTTTAAGTGGTTGTGAATCAGATTCGAGGAAACGTTTATGTTTATATATATTTAGTTATATACATATGTCGCAGGTGTTTCCTCAGTCTAGCGTAATATTCCGCACACAGTGCGCAATGTATAGGAAAGAATTTGAACTATGGAACTAATTAACGCTGTACGAGGCAGTTGGGAGTAGTACAGTATGACGGACAATTATGGGTACGATTCGATTATCAAGTTAAAGATTATGGAGAATGAGTAATTTGAATTTTTTATCCTTCTGACCTCTGGTGAGGTGGAGAATAGAGTGTCTTTGCACTAGGTTAAAGTTCAAGATTTTGTAAACGCATCCATGAGCATTTCTTTTTGTGTTTGCAACATTGGTTTCGGCTATTGTTCAAACGTAGTAAGATTGCGCGTGTAAGGTGGTGAATGTAAATTAAAATAAATAATTATTTCCTCCAATATCCACGATACTATTTCCGAAGGTCAACTTAGATCTCTCTCTCTCTGCCTCTCTTACCACTCACTCCACTTTTACTAAATCTTATATACTTATATTATAGTTATAATACTGTCTCTGACATAACAATGCCGGGCCCCGGTCGGCGGTCACACGATAGGATACATCCTCTATAAGCCTGTCATGAATAGATGACCGAGGTAGAGGTCGAAATCATATGTGTAATTGGGACGAGAGTCGTGTTGGGTGTAAACAGTGTTGGGTGCCTAGATTTACTCTCAAAATACCTAGAGCTACACTGGTACTGTAGTTTGAGGTTCGATTTTGCCATTTTTGCAAATTGTGTTTGTGTGATTGTGGATTTTAAGTGGAGGAATCTTAAAAGTTGAACAGAAAAGACACAAATTTCTCCACTCGAATAGTTTTTTTTTTTTTCAAAGAATATATAAATATTTTTTATTACATTTTTTAAATGTTATTCCACACTCAGGGGAAAACCGTTCAAGCGATCAAATTGCTTTTTTTGTTCTACAACCACATACAAAATCAAAGCTTAAAAAAATCTTTCAACAGATGTTCCAACAAGAACATTTATAACAATCGTATATAAAATTTCCACACATTAGGTTCTTTATCTGTAGCTCAATTGGAATAGATGTTGGACGGCATCCAAGAGCTCAATATTTGACGGGTTCATTTCCCATCACGTTTTTTTTGTATAATTTACACTTCCCAGCTTGTAACTGTAAGCGCGACGGGCGCGGAGGAAATGAAATATGTCTATAATATTATCAGTGTCTCAACACTACTACCTACCCTGCTACATGCGGCATACAGTGTGAAGCTGGAAAATATACATCCCTCGCATACAGTGGCTGGCCAGAAAGAATCAAGTGTAAAGACACTCCATTTCCTTTGACACTCTTTGAGACATGGCGTACTAAATCGCAGGAATCAACACAGCAGGTTTTTTTTTTAGGCGTCCAGTTCATAATTTAAATATAATTATTTTTTCAATTGAGTATTAAACCCACAAATGGTCCCTTCACTGTTCAATATCCAGAGCAAATTTCTGAGTGAAATTTACAAATTTTCAAGCAAAATTTTTCAAGATTTATTTGAACCAGCTTTCTCAAATGTGTTAGTCACACTGTTCCGTCGCGCGTTCGTTGCCTCTCACAAAACCGGTCCGCAATAAATACTCCAATTGGAAAGGTGGGCAAAGTTTCAAGTTTATGCTTTATTAGGATTCTATGATATATCGATTTATAAACCGTCGTCGTTTTTTATTATTTGTGGAATTTTTTATAATATTTTGATGACTTATAAAAATATTTTAATATATATTTAAATTAAAGCAAGTCCATTTTGATTAATTACCTAAGTTTTTATTAGCTCCACGCTGTATCATGTATCCAGCAGTATAGGCAAAGAGACTGTTAAGACACTTACACAAAGCTCAATTTAAAATTCTTATTATCTGAAAACATTATGTTACGGGCAGAGTTAGAAAATAATTCATTCCTCCAAATAGACATTAAAGACAATGACCTCGATAAGTTTTTATTAAAGAAAATGATAAAAAAATAAAAAATGAGGGATGAGTTCAGGGGAAGAAGTTAAAATATTCCCGTGTAACATTTCAATTTGTTTGTCTGTGAGTCTGGCATAAAAATGTAAATCTTGTACCATACGAGTTCACAGAAGGATAGTTATCTCAAAAAATTCTAACAAAATTAAATCTCCAAGCAAATTAATATTTTTAAACTGATCAACAGAACCCTTTATAATAATATACAATATCTGATTGGCACTTGACTAGTTTTATTCTGAGTTGCCTTGTCTGGCGACCCGACTACCGCTACAAGAACAAGTCTACTTTTTGAGTTGACACAAATTCTATTTTGATTTCATATTTAAATAAGCTAAGATTATATGTTTAATTCTAATTTATAATTACTTAGAATTTAATTTAGTATTATTTAATAAAAAATGCATTCCTTACATTATTTAACCTCAATATAAATTTATTCGTCAATTGTTGTTAAATGAGTTTAATTATTTTATCTTTTATGATAAAAGATTTAAAATAGATTTCTTTTATAATGAAAATCTTGGAATTAAATTTGACATTCGTAGTATAAAATTAATATTTATTAAACTTACTTGGTAATAGTAAGTATTATGAAATTATATAAAAAAAATAAAATTATATATTACATTATTACGTTCACATTCACATTATATATTATAATATCATTATACAGTCTTACAAATATTTATGGAAAATAACAATTCTTATCTTTATAGGAAAAAAAAGTATTGCATAATTGATTATTATCAATTACTTTATATTAAGCTACACACTTATTATATAATATTTACGCCATTTCCTGCGGTACTGGAGTATATTTCAAGCCACTGTCATTCAACAAGGTCACGACCCATGCGTCTTTAGGAATTTTACCAGACTGAAGTAGCTTAGCCGCAGCCGCGACGTTAGCTCCGCTCGTGTAGCCTACGTAGAGGCCTTCCTTTTCGCCGATCAGTTTCTTATAATGCAAGGATTCCTCATCAGTAACACTGAGGGTTCCGTCCATTGTGTCGTAAGAGAAGAGATTTGGTACACAACCGTATCCTGAGCCTTGCAGTAAATGCAGCGGCTTGGTAATGGGGTGACCTTTGATAGGTTCAGATCCAGACGGTTCGACTACAAAACACTTGATGTTCGAGTCTTTCTCTTTCAAAAATCTCGATGTACCAGAAAAAGTGCCGGCTGTCCCTATGGTGGCGACGAACGCGTCGACGTGCTCGCCAGTCTGCTTCCAAATTTCGGGGCCCGTACTGTAATAATGCGCATCAGCATTCATCTGGTTATTAAATTGGTTCACATAATAGGCATCAGTTTCTTCTACTAGTCTCAAGCCCTCACTCTCGGCGGCCTTAACGTCTGCCAAGGTCACATTACCGTACGTGCCCTCGACTTGCGGAACTCTAATACACTTCGCACCAAGGGCTTCCATGTGTATGGCTCTTTGGGCGCTGTTGCCTTTAGACATAGTAACTGTTAATGGATGTCCGAGCACTGCACAGACGACAGCAAGGCCACATCCCTGGTTACCGGAGGTGACCTCCAAAACAGGGGCACCAGGTTTCAGTTCTTCACTTTCACGAGCTTTTTTGATCATATGAAGGGAAGATCGGCATTTAATTGAAGCTCCCGGGTTCATAAACTCACATTTTGCCAAAATACGTCCCGGTCCCGGCCAGAGTCTGTCCAAGGCTACGATGGGGGTGTTCCCGATGAGGTCCAAGGCAGACGCCTTGATTTGGTTGCTCTCTCCGTTCATGTAGGCCATGGCTGCCTCCAAATAATTTTAGGAGTTATTACAATAGTGTCGCAATACGCACTGGAGCAGAGTAGCGGTTGTTGCTCTCTTTAAACCGTCCGTCGTCGAGACGTTTGCGCACGATCGAGCGGCGAGCGGCGAGCGTCCGCGGAGTGCAAGACAGAGGAGACAGTGGGGGGCAATCTGTTAGCTTATTGGTATTACCTATTGTTATACCACCTTAATACCTGTTAATACTAGTGTTTCATGGAATATTTTACTTTTGTTATGTTTGTAGGTAGTAGTGCACCTGAAAATTATAGTAAATCATAATAAAATTTTATGTTTGGTCAATTATTTTAACTATGTAATTGTTAGCTTTTTTTGTATACTCTATATTATATTAAATAGATAAATATTATATCTTTTTTTAAATATTTTGTTTTATATTTTACTAAATTTTATAATCTCAATTTAAAATATTTGCAATTTGATCATCATTCATTCATAACATCTAAAAATATTTCAAAATATATATTTTTTTTAAACAATTTCATAATACTTTCATAATGTGAATTGCTCTCAGCACTAAAAAATTAGAAGAAAGTGAAAATGTATAATCAAAATTTAACATATTTTTAATTATATCACCATTAATGTATTCCAAAAATATCAAAAAATATATATTTTTTATTATAATTTCATAACACTTTCATTATACGAATTGCACTCGGCACTAAAAAATCAGAGGAAAGTGAAAATAATGCGTAAGATAAAGAACACACAGTCAACAAAGTCGAGATGGTCGTTATCGTTTCGTTAAACGAGTACAACGATGCTGAGAAAACAGATAAGAAACTAATTAAAGATTGGTATGTTTTATAACCATTTGATAGCGCCTAATAAAATGGAGTAGCAATATCTTGAGCCTGACAACTGCACGCAGAGATATCAATCAAAGTTTAACTCCCATTAAATTGCTAATATCAATATAACATAGCGAGGCAGCGTCTGATTGTAATAGCGAAGGTTGATGGGTTCGATTCCTTGACAATGGATTATTTTCATTTTCTCACTATGGTAACAATGACGCAATGTCAGAAAAATTGGACGGTGCGTAAGGAACAGAAGATTTTTACACTCGTTTAAAAAAACACGCTATATGACCTGTGTCTTTAATTTTTATCTAGCTACGAAAGATCTTAGCAGTAGATTCTCAGATTTTTTATGCCTACACTGCTATATGCTACAGGATGAAGTTAAAAACCATACCTTTTTATTAATGTTCTAAATATTTAATATCGTCAAATAAACATTTATTGTCAAAAATAGAAGTTTTAACATCGGTCGCTTGATCTTTTTCTGTAGTTAAAAACCTTGATTGTGCCACAAACCTATTAATAGATGAAGGTGATGGGTGATGGGTCTCCAGAAAACGAGATTGTTTGGATGAAAATTCAGTACCTATAATAAATGCTCTGTAGCTTTTGGTATATATTTAGATATTTATGGTTCGATAACCATTCATAACTTATGAAAAATCACTTTAAAGATTTTTATTTTTAACACTGTTCTGTTCTATTCTTACGAAGTTCTTAATCACTTTTCAATGTCGCGTTGCATGGAAAACACGCGAGGGAGATAGGTATATAGGATACAATACACAATGGAATAGAAGAATGCAAATTAAAAAGAAATGCAGCCAAAATACTATCTTTAACTATAAATCGATATCAATAGACACTAATTTCTATATAACAGTGCAAATAGGCTAGTAACACTATTTCTATATATAACGTTTGTTTGTCAAATACTTTAGTGGAGATAACATTCAACTGTCAGTTATTGTTACTTAATTTCATTTGACTACCGTCAATAATTTCTTGATAGCGTATTTTACTTTAGACTCCGAAAGAGGTCAAAATTGATGTACGGTATCACACAAAGTCAAGAACCAAATTAACAAAAAAATAATTAGATCAGCTTCACGCTGTATCCCGCACACAGCAGGGTAGGCAGAGTGAACCTAGCGTTAAGACACTCCGTTCCCCACTTTCTGCAGAATTCTGAACGCAATGTGTGTTGGGTGGCAGAACTCAACGCCGCGCTTTGCCTCGACATCAGAGCGAAGAAATGGTAATATAAACGTAAATAACTATTTCACTTCCTCAAGTGGAAAAACATTTTACTGATTTATTCAAATTCGTTTTATTTTGTAGGTATATAAGATGAAAACTTTTGAATTTGTCCAATTTTATCATTTACGTCAATATTATAGTTAAGTTATTTAAAGTAAACCTTCGTAAATCTATCTTGTGATATTAGTTATGAATTTAGAAAAAGCGCCATCTTTGAATTAACTAGTAATTTATACAGTAGGGCTTCGAATGAGTTTTATCATGATACGCACTTTAATTCCCAATTACGTAGTGTTTTTTTGCATCACTAGATGGCGCTACTTACGTTATTAATAAATATATCTTAAATAACATAATGTTATCTAATTTTATTTGTCAACATTTTTTTGTTAATCAAAAGAGGCCTTCAATGTGTAGCGGCACACAGCACCGTCTGACTATAAACACGACGGCTGTCAGTTCGATTCCTCTCCGTGGGAATTAATTATTATCATTAGAAACAACATAACGAGACGACACGCAATAATGAGGTCCAACACTCAACACCCAATACTAACTTTGATATTTTAAAAAAAATAACGTATACAATACATAAATGAATATTTTTAACATCTGTTACTTAATTACTTCCTATACTGTAACGTTCATAGGACATTTAGCTGGTTATCCTTGGGCGAAGGTTAAAGAAACAATAGCGTAACGAAAATAATTTATTTCGTTAACAGAGTCAGTATTACACGATTTGGATTTTAATGTAAATAAACAAATTGTTTTTGTTTGATTTCTCCTTTGCCTTTGCGGGTTGTGTGGAACGGAAGTGTCATAACACTAAGTTCCTAGGTTAGGTTAGTGGAAATCGCACACAAAATCGCACGCTTGTGCAATATATGCCTTGATAATGATGCTTGAGGCCAGCCGTGACGTAGAGCACAAAGTGTGAAGAGAAGAGTATTTAAACACTAGAACCCCGCCATTCCACGCAACACGCCATCTCCGTGAATTAAGAGGAAAACGTTGAAGTATCACAGTTTTTTCCTACCTCACATGAATGATGCGTGAGACATAGGCACATGTACGTCATTAGTAAATAACTCTTTCGTCACTTAAACTTATGACCTACTCGATCACACGTCATGGTGACGATGAGATGAGTCAAAAGCAGCGTGTGGGAAAAACAGCGTTTGCCAAATTTTAAATATTATCTTATTCTTAAAACCATTTATATATTAATGTTAATCCAATTATATATACTAACTAGTCATCCGTCCGCTTGTTTGCCTGCTTAATCTTATTTAAATTCAAAATATTGTTTACTCAAATAGACTTGTGAACCGTCGAATGAACATATAAAAATTTTACTTAAATAAATTATACACAATTTTTATATTAAGGTCTATGTGTCATTCTGGTATATTTATTTATATTACGGAAAAAAATCATCTAAATTTACTAGCAGTTTTTGGGTGAAAGAGCAAATATGTGCGAGTAAAACTTTGTGAGGATGCTCAATGCTCACAAACTTTTACATTTATAATATTAGTAAAAATAAGAAGACCCAGTGGCTCGCATTTTGTAATCGGTTCCTTATTTCTGAGGATCGTGGTTAAGGCTGCATCTGGAGTGAATAATCTATCTTCACCGGATTCTGTCACCATGGACGTAGGAATAGAGGGATTCGGGCGGTTCGAAGCCAGAATAGTGTTGCTCCTGCAGAAATTTACCGCAGAAATTTTCCTAACAAAAATGTAGCTATGAAAAATAAAGAAAAAAGCTTTATTTGAACATGTTTGTCCAAAGCTAAGGTCCAGCCAATCAGATACGCCCATGGCTGTCACCGTCTCTTAGAGTTAGGAAGACTACGATTTCTTTACTTTTCATCTCTCCATCTCGATGGGGAACGATCGCGCATTCTTTTGCCTTGGGTCTTGGGTATTTCCAATTACAATTAGTTTTTCCTAACGTCGCTTTTGCGCAATGTGTGGCAGAAATATGACAAAATGCGTTGGTTATGGTGGACAAGAGAGTTTCTATTAAAGGCTGCGTCAGAATAATAAAATATAGTTCGATTGGGTTTGACCTTGACTCAGGGGAATTATTTAAACTATTATCATTTTCAGAACATCGTAAAACTGAAAGAAATATATATAATAAACAAAGTAAATACCCTTCAAAATAAGTAATTAGTTAGTAAAGGCCGGTCACCGGTGCACGGACTGCGCGGTGTAGAACTCGTTACATCACTCAATGATTCACCGCTCAGTCCACTCACGCCCGCGTCACTACTCACGGGCGCTCTGTTTCATCAGACTCGCGCATACGTAGCGGGGCTTGGTGTTAGCGGGAGGATGCAAGCGGTTTTATATTAGATTTAATATTTTTTAGGCTTAGAAATTTATGTGTACAGTGTAAAATAAAAAAATGTAATGGGTCTGAGCTAAGGATGATTATTACAGTTTCAAATAACATTTGACTATACTTGAAATATTTTAACTTTTTATTACTTAATTTAATTCTTTTCATTTATTAAATTATTAATATGACAACGCCTTATAAATTGATTTACGGCTGCACTCAAGAAATAATATATCTCTATGTGTTATTCCACATATCTATCCTTACTGATTTGTAAATAAACAGTACATTGTTATCTGGTTTTAATCTCTATAATTTAATTAATAAACATTTGAATTGACGAGTGCAAATAAATGTTGTACAATTAACTAATTTGTATTATACAAAATAATGGTAATTGAGTGATAATAATTCAATTTAATTTGTAAAAGTATGTTGTGGGATCGACCCCTACTCGAGGAAGTGAAATATTTATTTACGTTTATATATCCATTTCTTCGCTCTGGTGTCGAGGTGGAAAGTGGGGGGGCGGAGTGTCTTAACACTAGGTACCCTCTGCCTACACTGCTGTGTGCAGGACAGAGGGTGAAGCTGATTTAATTTTAATTTTTAAGTCGTAAGAAACACGCTTACCACTCATAGCTAAGACCGCTCCGATCACACGGTGGCCGCGTGCTGTACTTTCACGCCGCGCGGCGTCACAACCCACAAAGAACCGCTACAGGGAAAACATGACAAACACGTACGAAAATAAATATTGTAATTACCACTAAACCATAAACACATCTAGATTTCTTTGTTTCTATGGAAATAACGAATGGAAATCATTATTTAATTATTTAATAAAGAAGATAAAGAGATGATAGAATCATTTGTAGTAATAAATGTGACTTGAAGAATTTTTGTTTTTTATGTAATGTGATGATGATGACCTCGCGTTTAATGCTAATTAACATTATTTCACGTGTTAATTGTCATGCGGGATCCGGGATCAAAATTGTACGTGGTAAATAAATATTATGTATTTATACCTTCTAATATTATGAAGTAGATTATTTTTTATTGACCTAATTGAATTAAAAAATATTTTGTATAGTTTATTAATCGAGGAAGGATTTAGGCCTTTATTAAAAATTAATTGTATCGTTTTTATACATATGACTCACTTAGGTTCAGAGTAAACTTAGCGCTATCCTTGTGTCATATAAAATTCTTGATTGTTTCCACTAGACCTTGGTAGCGCCGTCGCATATTTTTAAAACTTAGTATTTTTTAACTTCACGCTCTATCACGCACCTAGCAGAGTAGAATGTAGAAAACTAGTGTAAAGACATCAGTTCCCCACTTTCCGGCATTGCATGTTAAGTAAGTGGCGGAACTCTACGCCGCTCTAGCAGAGCGAGGAAGTAAAAATATTATATATTTCATTGTCTTGAATGGACAATATGTCATGATAATAAAGATGGTATGGAAGAGGAAAATAACAGACCAAATATTATCTTTTTTTTTTATTGTTGTTTATCCAAAATTTTGTTATAAAATATTTTTTTTATTATTTTAATATAAAATTAAAATATCTCAAAACTGGTGTGTTGCTGAACTGAAATAAATTTAAATTGTTTTATCCCTTTTTTTATTGTCTTTATTCCTTTTTTTACAATTTATTTTTCAGTGAACATTATATGCCGTTATCACGCGTAATGCTCGACCTCTTGATAAGATAGATCGTGGGAATAACAATCTCTTGAGTCTTGTCAATATTAGTTATTTACCATGTAAGTATGTGTGTATATCATACAGATATATATTTGATTGTATTTTATAATCTTTATTTTATTATGTAAGTATATAAATAAATATACATTTGCATTAAGCAATAGTGTATCATTTAGTTGGTATCTTCTAAGCAAAAGTTTGCAGCAACTAACGCCAGGCAACGCCAGATAACGAGTGTCACTATCTAGAATATTCAATTACCATATGTACAACCCGCACTCTGATAACGTTACTTAATGATTAGTGAACGTAAACACAGTCTCAATACATTCTCTTAGGTCATTGACTGTCGAAATTGCAGTGGTGCTTCGCGGTCGTCGGTGGCGATGCAGCGGCGCGAGGTGGCGAGTGCGACCTTGCGTCCCCCCCTCCCGAGTCCCGCGCGCGCCGCCCGCGCCCCCGCGACGTCAGCGGGGGCGCGCCGGTGACGTCACGCCGCGACCTCGCCCGCGCCGTCACTCGCCGAGCACGTGAACACCACGCGCCGGCACGCGCTGCCTGCGTGATCGCCCCCCGCCCATTGGTGCGCCGGGCCGCGCCGCCGCCCGCCATTGGACCGCGCGCCCCCCCGCGCCCACCCGCACCCACCCCGCAGCACCACAGCCGCCTCGTAGCTCGAGAGCTCGCGAAGCGGTTTATTCGTCTGCGGATCGCCGACGAAAGCACACGGGTCACTCGCCTTTACCTGAAGCCCGCGAGTTCAGTGAATTGAAAGAAACTTTCTACCGTAAACGTTGAATGACACCCTAGTCACGATGACCACCCTGCTCGATGTTTGCGGACCCCTGTCCCCGCCCTCGACGCCACCGTTGATGGACGTCAAAGTGAGTTCACGTTGTTTTCGAAGTTAACTTTTATTTCTTCAAAAAAAATATAAAATTGCAAAACATCGTCTCGAAAATAAATCGTACCTTGTGCAATCGAAAGTATGACAGGAGCGCTGCGTCCACGCACCGCGCGCGTGCTCCGAGCTAGCGGACGATCACTTACCTATGTGTCTCTTTGTCTCACAGGTGGAGCTACCCTTGAAGAAGGCGGCGTTAAAGCGCGCCCGGGAGTCCCCGCCGCCGCCCGGCCTCGTCACTCCGCAGCCCTCCGACTCGGAGGGTGAGGACGAATGCGGCAAGCGCGCCCGCTGCGAGCTGGCGCGCCTGCTGCTCGCTACGCCGCCACCGGAGCCCTGCCGCCCTTCTGTCATCATGCGCGCGAACAAGGATGGTACCTGCAGCCCCGAGCCGCTGGGCCTTCCTCCGCCGCCGCCTGCCAGCGTCAACATACTCAAGACGCTCAAGTTCAAGATGAACCGTGGACACAGCTACTCGCAGGCCAAATACATTGCCAGCCAGGCGCAGGCCCCGGTCGCGCCGGCCGTGCCCCCTAGCCCCCCGGTCCTGCCCGTGGAGGCCCGCGTGCCGCCCTCGCACCCCGACTGCCCGCCCAGGCCCGAGGAACAGCGCGCCCCTGCGACCGCCGCCACGCCCGGCTGGGTGCCGCTGGCGCCGCGCCCTGCCTCCGCCGTCATCGTGCCCAGCGCGCTGCTGCCCACCACCGCGCTTTGGCTGGTGGCGCCTGCCCCCGCGGCGCGCCGCCGCCTTTACGAGTGCGAGTACCCCGGATGCGGGAAAAATTACTTTAAGTCCTCCCACCTGAAGGCGCATGCGCGCACGCACACGGGCGAGCGCCCCTTCCAGTGCCGCTGGCCGGGCTGCGAGCGCCGCTTCTCGCGCTCGGACGAGCTGTCCCGGCACAAGCGTACGCACACCGGCGAGAAGAAGTTCGGGTGCCGCGTGTGCAGCCGCCGCTTCATGCGCTCCGACCACCTCGCCAAGCACGTCAAACGGCACGCCAAGGAGCGCGCGGCGCCCGCACCCGTGCTGCGGCTGCTGCCCGCCGCGCGCGCCGCCGTCACGCAGTGACGCGACACAGACTGTGATCCTGATCTCAAGATCGTTACCTAGCTTTAGTACTCAATTAAGACTGTCCTATCTGACTACTTAAGTAGTTACTAGTTTTAAGTCTATGTTATTGTATATAGATGATAAGATTCAAAGAATATAAAAGATTCATATATAACGCTTGTAGTTTTGATTTCACCACACACTCACTGAAACTTCAATTCACACACTTTAAATTTATTTATATAATTTTTTGAAAATTATTAATTTACTTGACAGTAACTTCCAAATACAAGAAAGTATGAGTACGTAGTAGTATTGTGGAAGGCGCGGGCCGCGAGCCCGGCAGGGGAGGCCGGCGGACTGGCGCGGAGGCGCTCGTCGCGATAGTACCGTGACATCTCTTATCACACCGCGATATCTTACAACATACCCAAAATGAGAGCTTTATCAATTATAAAAATTGCCTTTTAGTCTTATTGCGCAAAATCGACCGCCAGAGCTAAAACCGGTGTAATTAAATTTCGCCATGAATTTTTGGCAAACATTTCGACTAATCCGGAAAGACTTTACTAATTGAGTTTTGTGTAAATCTATTATTGATAATTATTGCGCATTTGTAAATCTATTAATAATAAAATTCTATAGAAATATTGCAAAATCTAAATATTTTAAAAAACAAAAGAAATAACCATTTAAATATTTTTCTGTCATGCCCATATAAGAACAAAAGCATGCTAGCATGTAGCGCCAAGTGCAACCCAGTCGCATCTCTACCGACGTCATACCCGCAGTTGTCACGCTGTCACGCTTGCATGAATGAACGTTCAAAGCTGACCACCTCCGCCAGCTACGAGCATCACTTGTCACGTGAACAAGATCACTTGTTGAAAGTGTGATTGTAATATTCCTGCTATGAGTCGTCATGTTGCAGAAAGAACATGCCAAAAGAATATTTCTAACGTCATTGGAAAAAAACGTTTAAAATACGCCTGCAGCTTAGTTGTTGAGACTCGTTAGAAGCGTTTTAGAGGACGTGGGTTCAAGTCCTGTTTCATTCCCCGTAAAATTTTCCTGCCTATGGTGTAACATAACATATTAAGAATGATTCTTAATTTAAAGAGAACTTAAATTCTAATATAGTGAAATCCATATTTTTATCATATAATACCTTTATAAAATTACATTTAACGTTTATTGGAAAATCGTTATAGATTTTTATGTTTATTTTAACGATGAATTTTCTAGAGCATGTAGAGTCGTCTCTACCTTATATTTTCAATGTCGCTTCTATCGACAACACTCAATTAAGAAGTTCGACTTTAACAAATGTGAATCATAATATAAAGAATTGAAAAAAAAAATAGTTTAAAATGAAAATGAATGCTAATTGACATTCCACCACCACCCCTTTAAGCTTCGGGCATTCAGATTTATTTAGTTTCCCTGATTAGAATTTTTGGTCGTCATGATCTTACAACAACTTGGATAACAAATTGGATAGAATATAAAGGACTATCTAGGATTTTTCCCCAGCCCGATAGACAGCCGCAAGCCCTACCGCCGTCCTTTCAAGCAGCAACGTAGTGCTTGCACGTTCTGTCTTGCAAGGACAGACTGGGTGGGTGAGGCAGAGAATCCCCCGTCCCACCACCCACCTAGTGTCACTGTAAATGCCAATTGGGCTAGCAGCATTAACTTCATTGTTGAAAAAAGAACACATTTGATTTCTCATTGAAGGTGTATGGTATGAAGCTGTATGTAAAAATATCTACCTTTAATGACGAATTTAAAATTTTCGACTGTAAGAAAAGATTTGATTGTCATTCAGTGTTTTTTTAAAGATATTTTCCTTTTCTGGTTGGTTATCATCTCAACACACTAAACTTATGAAAGTAAGCTACAAATTAAGAAAGGAAGCGCTATATTTGAAGTATCCCGCACATAGGACGGTAGGTGAGGGTACCTGGGAACCAAGTGTTAAAACACTGCAGTCTCATTAAGCCACTTCCGTTCTTATTTTTTTTTTGCATTGCACGGCCCCAAGCGTGTAGATAAATATACTTACTTCATATTTAAATCAAATATAACGAGTAAAATCTAGAATTAAGTAAATTTAACTAAATAAAGTGGTAATGATTACAATTCGTGCTTTGGATTAATTTAAATTTTGCAATTTTATGTTAATAAGAACTAGATATCGGCGCCAAAGTTAGTACATAATGTGAAAATGAAAAATGTAAACAAGTACAGAGCCTGTGAGCCTTACTGGACTGGACTGTTTTCGTGATCGATCGTAATATATTTATTTTACGTAATACGTAATAATTTACAGGTATTTGTAATTATTGTGTGTGTTTGTCCAGATTCCTATATTTTTTGTATCTAAAATTTGATTTTTTTATATTTGTATAACGTATTTAACCTAGTAACTTAACAGTTGAGAGCCCGTCGTGGTGCAGTGGCACAAGCGTGTAAATGCAACGTGGATTCGATTTCCTTCGGGTGAACGATTTGTTATTATATAATGTAATGTAATATTGTATATGGGTATTTTATATGTAATATTGTATTGTATATGTAATATTTTTATTTTCTCAGTTAAGTAAACAAGGCAATGCGCGGCGTTTAGTATCGCCCCTACACACACAGTGCCTCGAGAAGTGGGGATAGCGGGAAGTGGGGATAGGAGTGTCTAACTAAGTTCCCTCGGCCGACCGTGCTACATGCGGGATACAGCGAGCCTGAAGCAAAAAAAATGTTACATCCAGATCAATTAAAAATATTTACCAGACTCAAGAAAAGTGAATTATAAAGTATAAACTTTTTAAACATTTATAGGGCCTCTAGCGTGCACTCAAATATGTCACGATTCACCTTCATTGTTATGTTTTGCTGTCTAAGAATTTAGTAACATGCCACGAAACAATTTCCACCAATTAAGACGCACAAAAACCAGGAAAAAATACCTACAAATATTCTCATAAGTGATATTTGAAGCCATAACCCGTTCAGTCGGTCACTTACCTACTGAGAAACAAAAAATAATTGAACGAATCATGTAATACAATTTGTATATTCAAATATATTATTGTTAGCTTAATTTTATTCTTACATCAGGTTTTTGTGGTGCAGGAGGATTTCATCTGATTAACTCAATAAAAAAAGAAAAGTCGGCGGAAAGTTAAAGACGGGAACAAAAGTGCCTTAACGAGGAATAGAATATCTTAACATTAGGTTCCCCTGTCCCCCCTGCCTACCCTGTGTGCGGGATACAAGGTGAAGCTAAAAATATATATATTTACATTACTTCGCCCTGGTATAGCAAAGCGCGGCGTTAACTTCCACCTCTGGACACGCCATGTTCCGATTTCGGGCGAAAAGTGGAGAAAAGAGTGTTTCGAGTTCTGGCACATTCGTTCCATTTACTCTGCTATATTAGAAACCGTTTAGCTGTAAAAAAAACTACATTTAATTTTGAGTTAATACATACGAATTTTCACAAGAATGATTTCATATGTCATAGGAATAGCAAACGATCATCACGTTCATACAGCAATACTGTTTTGGCATATTCAATATCGGCGTGCTAAGCTAAAACTAATAATTTCGCTACATTGGTTGCCACGAGCTGCGCACGCGCACGCCATGTCTGGGAGGCGTGATGTGACGTCAAAATGAAAATTATACGATAAGCCAACGCATGATAACGGTGAATTTAATAAGATTGCATCTTTCTAAACACCTCTTGGAATGTGAAAAATAGACTTTTAATTATTGTTTTGTAAAATTATTATTATTTTTTTTTATTTGTAATTCCATATTTCTGTTGTCAGTATTATAATAGTTTTGGTACTCTTTTTAACCGAGTCCCGTAAGGGGGGGCATTAAGTATAGTGTGCGACAAATGGACAAATAACTCAATATCACGCCAACAGATTTCGATGATTCTTTTTTAATGAAAAAGATATACTTTAAGGGTAGGTTGATGAGAGTTTGGTTAGGTTCTGATTATGAGATCTGGTGGAAGTCGGTATATTTATGTTGAAATTTGTAATTATATATCTTTTATATGTATGCGGCCAAGCCAAATAAGATATAGCACTAGTTAGTGGATAGTGATTCAATTGTAAAGTGCCTTATACAAAGCTGTGACTATAAATTAGATACATTGAAAAATTACTCATGACATCAGTGAGTTGATATTTAAGAAAAAAATAAACGTTTTAAATAAAAAAGTGGCATTCTTTGTTCGAAATAGGAAAACTATATAATAACAAGGAAAAAGTAAATAAAAAGTTAGTTTTTTTGCCACTTATTTGAGTTTAAAACGGAGTTTTCAATATATTAACAATGTTTTTAATGAAAAAGTGTCACTCTATTTAAACAATAACTGTTTGGTTTACCCTGTGAGGCAGTTAGTTAATTCTTTATAGTGGTTATATATTACTTAGGAATAAATTTACTTATATAACTAAAGTTTGAATGAATTGATGTAAATGAAGTGCAACAAGTAGAAAAAAAAATAAAGAAATGAAAAAAAAAAATTCACTGTTGGTACATGGAATCCACGAAAAACAACTAGGTATGCGTACGCATGTCCCATTCGAGATATTTAATTATGGACTAAAAATCGGGACGTCTGGCGATTTTTATTGAAATGCCAATACAATCGAATGATTTATTAACAAAATTGTTGTTAATAATCGATTAATATTAGTCGATTATTTAGTCAAGGTAGGCACGTATCACCTTTTAATATTCGGATACAAAATATTCAACAACACTATGTCACGACCATATATAGGCAAACAATCTGAAGCTGAAAAATATTTGTTCAATTGCTGCTAAACGATTTCTGACAATGTATGACACACACTGTATTTATATAATTTTATACAAAAGTATATTTATATCAAATAACTGAAATTTCTTTATTGTATATTGTAAGCTTCACGCTGTCCACATTTCCCAGGTTCAAAATCATTATTTGTTTATTTAATTATCGGAAAATACTTTAAAATTACTAATCGGTTTCTCTTGTCTAATTAAGTGATGTGCGGTGTTGGGTTCCGCAACGTAATTGTCTCTAAACGGGAGAAGAGTATTGTGTACTTAGTGAGTGGCGGAACCCAACGCGGGGCTTTTGTCTTGGTGACAAAGCGAGGAAATGAAAATATTAACAAATAATCATTAATTTCCTCCAGTGGGGATCGAACCTTCAACTGTCGCCTTACAGTCACACACTTGTACCCCTGCACTACAACGGCCTCTCATAAGATAATCTTATCAATAATATAGGTACTTATAGAAATCAAATATTATTTGAAAAATCCTTTCATAGTGACTTCTTGTATACCTTTATCTACTAAAAAGGTAGCACTTACAACAAAATTATCGATAATGCTTTAAAACAATAATATGTCTAATTACTCACTGATACGGATTTGTTTCGTCATCAGGCATTTACAACAATATCCCGGGTTAATAGACATATTAGTCACATTTCATTCTTTCATGTTTTTTCATGTTGAAACACTTTAATATAGCTTCACGCGTTAACCCGCAACGCTAAATAGGCGACTTAGAGGAACATTTCGTTCTCTATCCCGCTTGAATTCGAGATATTGCTTGTTGGGTGGCGGCACTCAATATACGATTGTCGATTTCCTTTGCTAGAGGTTAAGAAGGAATGACTATAATTCATTACCCAAATTAATTTTGAATCACTATAGCCTTAATATAACTTTTCTGAGACACAAATTTAAATCCATAACCTTTGTGTGGAATGGATAATGTAAATAAATAACGACTGAGTCATAACGGAGTTACTAAGTTTGTATTTGTTTCTGGACAAACACACTATGTAAAATAACTTTATTCTTCCTATAAAAATATGGAACCCTAGATAATAAATTTCTATAAAAATACTGCTGAGTTTAAGTTATTAATCAATATATTTGTATTAGACTAATTTATCTAATACTAAAGTCTACAATGACGTTTACGAACTGCCAGTAAATATGCTAACCACTGCGCCAATACGATCGATCACGATGTAGAGCTTGAACCACTTATATCTAGCTTTTGTCAGACATTTATTAACATATATATTATTTTAAGTTTAGTTTCACGTCATGTCTTATAAAGCAGGGTAGGCAGAGGGAACCTAGTGTTAATCACTATGATACAATTTCAGTTTTCGAAACATTGCGTGTTCAGTGGAGGAATTCAATGCTTCAGTTTGCCATGTCCCCAAAAGACATGAAAATAAAAATAATTAATTCCCCCTCGTGGAAATCGAACCTACAAACATAGCTTTTACAGTCAGAAGCTTTTCGGTAATATTTTAATAGGCGTTGAAGTGAAAATTATAAACTAAGAATTATTTTCGCAAAGGCGGGAAGGGAGGTGAGTGTTCCCCAAAACTAGGTTTCCTGCCATGTGCGTGATACAGCGCGAATTGTTGTTTCTAAAAGGCATTCATTCAAAGTACAAACTAATATATCGAATGGAATAGTAGGTAAGTACCTATACGAATAATAGTCACGCCTTTTGTAGACAAAAATACAATACACGTGACCGTGACCACGGCGACATGCTTGTAAATGTAAGTATTTAATGTGTAATGGAGATAATTATAATATGATTATTATTTTTCTTCCCTTTGTCGCATTTTCGAAGCATTGCTTGTTGATCGGCGGAACTCAACGACGCGCTCTGACCAAAGAAATAATTAATTCCCCCAATAAATATTTCTTTTAGTTAAGCCGTTATAGCCTAGGTCCTGTCCTAGCCTAATTAATAGCTATTCAACAAAAAATGTAGAGAATAAGATGCTCCTTTACAAACAGACAAACACACAGAACAGAGAAAAACAGACTGACAAAAAAATTTAAAACTATATATTCAAATACAAATAGTATTTCAAATCGCCTTAATATTTTTCCTTTTTCAATCTACAGAAACATTTTTTTTGTTTTTTATACTAGTAAGTATAAGTAAACAAACCAAATTCAAGTACACGACACGCAAGGTATAATATACTTATTTTTCCTTTGAAAATTGGACTTGTAACCGCGGAATCAACGTAACGAGGTCATGGCGTCTGTTGATTTCCTAAAAAACATTGCGCTGTTCATCCATTAAAAAAAATTTAGAAGCGTGACAAAAACATTAAAATGCTATTTCGAGCTCCCGTTAGGTTTTTGTTTTTTTTTGTATCTAAGCATTTTTTAAACTTTTTTACCAGATTAAAAAAACACAGGTTATTAGTCTAAATCAATCAGTATTTTTAAAATAAGTTCTCTCAAGTTAAATGACACAAAGATACGAGTATTTTAACGTATATACATACAAAATCTCAAGAAGCTCCCGTCGAATGTATTCGAACCCACATTCCTTCCACGTACGTTCGTTACGTTCCATCACAAATAGTGTGACATCATCACGTAATTTAACGTAACAAGTACACGTAACAAATATTTTAATAATATCATTCAACTGAAATATGTTTGTTTATATAACTGCGTAATTATTATAAAATATTCATTAATTAACTTCCAAATAGTTGTTCTAAAAATATAATTATTTACAATATAATGTAAAGATCTCGAGATTATTAAATGATTAATTCATTTTTAGTTGTATTTGTGTAATTAATGGCGGCTCCAACGGTCGCGCTACACGGGCGTTGGTACAGGCGCGTCATTTCGTAGAGCAAAAAACTGTTTTGCTTAGAAATACTGCGTTGTTTTTGTTAATGTAATTTATCATTAGTCAAAAACATACATATTTTAATAAATATAAGTAATAAAGGAGGACAAAAGTAATAAACTGCTATAATTATATAGATTTATTTGCATTAAAAAAAATACTATTTTTTCAAAAGGCCTTTTTAATAACAAGCTTTTATTCAAAAGGTAAGTAATTATTTTTTCAATTTTAGCAGGATAGGCAGAGAAAGCCTAATGTTAAGACACTCTGCTTCCCACTTTCCATCGAAAGTGGGAAACGGAAGTGTCTTTCTAAGTAGAAAACGAAATGAGTGTTGACAGAACACTAGGTCCTTAGGCTCAAAAAAAGGAAAACTTTGACAATTAAAATGAGCTTAAGATCCTCTGAAAAGAAAGGAACTAGATTTTTTTCGAATTCAAATTCAAAACAAAGCCAATTACAAAAAAAAAATCAAATATATAATTATTTGCTTACAAGATAATAGCTATTGACGATCATCCCAAATTACCTAGTTTACCGACGTAAGCATTGCTCTTCGTGCGCATTTGACAATTAATAACCCTAATGTTTTTTAATTGATTTCNATTTATTTGCATTAAAAAAAATACTATTTTTTCAAAAGGCCTTTTTAATAACAAGCTTTTATTCAAAAGGTAAGTAGTTATTTTTTTCAATTTTAGCCGGATAGGCAGAGAAAGCCTAATGTTAAGACACTCTGCTTCCCACTTTCCATCGAAAGTGGGAAACGGAAGTGTCTTTCTGAATAGAAAACGAAGTGAGTGTTGACAGAACATTAGGTCCTTAGGCTCAAAATAAGATCCTCTGAAAAGAAAGGATCTAGATTTTTTTCGAATTCAAATTCAAAACAAAGCCAATTACAAAGAAAAAAATCAAATATATAATTATTTGCTTACAAGATAATAGCTATTGACGATCATCCCAAATTACCTAGTTTACCGACGTAAGCATTGCTCTTCGTGCGCATTTGACAATTAATAACCCTAATGTTTTTTAATTGATTTCTAGAGAGACTTTATATTTATTTATTTATTTATTTATTAAATTATACTTGTATATATTTCAATTACAGAACCGGTAAAATTGGACCTAAAAAAATTATTTTACAATTATGACTGACATCGCACCTACTCGAGCCTCTTGGTAGGGCGTTACGTTGAAATTTTTATACGTTCTTTAATAAGTATTTTTCTTTCCTGAGTTTATTATAGGTAATCACATTAAAATTGTAAAAAATACATAGTACCTACCTAAATTAATCTGCAAAAATGTAGTGAGTTGCCTTTATTCTATCCTTTAAAGCAAAACGGGTTTTTTTTTTGCGTGACACTTTATTTCATACATAGAGGGACGCTAGTTCATTCCTCCGAGTGGGAATCGAACCCTTAACAGTCGCGTTAACAGTTGTACGTTTGTGCCCTGAAATTGATTTAAAGAAAATAAGAAATTTGAAATATGCCACGTTGATTTTAGTATTAGCACCTGTACAAAATGAAACGTGAGCAAAACAACTTCTTGGCAAACGGAATGAATTGACTCGTATTAGTTAAAGATGTCTGTTGAAAACGTCACGTTATAAAAACCTGTGTTTGAAATAAATATATAATTAGAAGACTATATATTAATTAATAAATTACAGGTTATGAGTTCGACTCCCGCTCAAAAAAATGAAATATGTAATATCTAATATTTTCATTTCTACGCCTTTGTGTCGAGGTAAGATCGGCAGAAGATTCAAAATTCGGCGGCAAGTGGAGAGTGGAGTGTCAGTGCCTTAAAAATAGGCTTCTTCTGCCTACCTTGCTACATACGAGGTATAGAGTGAACTTAATAAAAAATATGAACTAAATAATCAAATGTGTGCTTATAATTATTCATTGTGATATTTTTTTTAAATAACTCCTTAGATTAATAATTAATATGTAAAATAAAAATATTATAGAATCATATTCTATCTCAGAAATAAGAAAAAAAACTATGATAACACGAAAATATTCCAATAGTGAAGATAGTTTCATAAATAACGGTACAAAGTCCGCGCCACGCCCACGAACGCGTATTTTTACGCCGCTGTTTACAAGAGGGCTTCCCCAGATGAATAGATACTGAGTAATCTTATAGGGGTTTTTTGAATTTAAAGTTTCTTTTTTTTCCATCTGTACCCCTTATATACATTGTAGAAAAGACAAAGGGAACCTAGTCGTATTTATACACTCTGTTTCCCACCAATTTTCAATACATTATATGGCGGAACAGAACGCCGCGCCGTGCTTTATATTCTAGCCAGAGCGTGGAAGTTAAAATAATTTATTTTCCCGAGTGGGAAATGAGCTCACAACAGACGCCTTTACAGTCTGATACTGTACCTTTCCCCCCTTACTTACCCTGCTTTATTCGGAATACAACACAAATCCAAAACCGGACTTTAATAAATAAGAGATGTAACATTAACAGAACGAGGTCGAAACGCCGAAAAATATTTAGTTGAATATTTATATGGCTAACGGAAGTAGGAAGAAAACGAGGAAATCACGCAGGAAAATTCATAGAAATGTTATCAAAATTATTAGGCAGCTTGTTTGTTTTTCCTTAAATCTTAAGATATGGTAGTCCCATTCATTAGTCCACAATGGACTGACTGACGTCTAGAACGGGACCTATTTATTTTTCAGCCAATTATTACTAAGGACCCGTGGATTCAATCCCTTCTTCATCATACGAACAAAGAGATTCATTCAAACACAATGTCTCAAACTTCGTATAAGAATATAATTTTTAGTTTCGTTTCATTTATAATATTCGTATAAATTTAACGAAAATATTTCATTTAATTGCTATAGTTTTTAATAGTAACAATGTAGATACTGTTTGTTTGATGAGTTGAGCTTGGGAGATCTAAATTGGTCCCGAGTCACAATTAAAACTAAAAATAGCTGGTCAAAGGCCTCATATTACGTAAGCATTAGCCTTTTACAAATTACCAGGACTTTTGACCTTTATAAATAAAAAAAATGTATATATTTTTCGCTTTGTGAGTCACTGTTGATAGCGTGGGTTGTAAAAATATATTCTGTTATCATTTTTTTACAAAAGAGGCCCATTAAGACCTTGGTTTGCAAGTATCAGGTACTATTTTTCTTCTTCTTCTCTTCCTGCTACGTAGGCACGGTGGTTTAAAGTACAAGTCAAACTGTGTTAATAATTAATTAAGGTAGGTACACTAGGTTCCCTCTGCCTTCTCAGAAAATAATTAGAGATACTCCCACAAAATTATTTTTAATAATTAACTAAAAACCGTTCATTTTCTTAGTAATAGATAATAGTAAAAACATTACTTGCATAACAATTCATTACATTTACTTTACATACCTACTAGTGTATTATGCAATATATAATTTTATATAACTAAGTAGTAAACAACTACACTCACTTTCTGTGCTTCGGATTGTTAATATGTAAATAAATAAATTAATAAATATTTTTAAATGCAAAGCATCTTCACGCTTTTTCCCTCATAGCAGGGTAGAGTATGTAAGACCTAACCGCGGCGTTAAGTTTCTCCATTCAACACGCAATATATAGATAGTTTTGGAAATAGTGGAAAACAGAGCCATATTTATAAATCACTCTCTACTCTGAAATCGAGGCTCTCAAGGTCGATCTCAGAGTTAAGAGCAGTTTGTAAATACTCTCCAGTTGGAGGGAGGTTAAATAAAAACGGTATATTCTTATTCTTTTACATAAATTCAAGTATAGAAATGTGGGGGACCGGATGTGTCTTAATAGGAACGAAGGTGTTTAAAACTAGGTCCACTGTATCTACCCTGCTACTAGCGGTATACTGTATGACCCACTGCGCACAGTCAAGTAATATAACTCTACATTGTATTTAATGCTCAAAGCTTTGGTTCTTGTGCATATGACTAATTCAAAGAAATATAAAATGTATTTCTAGAACAAAATGAAATTCTAACAAGGGAAATAATAATGTATTATTTAATATAAATACATGTATCTATTATATTGACGTACTATAACGTATTAATAACGAATGTATGAGTGCTTGTTACTTACAAACTTCCAAACAATAATTTTCGAGACATTACGGGTTGAATGGCGGGACTTAACACTCCCTAAAGGGAATGATTATATTTGTACTATTATATTTTTTTCTTAAGACTTATCACCCAACATCCAATTTCCCAACATAAGAATCAAGTCTACTACATAAGTAGGAAACAAATGAACTTAAAACACATCTATCACCAAGACTTTAAAAAACAAATAATATCTATAGAAATATATATTTAATTAAACAATTTAATCATAAAGTCTATAGAAGTTACTAAAAGGAAAATCCACCCTGCACAAAGGCGAGAATACCTCGTGACGTCACGAGCACGCATCCTGAACGTGCGCGCGATTGGTTTGTTTGTTATGTTTTTATTTAACGTTTGTGCTCGCAATATGGCTTGGTATCTGGTGGTATGAATCTTTGATACTATATAATACTGATAATACTTTTAATACGCTTCTATTTCTGTTTTCGTAGCGCGGCGTTGAAATCCGCCAGACAATAGAGATTCTCTGCGAGATGTTTTCAAAGATGCAGGTATTACTACAGTTGCTTCCCAATTTGTATATTATAACATTCCTTTGTCCGACAAAATATACATTGTCATAGCAAAAATAGTAACAGTCATACGATAGGAACGAGAAATAAAGATAAGCTTGTTACACAAAATTTCGCCTCCAAAAAGTTAGTAAATCCTTTATGGGTCTGAGTATACGTGTATATAATAAAATTTCGCAGTGTATTCTTAGATTGCCACTACAAAAATTTAAAATATCTGTAAAATAAATTCTAACAAGTAAAGCGCATTACACTGTTCAAGAATATTTAGAGGATAAACATGTATGGAATTAATGTCTATTGAATGTAATGCAGGATAGCTGCCAGCTAATGTAATAGATTGTACCATTGATTTTGAAAAGAGCAACTGTTGAGTTTCTTGCCGGCTCTTCTCAGCAGAACTGCCTTCCGAACCGGTGGTAGCTTTTTGTTCATATGTTCATTCAAGGATTCAAAAGTGCTTATAATAATTGCCTATTTGAATAAAGAATATTTTGAATTTGAATTTGAATATACTGAGTGGCAAAAATTGGGCGGAATGTGGTGGTGGTTGGTGGAGTGTCTTGACGATATTATATTTTATTTTTGCAGCTTCACGCTGTATCCCACATATAGCAGGGTGGGCAGAGACCCAGTGTTAAGATACTCTGTTCCCATTAAGACACTTCAATTGCCCACTTTCCGCCGAATTCTGGAGGCATTGCGTTTTGAATGGTAAAACTCAAAGCTGCGTTTTACCTCGTTACCATAGCGAGGAAATCAAAATATGATATGTTTCATTTTATCGATTAAAAATCGAACCACTGCGCTACAAATGGCAAATTATTCAATTGAATTTTAATTTTTATGTGTTAACAGACAAAAATAGTCAGTATTTTCATTGAAGTTAATTCACAAGAAATTAGTTTTTAAAGAAGAAATATAAATATTCTTCTTATTTCATTTCTTCGCTCTGGTGTCGAGGCCAAGCACGGCGTTGAGTTCCGCTACTTACACGTAATGCCTCAATTCGGCGAATAATGGGGAACGAAGTGTCCTAACACTAGGTTCCATCTGTTGATTTTATTATTTTCAAAAAATATTCTTTATATTAGAACAAACAAACAATAAAATAATAAAATATTACAATTTTCATTTCTCATAATCAATACATAGGTATTTTATTGTGATTTATAGCCTTTGTTATATGATGTGCATAAACATAGTCCTAGAGTGGAATTGAATGGAACATTCTATTACAACTATAATTCAGTCGTTAAACAAACTAAATACGAATACTTACTATAAAATATATATATTCTATTGTATATAATATATGTTATTTTTATTTTTATAAATAAATAAATTACAGTATTCTAATATATAAATTACATACATTAAATATAAATATTATTCCTCTAATCTTGACTGCACTTTCGGAACTCAACGCCACGCTTTGCCTCGTTGGAAGAGAATGAAAATATTTAATATTTCATTCCTCCGTGTGAGTATCGAACTCATAACCACCGCGTTTACAGCAGCACGCCTGTGCCACTCTACCAAAACGACACCAAAGAGAACACCATTTTAAAAATGTTTAAAATAAAGGAACTACCTTAAATATAGATTGATTAAATTTAAGCTATAACAATTAACATATAACATAATATACAACGTTATATTTCTTTCTTTTACTATTTTATATTATCATTTAGAAACTATATCTTGCCAATGAATGAATTAAGGAAAGGTAATTATTTCCATATAATTTGACCATATTTACGATGTTTTCGATTTGTTTTCTACTTACTATTTATCCCGCATAGTAAGGTAAGTAAGGTAAACGGAGAGGATCTATTGTTAAGACACTCTTTTCGCCACTTACCGCCTAAAATCTAGGCTAAACTCCTCGAGTTCTTTCAGAGGAACACGAAAATAATTCATTGCTCCGAAAATTGCACTCACAACCAACGCGGTTATTGTCACACCCAGAACTACTGCGCTACAACGGCCTTTAGTTACTGTTTTTGTAATCAAAACTTAAAGCAATATTGTTTGCAAATTGTGTGCAGCCTATGCTCATTTGTTCACAGTGACGCATTCTGATAAGAGTTATCAGTGAGTTAGGAAACGCATATATTAAAAACTACTTTGCAATTGTTTTTAATTTTTACACAATATTATTAAAACTTCTTTCCATCTCTGTTCGATGAATAGGAATTTATAATAGTTTTAGTTAGTTAGTTTTTTAGTTTTTAAAAATAGCTTAGCTTTATAAAATTACTAGCGGACGCGCGCAGCTTCGTGTGCTTATTTAGGGGTGAATTCTAATAAACCACGAAACATGTGTTGAATGAAATATTTTTAAGAGTCTAAATTTCAAATTTTATAAAAATTTGTGCCGATTTAAAACAAAAACTATACAAACTTTCAAACCCTTTATTTGCACTCTTAGGGGGAGAATTCTAGAAAACGATGAAACACATGTTCAATAAAAACAAATAGTTTTAAAAATCTAAATTTCAATTTTTATAAAAATCGGTGCCGATTTAATCTTTTTTCCATACAAACTTTCAACCCTCATTTTACCCTTTTAGGGTTAAAATATTTCAAAATCCCTTCTTAGTGGATGTCCAGATTACGAAAGTAAACATCTGTCTAAATTTTACGTTTCTAATATGAGCGGTTACGGCTGTGCGTGCGTCTTACCTCAGTCAGTGAGGACAGGTCCTTTTATATATATAGATTAACTATTCGTCTGTACGTATAAATTAAATTGTAAAAGTGCCTATAGTTATTTATATGTCCAGACCAAAACACAAACAAAATGGTTTTAACATCCGTCAATCTGTCTTGGCGCAGTGCAGTCGTGGCGCTGGGACTTGGGCTGACTATAAGCGCGACAGGTTCTGAGTTCGATTCCCATTCGAAAAAAATGAAATATTTAAATTTTTACGCCAATCAACACGTAATACCTCCACAATCGGGTGGAAAGTGAGTAGCGGAGTGTCTTAGTAGACTGCCTATGCCTACCCTGCCACATGCAGGATACAGCGTGAAACTGAAAACAATTAACTAAACCCAACTAAAAATATTACAGAGAAGTGTCAATATAATTATTTCGTCACTGTCTACATATTCGATTTATTATGATAATTATTAAATATGTCTTTAATTATATGTTCAAAGAACGTCCAGTGATTTTAAAGAAGCCAGCTATTGCGTAGTTATGATTGGACTGTGAAATAGGAATAGATGGATAAACCTACTTCTGTGTAAATTAGTAATTAGTTTCTTACGGCTACGCAGACAAAGGCATAGGCAAAAGCTAGTTTTAAATAATTTCAATTGTAAACATATATAGCGTAGCAAAATACATAGTTCATCCTTCTTAACTGCATTCTCTTAATCGGACTGACCTTAATATAAAATATATTGTACCCAACGCTACGCCCCCATGGCACAATTGGGATGTGCCTCGATGAACCAGTGGTTGCAGGTTTATATCTAAATGTGTTTTTCTCAATTCTCCGTACGAAATCGTGATATTAAATGTTAAATGTCGGTACTCAAACTCGCGGTTATCCTTCCTTAGTGGGGAAATGACAATAATTTGAATATGCAATCAATGAATTTATTAATTGTAATAAGTTAATTGATTATAATAAATTTAAATAATACGTCAGACGCTTACTCGGCGCTGTTCAACTTTACCACAATGGCTTCATTATTATAAAATTATTGTACCAAAATGATGTTTTCCAATATAAAATAACATATATATATATATATATATATATATATATATATATATATATATATATAAGTAAGTATTTAACCAGTACTAAATTAATATCTATAGCAAATTCAATAGAACATAAGAAAAATATGAAATATTAACCTCTAACTCTATGCACGTACATAAAATTCTTGTTTTATCGTCAATTAGTATCGAGGTTAGCAATTTACTTTGAATTATTAAATGTATAGCATCCAGATACAGTGTTTGAGGAAAACTGAACGAAGCATATGACGTATTTGATAGATCTTTTAAATATAATGATCTTAAACGTAGAAAATAATGAATATTCTTAGAACTTAAGAACAGATACAATACGCTACAAAATAGTAGGAAATAGGTGATTTATATAAGCACATAGACTAGATTGATAGTCCAGTAGTTGTTCTTTCTCAGTGCAAGAGAAGAGGTGATGGGTTCGGTCTCTGAGATGATGTAAAGATACTGTATAACAAATAGGTTAGAAAATCTCTAAGGATCACACTGTGTCCCGTACACAACAGGGTAGACAGAGGGAACCTATTCTTAAAACAATCCGTTCCCCACTTTGCGACGAATTCTGGAGGCATAGCGTGTTGAGTGGCGGAACTTAGCGCCACGGTTTCCCTCGATATCAGAGAGAGAACACGAAAAGAACGGGATACTTTGTGCCCCTTGCACTGCACTAGCACGACTTGCTTTAAGAGGATGAAGGATTTGTCAAAATTAATTTACGTCTAAAACTCTTCGCTAACAATGGCGTGGGTGACAACTTATTAATTATATTAGTCATCATCATATGAAACGTATTTAAAATTCATTCCTTCCATTGTACGGTTACAACTTACAAGTAAATTGTCTCACCTTGTCAAAGTTCAATCCTATCCTTGAAAGTCATACGCGGCGCGCGTGAAACTAAAATGTGAATCATACATACATACAGACATACATACATGCATACATACATACATACAACGTGAACCGTCGCCACGGTGCGTAACTTGTTCTGCTAGGAGTGCTGGGAGTTATTCTGTTATGAAGTCGTGTTACTTTAGGATAGAGATACTTTAGGATGAATATATTTTACGGTATTTAAATTTTTTAGTAGTGAAAAGAAAAATGTGAAGTTTGTTTATTAATATCTTATTTTCGGCTCTTTTTAGTCATATTTTTTCGATAATACTTAAAAATATGTATGAATATTGTTAAATAGTTTTTAATAAGTTTTTAAATGATTCGTATTGTGTGACTGACAGAACAAGTGCACCTGGCCTCATAAGTAAATGGAAAAGAAACGCTCAGAGTTCCTTTGCGTCATGTATGTATATATAATACTTATGTAGAGCAGAAATTTAAAAACTCTATTTTCATTTTATATGTTCATGCTGAATCACTTGTGTGATAACAGGGTTATCAGAATGAACCTAGCGTTCAATTAACACTCTGTTCCTTACTTTCCATTTAATTTACGAGACTCCTCATAACAACGTCTCCTTACCAAAATAAAGAAATGAAAGAATTAATTTCTCTTAGTAAAGTCGCCGCAGTTGGTTATACACGCATATAGCTAACTGTGACATGACAGCCCCACATCTTATTACTAGATTTTTATGACATTTTTCTCCATATCTGAAAGATGCTCAGGAATTGAACTAAAAATTTCAATAAAAATACTACAACTGCTATACTGGCTCTACAATCGTAAGTTTCTACTGGCGCGACCGCACAGTGGGTGTGTTCCACGCGGCCGCCGCGTGCGCCTGACGTCACTGCCGCGCCCGTCCAGCATTGACACACAAATATAACACACCTATCGTTACACTAAGGTACAAATTCAAGGCAATCCGACTTTATTTTAAAGTACCAACGTTCAAATTCCCTTTGCTGCAAAGTGAATCACACATGTATTACAGGTTGCATTGTAAAATTGAAGATGACTTTCTTGCGGCTTATAAATACGTAGTAAGTATATGTCTGTGTAGTTATATTATGTCTCTACATTTTTAGCATTTGACGTAAAATTTCTCCGTTTTATTCTTAAATACATAGATGGTGAGATAGAGTTATCATTCTTCTTAGAACTCCGTTTTTTAATTAGAAAATATATATTTGTTTTTATATATTACCTAATTTGTAATTTAACCAAATTTTCTGACAAAATATTGTTTATTTTTCATTCACATAATTATATTAATAGATTCAATTTAACGGCAAAAATATGCAGTCATCGTATTCCATTCTGAAACAGACTCTATATTAGGCGTGTAGAGTCCATTTTAGAATGTGCCAGTGCTTCATTCGTCGTTGCCAGCTGTTTCTATTTCGCAACAGTTAACGCTCCAGTCCTTATAAAAAGAAGTTTATTTAATTACAATGACATTATATCTATTTATTATAATGTCATTAATTTTGTTGTATATAGTCTTACAGACTAAAAAAAAATTTAAGATGCTATTTGTTGTAGAAGTAATAATATCCCTTTCTGCTAAGCTAAGCTAATCTTTAGCTACACGTTATATCCCCCAAATAGCACGGTAGGGGGGAACCTAGTATTAAAACACTTCGTTCCCCAATCTCCGACGAAATCCATCGTCATCCATTAAAATCTCTTCTCTCTTTTAAATCATAGTTTAGTAATATCAAGTACTATTGCCAGTCTCTTTTAAGACATTCTACAGTCACGCGATGGTCACGCGGCGCAACGGTTTCTTAGTGTTTATCTTTTTATTTTAAACTCATTTCTTGATGCCACGCACTTATTAATATAACAATGTAATCATTCCTTTCACTGTACATGTATTCATTGAAATGTGTATAATTATAAGAAACTCTATAAGTCTCTCGTACTTTAGCAGTTTTAATATTCAGCTAAGGAATTTCTTTCTGTATATAAAATTGTTTTTTTAACCTTCACGCTGTATCCAGGCAAAGGGAGACTATTGTTAAGACACCCACTCTCCCCACTTTTCGCTAAATTCTGGAGGCACTGCGTGTCGAATAAAAATATTTAATATTTAATTTCTTCGGGAGGGAATCGAACCTACAACGTATAGCACTTACGAACATGACTGGCCATGTTCATCTGACCATGGCCATCATTTAGTATAAGTAACATTTTAAATTAAAAAACTGTAATTTTTATATACTTAATAAGATTTTTGTAGAGTCGCTGTAAACAATTTCAAAAATATACATCTGGTTACAAAAAGTAATAAAACCATTTGTTTATAAGAATTTCGTTATCACTAAGTATGTATGTATGTATGTATATGGCAATGAAAAAAAGATTCTTATCACATTCTAAATAATAAGAGTCTCTACATTTAAAAGCATATAATATGACATAAAGACAATATTATTATAAAATAATTACTTTACAATGCTACTAGCGGAATGTCAGTGACTTTTGCATTGCTCCTTTAAAACTGGTTTATGCTAATACATAATCTTAAATTAGTTATTCAATTAAGTTCTCGAGACCTCCGGAAAAGCCAAAGGCCTCAAGAAGGAAGAGGAGGAAGTAAGGGAAGTAAATATTATTTGTTTTCCTTCTATTTGGTCTATCTCATTAGGAAGTGACTAATAGTGCTAAGGATCCATGGCCTATATAAAAAATATATTTTTTTTAATCAAGATCAGGTATGACTTGTAGATGTCTACTCCGATTATTTGTTTCAAGGCTGGGAATTTCTTTAGATAGCATTGAAATTATGCAATTTACTATTTATTTACATCTTTATCTAAGTTTTCTGATTTATAAGTGCACTTTTAAAGGCACTTCTGTTGAATGAATCATGAGCTCGATGCAATTACTACACACATTGCTAATAGAAAGTTAGAAGATTGTCTTTTCATTATAATTAATAAGGAGATGCCTTAATGATTCATATTATAACATATCTGAACGTGGTGACATCATTATCATCACGAGGAGTTTTAAAGGAGGTTTTCAACTATAATAATAATATTCATAAATATATAAGTCATAGTAGTTGTAAGTCAGTTTTTTATCAGTTGTTTTTAGTGTGCCCGTGCAATCCGCACTGGGCACTGAGACCGCGCGCCGTTGTCTTATATAGACTCGGTCGCTGTTCTTGATATATTTACATTATGATAATGCTACGACATTTGCACTCGCTTTTGGTTCCTGTACCAGATAAACAAAGCGTGCTTTCTACTTAAATTCATATATGTTGATAACTAGCGGCTTCGCCCGCTTGAAGTTGTTATTATATATTAGCCAAATTATACAAAATGTTTACATAGATTGTAGCCTATGTCTTATACGAACGTTTAAGCTTTATTATTGTAAAGTTTTATCTAAATCCGTTCAGTAGTTTTTTAGTTTTTTTCGTTAAAGTGGAACGAACAACCAACCTCATAAATTTTCATATAAATTAGTATAATGACTCTAGGTAGAGTCTGATCGTATTGAGATGGATTTTCGAGACTTTAGCGAGCATCTTACGCAAAGTGAATGGAAAAGTACAGTATACGTTGCACAATGAGCCACTCGTAATATATGGTAGGTTGGTTGGCTTGGTTCGCTGGTCTGCAGGTCTGGCTGGTCTGACGCGGCTGACGTCACGCCACGCGCGCCCGGCGTGATCGACGCGCCCACTGCTCGCACATCCGCTGTTCTTAGTAACATGTAATATGTTTGTGTTGTTTCATGTGTAGTGGTTTATATCTGCTGAGCTACCATTTTTTTACGTTGTTTACGATATTGGAAATTTACATATTTGAATAGTTTTCAGTTTTATATTAGGAAATAGGAATTCGAGGTAGATTTAGGTTTTTTAATATAAATAAAATGTACCTACGTGTTATTTAACAAATATCTTAAATACGCATACGCAACTCTGTGAGCTTACTGCTATTGATGGATTGACTGAGAGATAGATCCTAGTGGCAAATCACTCCGTTGTTTACGTTTCACCAATATATTATATCAAAGTAGGCAGAAAATATAATATGTTTTCACTAAATTGAACGACGCAGACAAAACGTAAGAATTATTTCAAATTTAAACATTCCGACTCACTCAGGCACGTCCCACCTGTGTCGCGGTGGCCGTCAATTTATTTATTCTTTTTAACATAATTATTTGACATTACTACAGTAATAAGTAGTTTTGACTTTAAACATAAATTCATATAGAAAGCTACACACCCAGTCATACTAAATATAGTAATTATAAGACATTACACTTACAAATTTATTTTCCTTTTCTAGATCTAAACACTTTCTAAGAATTAGAATAACATAAAATACATAAAATACTTCCTGACGTAGCTTCGATTCCCACTCGGAAAAATGGATTATTTCCATTTCCTTGCTATGGTGCTATAAGATATGGTGCTATTATTGCTATAAGATAAAGCAGTATGGGATATATGAGGATAGGAATAGAACTAGCAATCGTTGTTTGTACTGTCTAGCACAGCTCTATAGCGTCAAACGGGCCTGTCCCATTCTTATATAAGGTAAAACGTGAAATTTTCCATTATCATACAAAGTAATTTATTACTTAGGGTACCTACTACCTAGCGGTTAAACTCAGCCGGGATAACACAAAGGCTAGAACTACAAAGGACAATCTCACAAAGACAAGACTGCCTGTTGGCTAAACTGAGGTGAATTTCTTACATAAATCAGCATTACATTTGAAATTCTACACGAATGTTTAACATAAATATTTTAAAGACCAATTTTTTTTTTTATTTTTTAACTACCGGCACATACGCTACTTCGGCGCGGTACTTTTTACATTACAGACAAATTATAAAAAATCTATAGATAAATTGTATCCCACATGCTTCTCTAATGTGTCAGCTATATTACTGAAAGGTTTTATCGAAATCTGTTTGGTATTTTTTGCGTGGGAATCGAACAGATATCTTTTGTCATAAGCAGCATTGGCATAATTATAAATAGTAAGCTGATAAAATCTTTTCATAGGTCATCCGTTTTCCAGTTTTCGAAAATTGCTTATTTACTAACAGAATATATAAACGTACTGTACTTTAGTTCAGATAAAAAATAAAAAAATATCTAGTATTTTTGCATCCCCCAAATGCGAATCGAACTCACGACCAACGCGTGAGCAGTCTTACTTTTCCCATTTGCGCCACATTAGTATCATTGTAACATACATGATAATTAGAACAATTACTTTGATAGAGCTATTTTTTATAATATAAATACATCATACAATGAAACCACTGGTCGCTGTGCAAATGTCGATTATATTGTGAAATCGTACGTTTAATATTATTCCCCACATATTATATAGACTATAGGTATATGACGAAATATAGTTAAGTAGCGTGTCACTTAATTAAAACTAAAAGTAAATGTTTAATTAAATTTACTGCTACTGATAAAGATATTTAAATGACAGTGACTAAATATTTTATATATAAGTATTTTTTATTGTAGGCAAATTGTATGTTACATCACTATCGGTGCAAAATAAATAAAGTGAGAAATAATATTTGCTAAAATAATATAATACAAAAAGGTAGTCGATACGAATTCTATAATATTATATATATGGGTGTATTAGGTATAAATTCATATTCAAAATTCAAAATATTATTTATTCAAATAAGCAATTATTATAAGCAGTTTAGAATCGTCGAATGAACATATGAACAAAAAGCTACCACCGGTTCGGAAGGCAGTTCTGCTGAGAAGAGCCGGCAAGAAACTCAACAGTTGCTCTTTTCAAAATCAATGGTACAATCTATTACATTAGCTGGCAGCTATCCTGCATTACATTCAATAGACATTAATTCCATACATGTTTATCCTCTAGATATTCTTGAACAGTGTAATAAGCTTTAAGCTATACCAAATAAAAATAGTTGACAATACTGTTGAAGTTATCTATTAAGTGTCCTACAATAACAATAAAACTATATTGTGAATACTATTAATAATTTATATGTTTTTTTCTAGAATAAATAACATAAAAGCTTATAAAGAAACAAAGCTAATAAGATCTAAATATTTTTAAATATATCTAAATATTTCATATTTCTATTATATTAACTTATTCCAGAAGGAGTGCAGTGGACTTTCAGACACAGGAGCTAAATCTTATGTTCAGTCTATCTGTAACCTCTCCGTTACCTATTTTCACGAGTTAAAATCGAACTCACAACTACCAGAATTGCAGTCAAAAAGTGTCAATAGGCCACGACAGCCCCAAATATTATAAACTGTTTTCAGTCAAACAAATTCAATTTCTTTTATAAGGCAAAACATTCTAAAACAACAAATTTCAAACATCTCCCAGCTGCGAGTGTTTAAATAATCAGGTTATATTTAACCACTGTACTGTACTGAGTCACTGCGAACAACTCAATAGCCCTTGAGCTTAGAGAGGGGGCCTGCCGCATGAATGTACCAATAAATGACCACTCGGCCATTTGACCTGATAGTTTAGTAGTGGAATTAATAACGATACAAGGTTCTAAGTTCGATTTTTAAATATGACAATGAATTGCTTTGTGCTTTTCTTTGTTTTATATGTACACATGCATTTTATTTATTTATTTAGCTTTGCACTCTATATCTCGCACATTGTAAGGTAGGCATAGGGAACGTAGAGCTAAGACACTCCATTCCTGCAATTGCAATTCTCAAACATCTCCTAATTTATTATTCAGTCAAAACTAAACATGTTTTTAAAATAAAGAATAGTGAGCATATTGCACACTGTATTATGACTAACTCAATTTATATACGCAGTTACAATGAGACAAAAGAAAACATGAATATTGATGTTTAAAAATTTATTTAATGCCATAGTAACTCAGTGGCCTCTGATGGAATGCTTTAGCTACAAGTTCAAATATACATTATTTCCTTTCCAGATAGATTTGACATTTCTTGACGCGCACATAACGCACGGTATACAGAGGGAACCTTGAATTTTAGTTTTAAGATACTTCGTTCCCATTAACAGACTGCCATTCCTTTTTTATGTGATTTAACAATGCGTGTTGAGTGGTGGAATTCAATTGAGTGGTGGAATCCATCGTTTCTAGAACAAATACATGAAAATATTAAATTTTTGTTTTCCTCGAGTGGAAAGCGAACCTACTACCAGTCACGTTTCACATGGCACGTTATTTGTACTCAAAAATAGATTTGACAATATTATAATTATCTTATTATTCAAATAAATAAAGAAAATGGCGCTTGTAAGTGAAACAAAATTTTAATATTAATACCTTCATTCAATGTTGTTTACATATTTTTTAAATTAAGCTAATTAGTTGCTAAACTTGTTTACAAGTTAATGAATGAAATTAATTGTAAACAATACCACTGATGAAATAAATAAAGAAAAACAAAGTTTTGAAAAACAAATGAAACTTAATTATAGGTATTTAAATGTAATAAAAAAAAAAGAATAAAAAATATATTCAAATATTTGTAAAATAGTCATAGTTAATCTTAGTAATTGATTCCTAAGTCTTAGTATGTTTTAAATTATTAATTAATTATTGAAACAGATTAGGAAAAAAACATCACGCCTCTCCGTTCCCTCCACTCTCGAAAATCCAAAAGCCAAAACATTGACACCAAGCGCACAGTTGCAAAACATTTCAAAAATTAGAACGCCAGACGCATTGAAAACATCTGGGCGTGGTCCTCAGATACAACCAGTTGCCTTGACCCCCGTTAACCTCTACCTACCCCCTTTTTAACTCTATTTTTTATATATATGAAGGGGGAGTGGTGGGCAGAGGTAGTCTGGTCGCTTTTAGCGCAATCATCTATTTTTATCCTCGGTACGACCACGCGCAGCACGCGTGGCAATGTTTTGTTCACACGCATTAATCGTGAACGCTGTTGATCGCTTTATCTTTTATTTATCTAGCTAGGTGTTTATATGTATTTTGTGTGGAATACGTTAATTACTGTATGTTATAGGTATGTGATTGTTAAATGTGTGATAATATGTATTATTAATAATGTTGTTATTAATATTTTTATTTTGGTTGTCGGTGAAATTATTATTTTTGTTATTCATTTTTCATGTTAAAAGGCTCTGTTATGGTTTTCGTCATTGATTTCTCTACATTAATATAGATTTTATATAAAAGAAAATAAGACATTTTGCCAATGTGTTATTTTGTTTTTCATGTATGTATACGAGTATATTTTTTTAGAAAACAATTTCCAAATCTTTATCAATTCCTCAAAAAAATGTATTTGCTTAAGAATTGATAAAAATCATAATCAAACCAATTTTTCTAATAACAAAATTTTAAAAAAAACCGCTAACTTCTCTTTAGAGGTGTGGAGCCGACGACGATCTGCCGCCGACTGAAGCCTAGCGTACGACCGAGCCACCACTACGACTAAAACGTTGATAAGACCGAACACTTTTCACGACCCCTGATACCCCCCCACGGAGAACTGAACAAGGTACTTATAGGGGTAGATAAGAGAGAATGGAGAGCTCTACGTATAGTGGTCAATGATTAATAGTGCGCTTACGCAAATGGCTCAGGGCACAGATTGGCGAATGTCAACAGAAGATAAGGACTGGATCTTAGGTCAAGCTTGTTGTTTTGTTGATACATTAGATTGTAAATGTAAGTAAACATACGTATTTTTGATATTTCGTAGAGTAGATATCCACTTTTTTTTTTATATTTTACCTTATTTATTCCGTTTTTCATATAATTTACATTAAATTATTTTTATGTTTCTTCTAAATTATAATTTAAAATTAAAAGACGTGACGCTTTATCACAGCCTCAACAGCGTTTGGTTCATCTTTTATTTTATTACACTGAAAAATATGATAATTGTTAATTACGCTTTTTTATTAAGTATTTATTTATTGATTTATTTTCCTTATTATATAAATTAATCAGCATTTTCTATTTTTGTACAAATTAGTATTTATTATTTCGTTCATTCACATGATAAAGAAAAAATAAAAAACATGAATTAAAATAGGTTTCTTTAACTCTACTAATCGTTTTAAACATACGAATATAAACGCTAATATAACTTTACACTATATTCACCCCACATTGCATTCATTAATCAAATTATGTTTTACAATATCATATATTTTCACGGACTTCTTTTTAGGGTACCGTATCCAAAAGTAAAACGGTACCCTATTACTAAGACTCCGATGTCTGGTTGTTTTTTTTATTTTTAAGTCAATATAAAATGGGTTTAAGCGAAAAGTGGACAACCAAGTGTTCAAACTCTCTGCCTACCTTGTAATAATATTGGAAATCCGTAAAAATAATGTCTAGACTCTAGAAGTCTAGAACATATTCGTATACGTTATCAGTACGTACAAACTTATGTTTGAAGCGAGATAAATATATTACAACTATTTATATAGCAGATGACGACAGTTCTCGTGCACTCATCGTTGCAAGTTCGTGTAATATTGTTTTAAAATATCATATATATTTTTATTTATCTTTACTCTTTTTTATTTTGTGAAAAAAATATAGTAGCAATATATCATTTGCTTTTTACCTTTTTATTAGGCAGTATTATTGTGAAATCTCAGACAACCCACCAAAAAGATTTTTTAAATTCAATCCATATACCCGCTTTCCGACTTCATTCTTTGCTTAGTGAAACCTAACGCCGTGCCTTGTCTTTCCAGAGCTCTGAAAACTACACTAAAAACACTAACTATAAAAACTTATAAAAAAAAATCTAAACAAAATTCGAACCCATTATACATAATAATTTAATTAATGTCTCATTTCCCAATCACCAAATAAAATGTTCCAAATAATAAAAGGTATAATAGCAAAAGTAACCTTTGAAATAAATATTTTAAATATTCGACGTAAATTGACCCAGAGAAAAAATGTAAACAGACGCGTTCCATTGATAAGTTATCTGGTTCCTTTTCACATATTTTTGTGTCATGAACTTAATTTAAGTAAATACTTATAATTAAGAAAAATATATACCTAATTTATGATTAATAATTACCTATTACCTATTTAAATAATAAAATTCAAAAATTAAACTAAAAGCAAAAAGGCATCTTCACGCTGCTCGTATCGATAGAGGGAACCCTATGTTAAGACACAACGTTTTACACTTTTCGTCCAATTTTTAAAACACTGCGCTCTGTCTAACAAACTGCGAAAAAATTACAGTAATGTTTACATATAATAATATTGTAACTTAGCGATGTCTGTATGTAGAAGATATATGAGAGAATCTATTATTAAGAGCATTTATCAATGTATTAGATCCTAAAGTAATGATTTTTTAATTTTCTGTCTATTTATCGGTTTGTCTGTGCGTTTGTGCACACTAATCTCAGAAAGTGATTAAAATGCAGCTTTCAGTATTGTATTTTGGCAAACTTCCCTCGACATTTTTTTAAATCGATTCATAACTAAAAAAAATATTGCCATATATAAAGTATTTTGTTCGAAAAAATTCTTATAAATAAAATTATATTGGTTGAAATTTTAATGTTAATATATTTTAAAAATCATTATTAAATCACGAAATTATAAAGGTGAGAAAATAATACAAATGAAGTTCAAGCGGACAGAGCCGCGAGCGGGTCGCTAGTTTAAAATATAATTATTTCACATTACGGCTTCTCTTTCAGTTGTTACGTTCAACAATCTTTATAATGTCATATTAAATTAAATAATTATTTGCACTTAGTAAAGATATTTATTTTAATATACTATTTAAAATAAATTAAATTAAATGATAATAAATATATTGACTAAGTATGTAGTCTCTACATCATGTATCGTTGGTGAAAGCTGCAGTATTTTAATTTTGAGCATCGCATCATCGGCCCATTAGCTCAGTTGGTTAGAGCGTCGTGCTAATAACGCGAAGGTCGCGGGTTCGATCCCCTCATGGGCCAAATTCCTTTTTTACATTCTTTGAAATTTTGTTTTTTTCTTCTTTTTTTACTCTACACTTATATAGTATTAAGGGTTTTTTTCATTTATCTTATCGTATCAGATATTCAATTTTAGGTCGTTGTAAAAATAATAATATCTTTAAATATATATAGGTCTTGGATAGCGTAACTAAATTACGCACTTTTAAAATTATATCACAGAAGACTCTACCTAACCTACAATCAACGTTAACCAATAGATACGTAACGATTGCATTGCGGATCAAAAAATCTATAAAAAAAACCATATCAAAAAATCCTTGATGATAAGCTACTGTTCAACTGATTACCTTGAATTAAAAAAAAACAAGGCCATAAAAGTGCCCAATATAAATAACATTGTGTGTTATGCTCTATCATTTTTAATATCACACCCACGCCTTTATTGCATTCTAAAATAATTATTATTATTAGAAATCGTAAGCAAGCTCTGTTTTTTTGACGTTATTCCCCTAGACGACACACTAGAACGTATTATTTTAACGATTAACTTATTGGAAACTAATTAATAATCTATATTAAAAATAGATTTTAATTGACATTTAATGACAGATAATAATAAAAGCTATTTACAAAAAAAAATTAGACTTACTTAAATGAACTTACAATGATACAGCAAAAAAGAAAAAAAAACACATTTCTATAGAAAATATCGTAACATTATTACAGTATGACGTTATGGTCGTCACATCTAATGTAAGAATCCGGTCTGAACGCGTTACTATCTCGAGTCAGGAGTCGCGACCTCCGACTCCACTCCACTCCAAGTGGTAATCAAGACAATAGTCGCACGGAATGACACTATCGAGAAAATTTTAATTATGCAACATTTTGTTACCTTTATGGAAAATCTATTTATTACATATTCATATTTAAACTGCAAATTCATTTTTTGCAGTGAATCCAAAAGTAGTTTAATAATTTTAAAGAAGCTCAAAAGTTTCAGTTGTGATTCTAATCTTTTTGTACTCGTATTTTTACATATCTTCCACTCGCTTAAACTATATATTTTTTAAATTAGATTTTATATGTCGTATATCGAACGCAATTCTGTTTTATATGAAAATATAGTAGTAGTAGTATTAAATATATTTCATAATTAATTTCAAAAAAAAAATAATTACTTAAACTTTCTCGTTGTATTTTAAATTAAATTGTTTTGCAATTTTAACTACACTGACTGAACAGGAAAGCAAATATTTCTCTCCATGCAAAATTTAAAATACAATAAAAATGTCAAAATTCTAAATTATTTCATAGTACAGTACAGTTGCAGTAATCCGGTGAGAACGAGTTACTTATCTAAAGTGAAGTGGCGCGACCTGCGCCCGCGCACTGCACGCCACTAGTGGTCACCGATAAACGTGCAGTTAAGTAAGGATCTATGATACTACTCTACACGAACCTCTCTAAATTATGTAAATTAAAATTTTATATTTTAGTATTATCAATTTTCAAAAATTCAATATTTTTTGTGGATTCGATCCCCACTCCCCCACTCGAGGGAATTCATTATTATCTATTAAGTATTAATATTTTCATTTCTTCGGTCAGGCGTTGAGCTCTGCCACTGAACACGCAATCCCTCAAATAATCGGCAGAAAGTGAGTAGCGAAGTGGTGAACACTAGTTTCCCTCTGCCCTGCTGTGTGCGGGATACAGCGTGAAGCTGATTTATTTTAATTATTTACTTAGTTTAAATTAATTAAAGGAACATTTTAACTTTTTATCTATACGAGCAATATCCAAAAACTAGTATATAGGTGTCTCTCGTCACGACGGCGCCACGCCCGCAGGAATATCTGAAGATCTTATATTAGAAATGGAACAAATAACATAATCTAATGGGTTTATTAAGCGTCATTTACCGCCGTCCATGAAACGGCAGTCTAATTTTTCTGTTTACATGTAAGTACAGTACGCTTAAGGAGTCGTGGTCAACCTGAAAATAGGCGTTCTGAACCTTTGCGCATTTTTCCCGGGAAGAAAATAATGATAACTAAGAAAAATCATTAAATTAAATCCGCGCAGACATTCATAGCCAACTTCAGCGGGCTTTAGCCACGACTCGTCGAGCGTACTGTGCCTACTCGTGTACTCGTGTCATACATTTTATAGTGCCGGTAGTTTAAAAGAGGTAGCTTCGTGAAAAGGCTCTCCCTGGAGATCTCCAAGTCTTTAAAGGAGTCTTTTCATTTTTGGTGGTCATCTAAAAATGAGGGAGTGTTTACAAGTGTCGCTGTTGGTAATAAATGTTCTAATGTAAGAGTATGTATAGACTAAGTTCGTTTATAGTATAGGTATTATATTGATATGAAAATTTATTTGCCTACTTTTTTGCTATATTTGAGGATACAAGAAGCGCGGGTTCGGGTCCCGCTTCGGTCAATTATGTATAAATTTACTAAAATATTTTTTTTATTTGACTATTTCAAAATATAGGTTCGTTAAACTAAATTAATGTATTTTTAACATACTTAAAATGTCATTTCATACTTAGGAAAGAAAAATATTTATATTAGAAAACGTTAGTACATTTTACAATATAAGTATTTAGAATAATTAATGTTATTCTAATGTTTATATTGTTTCCAAATCAGTATTTATTTTTCTTAAGTCAATATATTATGTTCAAATTATTTTAATGTTTCCAATTCCATTACTTAGCAAAAAAATATAAAATTAGTAAAATATACTTCAATCAACAGTAAGAAAAACAATTTATTTTCTAAAGTTTGTATGTGGAAATATTTTTGCATACACTATATGTATTAACATAGTCCAAAGGCATCCGAGGTGGTCTGATAACATTTTTTGTGATAAAACTTTATTTTTATTACTGTAATATGTATTTGTATACGAGTTTAGTACAATACTGAGAATACGTGTAGTTTGTTATCTATTATATAATTCCTATATCTATATACACGCTCAACAATTACCAGCTTTACCTGATTTTCAGCTTTATTTATCCCCCATATAGTAAGCAGAAAGGACCTAGTGTCAATACACTCCGTTTTCCGTGTGTAGAGTGGCGGAATACAACACATTTTGACTTACAAAAACGTGAAAATGGAAGTAATTGTTCCGAAGGAATACCTCTACATACTTCGATTTATGTACATATTCTTAGATTTTTTATCCAAGTAAATAAATATAACTTAACCATTAATAACTATATATATTAACTTGCTTTTATCTAGGCATATATGTCACGTGAAAACATCTGGTTTCTAGACGGATTTATGCGTGATAACGATGTAGAGTACGAGTAGGTATGACGTTCGTCGCGTTAGAAATTATTTTTTAATGGCTTTTAAATAAAAGTAATTTTAATAATTTATGGATTTTAAATACCTGTCAATTACTATTATTATTATATATATTACATCTTTAGCATACATACTTCGACCAGAAATGCGTGGATTGATAAATATTTCGATTTTGTGAACTGATTTAAATGAAACTTGAACTTTTTTTCTAAATTGGAATATACATTTTTGAAAGGATCGTCTCGATATGCCTTTTAATACATTAGAAATTTAGCACATGTGTTTGTGTCTATATACAGTATCATATAAAAAAAGGTTTCTCTTAATATCTCCTCTCAACATTCAAGGGTTTCTGATAGAGATCTATCTCAATTATGGATATTATCTTGTTATATATTTTCTGTGTCTTCTTTCAAATGTAGTACATAAAAAAAGAGAAAGAAAATATTTCCTAATATAATATTTGCACATCATCCTCCGGGATCCAGGATAATATACAATCAGCAGCTCATATCAGGACTCTGCTCTAACTCTATCTGCATTATCGACACCAATATTATTAACATCGCTATCTCTTATCGCGATACACTCGCTATTAACAAAATAACAACATTACACGCGGGGGAGACGTGATGGAATATTACCTTATTATATGTGTTTTGGTGGAGCGAATCATAATTTACTGAGAAAAATAACAGCAAATAGCAATACCTACCTGTTTTGTAACTAGTATCTATCATACATATTTTTATAGTTGTATCCCGCTTGTAGGAAGCTGGGAATTTTCAAATATTCAACATATTGCGAGGTGAATGGCAGAGGTCATCGCTGCGCTTATTTTACCAAATAAAATAATCTAACTAACTAAAATAATTTAAATTTGATTATAGAAAAATATAATTTTACTGTAACCATCAAAGCCCTATTGGGTCTACATAATTTATCTATTCCATAATAATAGTTATAAGTAATTATTTAATGGACGGGAAATATTGTGTATTTTGTATTTTCTTATTCTAAATTATTTTCTTCACAGTGCACAGTAGCTTTTCTAAATATTTTTTTCATTATGTATTAAATATATCAAAATCGAGAAAAGGCGAATGATCGTAAAAAATTGTAAAAAGTAGTCTCCTCTAGTAGATCTGGTGAAGATACTTAGAAAAAAATATATTGGATATGAAATAACCGCATTAATTTTTAAAGTTTTCCACTGTTTACAGATAAATATAATACTCTTAGTATTCCATCTCAAAGGATATTGAAAAGCATTTTTCTTACTGATAACACTTTATCTTAACGTAACAAGTTATATCTTATACTTATGGCACTCCTATTGTAGCAAGAGTTGTTACCATGCCATATTCATAGGTTCACAATGACTATTTATATCTTTTTCTAGAAATATGTATATATGATGATGGATGTTCCTCAACCATTACTTCCTTCTACCATCGCTTTTCCTTTTCCCAAAAGAAACTTTTCCCATCTCTATAGCTCGTTTCAGTCACGTCTGCAAACATGTTCCAAGTGTGCAACTCTACGTTGTTTAACCGTCTCCGTGCCCACATTTCGAAGGCTTCTATGTTTTCCGAAATCCGCTTTAATAGTACTATTTATATGAGGCTAAGCAGGCTGGAGTAGAATAATTCAAAAATTTAAAAAAGGTAGCTTCACGCTTTTACCGCATTGCAGAGTAGGTAGAGTAAGCCTTATAGTAACACAGTTTGCCCAATTTTCAAGAAATTGCGTGTTGAACGGCGGAAGTCAACGCAACGCGTAATCGTTTTACAGTCAGACGCTGTGCCGATGGCCTATTATTTAATTTAACATTCAACATGTCTTCACTTATCACCCACTTGATGTAGCACTTGTGTACTAGTGTAATGTGATATATCATATTTATATATGATCAAATTTATTAGAGAAAATCTCAATAAAATCCGTTGCATAGTTTGAAAGAGCTAAGCCGACATACCGATTCACACAGGTGTGAGGCAAGGCCTTGTTGTCAGAGTTCGGAAATGGAAATCTAAAATAAATAAATAATTCCCTCAAGCGAATATCGAATCTGCAGCCCTCGCGTTTAAAGTCCCACCGTGCCAGCCACGATCGAAGGTCTCTGTGAGAATGATAAATTTTATAATTTTTATACTGAACCCGTCTCTCAAAACTAACTTCCGCTTAACGGGTTTTCATCTAAAATCAGATCGCCTACATGACTCAACGCACAATACTTAATTATTATCTTTTTCATAGTAAACAATTTAAACGATGTATTAGCAACTTGTTTACGTTTTTTCATCGAAGGTTATTCTCATAGAATGGAGCTGAGATAATGTTGTAGGGTGCGAACGATACGAGCGTCACGTACGCGGCCCTACTACAGGGCTGTAGTACCGAAAATACTTTGTTCTTGTTTAAAATAATGAAATTCTTAACTAGTTCTTACCTGCGACTTCGCCTGCGTGGTTTGATAATAAGAATTAGTACGACATATGGCACATTCTAAGTGCCCCAAAGTGGAAACTGGGGAACGGAAGTGTCTTAACACTATGTTCCCTCTGCCTACCTTTGTTGTGTGTGGGATACAACGTATGATAATTACGCATATCTTGTGTAACTTATAAAACTCATGATATAAATAAAATCACTTATGAAGTATCAACTAACATGAATGTGTTAAATAAAGATGTATTTTAAACATTTATGTAATATATTTAAAGTTCCAGTGTAAAAAAGGAAGTAGGAAGGCAACGGAACGGAACGGTAAAAATTAAACGACGTGAGACTCACTTGAACATTTAAAGTATTTCCTTAGTATTAAACATTTCATTTTTGATGATTGCATTGAAATATTAAGGCAGTAGGTACTGTAGGTATGCTGAAATATAAATTACTTATATTTCTATATATGACGCTAATTAACATTTTTTTTTTTTGCTTCGCATGTAGCAAGGTAGGCAGAGGGAGCCGCCGTATTCTGGAAGCGTTGCGTGTTGAGTTCCACACCCGTTGCGCTAACAATCAGACGCTAAAGAATGAATAATAAATATTTTATATTAATTATAAATATTTTATATTTATTATTCATTATTTATCTTTAAGTTTACCTTGTGACTTTAAAGCACTTTATCGTATCATCAATGACGCAGGTCTCCGCCACTGACGTCTGAGCGGCGTGACGTTAAGTATCAGTCATATGTGATTTGCAATTTTTGTATTTGGTTTTTGTCGAAGACGAAAGAGTGTTTATAAATTTGGAAGTGATAATGTAATACACTTTTTCAATATCAACAAAGTCGAAAAAAAAGACAAAAGTCATTTAAATGTTAAAAAAAACAAAACAATGATAAAAAAATCCAAAAGCAGAAATTCCTAAAAAAGCCGGCACCAGTTAAAACAATAATACTACGTGCAAAACAAAATTGTACAAAAACGCATAGTGTATTTCAAGTGCAAGATCAGGATCGATCAAGTTCAAGGCCTATGCGCGCGCAGCCCGTGACGTCAACCATTCATGCTCTCACCCCCTAACGCCCCCAGACACCCCCAACACCCCCAACACCCCCTGACGCCACTCTGCGCTCAATAATGCCCTCGCCCTTGCGTCCGCTTTCAATGTCGAAGTAGCAAAAAGAAAGCTGACAGCGGTTTTCCTTACTAGACTGGTTGGCTTTGCCTTTACATTGCTATTGCTTTTTCTAACATGGTTTTTATGTTTGATTTTTTTAATTATATGTGCCATATACCTATATACCATTCGCCCTGTATTTCGCATATAGCAGGGAAAGTAGAGGGAGGTAGTGTGTAGTATAGGCAGGGGGTGGTAGTTCTTAGACTCTGCGTACTCAATATACATTTTGTGTACAATAGGTATAAATTTTTTAAAAATATTTTAAATACTTCATTTCATCGTACATTTTATGTGACGCTATGATAGCATCATATAAAAATATTAAAAAAATACGGATATATTAGATTTCATTTACTTTAACAAATAATAGAACTCAAAAATAATTGTTACTAACGAATCAGTGGAATTTGTTAAATAAATCAAATAACAAGAACATAAGTCAAATGCTTATTACTTTCGAAAATCTGGGTGCGTGAAAATGGCGCTAGATAGATATGAAGGAATTTCTTGACGAAAATGGCTTTATAACTGGCTCTCACCGAGATTACTTTTTATGTGGATAATGGATATAGAAAAATAGAAAAAAAGATAAGAAACATTGGAAAAATGTTTTTTTCTTTTAAGTGAAAGTGAATTTATTTTATGTTTTAATATGTACATACAAATATATTTTTTAGTAATTAATAAGTTATAGAAAATTTATTGTAAGTATTTTCTCCTTCTTTATTTTGCTCGTTTTCCTTAAGCATCATACCCTACTATGAGACAAATATGAATCACAAGTTGTATACAAGCATATCTACTAATTACTACTTTCAAAGGCTTATCGGTCTATCTCCATTATACTTATATTTTTTTGGTGCCGAATAGAGTGATTATATATTTTTGTTTATATTGGAATATCTCCTAAATTATTCATGACTTAGAAATCTAAAAATAAAAAGAATTTAGAAAAAAACTTAAAATTCTTTCTCCACTTTCCGCGCAAAAGAGTTCATTTTAAATTATGTAGCAAAACTCACTTTTTGTAATAAAGTAAAATAATTAGAAAAACGATAGTTTTAGAATTAAGAATTAATCCTAAGTAAGCCACATTTACAACAATAACGTAACTTTGCTTAGTTATCACATAATAGTTGTCACCAGATTAACAAAGAAAAGAACCACACGTGGACGTGGCGGCGGAAAGAATAAAATATGTTTATTTCTTTGCTTTGATAAGACGACAATAGGTAGCGTTGTGTTAAAACGCAATGTAAAGAAAAGTGGAGAACGGAGTGCCTTAACCCTATCTATACGGCGTGAAATTGAAGAGGGATAGAAATCTTACTACATGTATAACACATACTACAAAAAAAACGCAAATTATAATATTTAGTCAATCAAATCCGCAATCGTCCCTAAGACCCCCCCCCCAGGGCACACCGTGCCGTGGGCGGCTGACGTCATACTCTTGACATTCGCTATCGATCCCACCAGCTCAATGGAGCGGCGTCGCATTGATACAGATCTTATTGTGTTGTTAATGAAGTTTAAATGGTTGTTAAAGAAATTATATTTGTGTTATAGTATAGTATTAAATTATTTTTTTATGGTGAATTTGAGAAAGCCGAAAGACCTGTCCTGGCGCAGGGGCACTAAGTGTGATTGTCAACGCGACTGGTTGTGAGTTCAACGCCTACTCGTGGAAATCAAATATTTATTTAAATTTATATTTTCATTTCTTCGTTCTCGAGTCGAGGTAAAGCGCGGCGTTGAGTTCCGAAGAAGGAAAGTGGTTAAATGAGTGTCTTAACACTATGTTTCCTCTGCCTACTCTGCTGGGCGGGATACAGCGTGAAGCTAATTTATTTTATTAAAAAAAAATATTGCTAAAATAAGTAATTAAAATTAAAGCATTAGTTAAAAATAATAATTTCTAATTTCAAGCTACAGTCTAGACAAAGTTCGTTTCGTTTTACAATTTGAGTATATAAAAAAGTATATCTAAATATTTAATCAATTTCTATACAAGCATATCTGCTAATAACTAATTAAACTAATTTTTAATTAAATGTATATTTTATGCATTATTTAAAAAAAATAATGTTAACATTCCCTCCTACATTCTCTACATAAACTATAACGGTACCAAATTTCATACTCATCCGTCCACCATTTTCTTAAAACGGAGAAGGAGATACGAAGTCTTTATTTCACGTATATAGATTTAAATATGTATTTAATACATTTTATATGATATCTATGGAAATGAACATAAGCATAATTAATACATCCTACAAAAAACTACCTAGTGATATATCACTCAAAAAGAAATTTAAAAGCTGTTTTAAGAACAAAAAAAAACAAAGATTTGAATGAGAAGAAGTTATTTAAAAGGCTCACCCTGCGGTGCGAGGGTAGATCGTAAATCGCTTATAGAATAGCCGAGTACGCCCACACAGCGTTATGGGGTCACGCCTAAAGTATACCACCATTTATTTTTATATAATGTTGTTATGGCGCCATAGACGGTGGTTTTTGGGTCAACGATTTATGGAGTTGTTTTTGATTGCTATTGGTAGTGACTAGTGATTTTTGCGACTCGATGTAGGTATTAAGCTAAAATATTTTATTTATGGGATGTTTTGTAATTAAATGTGAATATTAAACTGTAAATATTGTTGTGTTGAACAAGTTCACTTTAGGAGGTGCTGGTTTGAATTTATAAAATCTTTCCTATTTGCTATTCCGTTTTCCGAGGGAGGGTATTTATCTCGTAATTTCCACTTAACCAGGGGGGCTAAGTCGCGTTTCTTAGGTACACTTTACAGTAGTAAAATCTCGTAATAAACTTTAATATACATTTAAAACCTATTTTTATTTCCCAAAATATAATATATTGAAATTTCTTAAATATCCGCCACTCAACATGCAATGCCTTAAGAATTGGAAACGGAGTGTCTTAACACTGGATTTCCAGGTTCCCTCTGCCTACCCTGCTATGTTTGGGATATAGCATCTAGTTCTTTATAAAACCTTAATATTCAGTTAAATTTAACGGAGGTTTATTGGACAAACATAGAGCGTAGTAACCTCTACCGTGACCTTCTCCGACCTCGCCCTCCCGTGACGTCAGAGCGCCGAGCGCAGGCTTAGAAGGTCTGTAGCCGTATACATTATTAGATATATTTATAGGAAGGTTTTTATATATGTACTGTAATATAAATAGGATTATACAATATTTTTATATAAATTTGATTTATGAACATAATAAAATATATAGTTGTGCAAAATTTTTATGGATAAAAATTTAAATAAGGTTTTTTTATTAAGAAGATACTTTTAGAGTGCTAAGTTACAATTTAACAAGAGTTTAAGCTCGTATACTCTGTTTTTATTATCTTACGTTTTATTTCTTAGATTTTTGAAACGGCATCTCAAGATCGATCTCAAAGTTGAGAGCGATTTATAAATACGGGCATTAGTAATTGATAGCAATGCGCAGCAGAGACTATTAGGCGAAAAAAACTGTAAGGCAAATAGGTTTGTAGTGGAGTAGTGGGGAGGTACACTCCGGAAATTCGGATTTCTGGAAATTTCTACAGGACAATCTGGGAATTCAATGTTTTTACTGCTTACTAATAAAGTTGCAGGATATAACGTGGGTTTTTTTTAATATATTTCTATTGTATTTCAAGTTTTTAAGACATTGTATCTATTTATTATTATTATTTATGAATTAACTAGCCTAACTTAAACCTTCAACTTGAACTTAACAGTTAAACGCAAACGTAGTAACCTCTACCGTGACCTTCCCTCACCCTCCGTCCCGTGACGTCAATGCGGGGGCTACACCGCGCCTGTACAGACTGTACTGCGCATCAGGAATAAAGGAAAATAAAAGAAATGATTTACGTATTCAGTGGCATATTTAATAATATAATTAAGCAAAGTGAGAGCAGGTTCACGCTTTTTCAAGCATGCCAAAGTAGGCAGAGGGAACTTAGTGTTAAAACACTTGGTTTCCGTTAAATTTTCGAGACTTTGGCGAACTCTACCTCCTCATTTTTAACTATTTTAAAGCTTAATTTTAAAAACAAAACTCGAATACGTCTGTAATAAACAAAAAGTTCTTTTATAGGTACCTAAGTAGGTACTATATATTTTTTCTAGTTTTTTATTTCTAACTTGGCAGAAAGATTACCCTATATAACTACTCTCACATACACTGTACCCATATAATTTACAAATCAAAATTCTTTATTAAAAATAAAACGACTATTATTTCTTTTATTTACTTTTCACGCTTTATCCCGCATATAGCACTCAAATAACATAGGGTTTAGACTTAACACAAATTGTCGAAAAGGCGGAACTCAACACCACACTGTCAATCAGAAAAGGGAAATGCAAATGAATTATTTTCAGATTTGGACGAGAGAGAATCGAACTCACGACCAGCTCGCTTAGATTCACACACTGTGCTACTGTCAAAAAATATAAACATTGTATATAAACAACAATTATAAAATTAGCACTAAATTAGTAATGCAAATACAAACATATTAGTAAATAGTGTTGGGCTCAACGCCAAAAGACCGGTTACAGCCGGCTTTATGCAATGAACACGTCTAGAATACACTACGATTGTTGAACGCCAAGTTCTTTAACCCTGGATACGTCATCAGCGTCATTGTTGGTGTCATGGCGATGGAGTTCTACATATCTTTATATATAGCATTAAAACTTACCCTATAATTATATTTAATCACAGCTATAAAGGCAACAGCTTGTGGGTTCGATTTCTACTCGAGGAAATTCGTTTCCCTGCTCTAGCTCAAGACAAAGCGAGGCGTACAGTTCCGCTACTCAAGATGTTACGCCTCAAATTCCAACGGAAACGAGGGAATTCATTGTCCTAAATAGGTTGTCTCTGGGTAAGATATAACGTGAAGCTGAAAAAATTAAGAAACCGTAAAATATATTAAATAATATATTCGTTTACTAATATTTGATTACTACTTAAAATTCTATTCAGAAAATCTTTATATTTAAAATATATTATTGTAGCTTTAATTTAATGAGTCAAAACTAAACAAAATTTCGACTCTACTCTCACGGTTTATAAGATACAGCCTGGAGACAGACGGATAGACAATACATAATCAGTCCCGTTATACCGTTTGGATACGGAACCCTAATAACTATAATCTATATAACATACTACATAATTATGTTAAAATTTTAATTTTAATCCTAATTTTTAATAGGACAGCCTAAATAAGGTATAAATCCTTAAGGGGTTAACAACATTTCTAGGTTCGAGATAATAAGGGCGTAGAGGCATAGCCTGGCGATGTCAATGACACATTTTCTTACTTATAAAGCTTTTACGAGTAAGCTTATATATTTGCTAAATTATTTTATTTGCAATATAATAACGAATACATTAATATATTGTATTGTAATAAATAAATGTTAATAGGTTGTTTCAACTGTATACTACACGTAGCTGGAAAGGCAGAGGGAGGGAACCTGCCCGTTCCCATTAAGACACTTCCGTTGCCAATTTTGAGTCGAACTCTGTTGGTATTCCATGTTCAATGGCGCAATTCAAGCGCCATTTTACCTCGAATTACGAGCGGAGAAATGAAAATATCAAATATTTCCTCGAGTTTTAATGGAACTCAATCTGTCTCTTTGCAGTTACAAGTATGTGCTACTACAACGACTGGCCATAATAAAAAAATATTGCTCCATGATGCTTACATGCTCAAATGATCCATTACCCGTCATACACGACTGAGCACACGCAGAGTGCGTGACATGTATCCCGTCACTGAACGTGACGTACAATTTCCCATCACTGTTTATTTTTAAACATATCTTGGCAAATACTGTTAAATATTTCGATTTGGACTTTGACACGCTTGGATTTTAGTCGCCGTGTGTTGCGTGCTTGCCAATAGTTCCGATTTATTAGGGCGGACTTTTTTGTTTTTTTTTTTCGAGACATTGTGTGGTGAGTGACGGAACTTAACACCGCATTTCGTATAGTAGAGTCAAGAAAAAGAGAGGAAAATATAATATAAAACGGAATATAATTTTCCAATCGTATAACAAACACGTGGGACACGCCAGCCGCAGTCGTCGCGTGGCCGGGTCGTCGCGTGACGATGACGTCAACAGAGACACCCCACTGACCGATTGTACCATTTATGGCATTATGTACTATATTCCTAGTTTATATATATATATATATATATATATTTCTTTTTCTTTTTTCTAATAATATGTTTAAATTATGTGTACTGTACTTAGATAATACTTATAAGTAGAAAACTATTATTGGGTTTATTTTTTTGTATAAGTTTTTTTTTTATAAGTAGTTATTAATATGCTGTTGTTTTCTGTAAAATAAATAAATAAAATAAATAAATAGTTCAAATGCTTTATATCATTCAAAATAAATTAAAAAAATAAATTAAATCCGCTTCACGCTGTATCCCGCACACAGCAGGGTAGGCAGAGGGCACCTAGTGCTAAGACACTCCGTTCCCCATTTTCCACCGAATTCTGGAGACATTGCTTTTCGCTTTGCCTCGACAACAGAATGAAGAAATGAAAATATTACCAAAATATTTCATTTCTTCGAGCGGAATCAAGCCCACGACCTGTCACTTGTGCCCCAGCGCCACAACTAATCTCTTATATAAAATTTATTTAATTAATTCGAATTAATTGTGCAATAACTAAAGAAATGCCGATAATTTTCCATTGATTACAACAAACAGACTATTAATATACACCTTATAGACGACACGTGCGCGTCTCCCGCAGTCGTCTCGTGTCCGTGTCGTCGCGTGACTCTACTGACACTCATTTATATGTATTAATGCTGTTTAATTATTATGATATATATACTACGTGAAAAATATTTGAATTTTTTATATATTTATATTATTAACTTCGGTCTGTGCCCACCACAGAATATTCTTGTACCTAGAAATTTTAGTAACAAAAACGTTTACACGAACATATCTGTTTAAAGCTAAAGACCAGACAATCGAAAAAATATCTCTAGATACGCCTATGATAATAAGACTCTATATCCAAACACCACTTTCTCCGCCTACATATACGGGATACAGATAAAAAAATGTCCAGAGCAAGTCGGACTCTCTCACCGAAGGCCAACTTATAAAAATTGACAAATTTGAGTCTGCAGGCGCATGTACTCATTTTGTTCGAAATAAACTTATGTTTGTAATAGATTTTGTCTGTTATATAAATATGAATTTCGATTTTCAGGACTTTTTCCTTCCAAGAAGATTTTTTAGATCGGACAAAATTGAGTACCAAATGCTCAATTTATTTTTTCTATAAATAATAAAATAATAGAAACCAATAACTCAAGCATATTATATAAAAAAACATCAAAGTTGCTTCTAGAAAGAAATAAAGATACTGTTGTACTAATATTAATTAGTACTTGGTGTACCAAAGAAAATTAAGTCTACGAACGCTTAATAATAGATGAGAATTTTCGCTCTCATTCACAACTGGCCCATTAGCTCAGTTGGTTAGAGCGTCGTGCTAATAACGCGAAGGTCGCGGGTTCGATCCCCTCATGGGCCATTCTTCTTTTTGTACTTTTTTAAACATATAGTTTTACTCTGTATATATTTTTAAATAAATATTTTGTTACAATTGTTTAATAGCAATCTAAAGCCGAATAAAATTTTATTTGGCTTTCCTTTATCAACGACATAAAACAACAATCTTTCAACTGTATTAATTTATAATTAGCAACATACAAAACAAAATTTTTAATAAGGCCTATTTATGTCTCTATTATCTATTTTAAAATAGCTATATCAACATAAACAGTAATAGAATTAGATTATAATTAGACTTCCTGCTATAATATATTTCAAAGTCAAGGAATTCGACTTGTTTTTAATATAGACTGTTCTATAGTCCATGACCTTTTATTATTAGGATTTTTTTTTTTGATATAACTGCCACATAGTTTTTTAAAGTAAAAAAAAATATTTTTTATCATTAATTCATTTAAAATGTTTAAATAACAATTTACAAATTTAAAAACATATTCATATCTATAAATAGTTTAAGTTACAAATGTTCTGGAGTCTAAATACATTCTGCAAATGCGATAGATTGTGGGTTTGATTACCACTAGCTGAAATAAAATATTTAAATTAAAAAAAGCTGGAATAATCGTGATATTTATTTATTTATTGTATTAGAAAATGTCATAAATAAAACAAACTAATTCTTACATATATTTTATATATTTGGTTATGAATTTAATAAATAATATATTATGTATATTCTTTTAAATGCTTAAACAAATAATAATTAAAGTTTCCTTATAATTTTCCAAAATTCAATTCTATTTTATAATATTTCACTAAAGCTTAGTTTGATGTTTTTTAACACTTTAAGAAAAGCAAAGTTAAGAGTATGCATGTTTTTCTAAAGTAATCATAATTATTAACAATAAAAAACGCTTAAATGAATCAATTGCATATTAGTAGCTTATATTTTTTAATGATGTCTATACATTGAGAAAAGAAAAATATTTAGAAACGTATAAAAAAAATTGTACGTAGCAGGACTCAAACTTGCGCCTCTTGGAAGCCATCAATCGTTTAGTCAATTATTGGACGCATATCTAATTATTATACGTTTGTATTCTACCAGTTTCGTTTAAATGACAGAGACGAGTGTGAGTTTAAATCTGAGTAAATAAAAAAATATTTAAAAAATCGCTTTTAATATTTATTTAATCTCGTGGCATATTTACTCAAAATGCAATAAGAAAAATATTAATTTAATGATCGATAGAAATATTTATAATTATATTAAATGTTTAAAATATGAATAATGACTTATACATTTACTTACAATACAATTGTTAAATATTCCTTACGACTTTCTCTAGTTTTCACAGATTCGAACCTTTAGAATATTTCAGCAATATTGTAACTTAAATAGAAATAGGCACTTGAAACGTTGTCGTTATAATAATATATAATAAATACATTATGTATTTTAACAAATGGTTCTTCATAATTTTCGTGTTTTTGTGTAAATTGCATTTCATCAATTTATATTTATATATTTTTGGGTTTTTAAATTTTTATTCCTTTTTTATCATACAGTTCTATGTCTAATTACAACTAAATTTTACTTTCCACCAAATTTAACACCAATATAATACAAAACTGAATTTATGATGAAAACTATACTTAATAAATATATAAATATTACAAATTGCTATAAAAAATATACAAATATAAATTAACCTGATAAAATCTCTCGATTTTTATTTATTTTTAGTCTTTAATCGGAGAAACACACTATCAATATTACATTTAAATATATGATACACAAATATAATACAGATATATGTATAATACAATATATACAATATATTAACAGACTGGTTTATTATTTTATGTTTTTATATGACCAACATTAGTTTTGGTAAACATTGACTGGTTTTACTGAGGAACGAAAAAAATATTTAAATAAACTTGTGTCATAAAATAATTAGAAGTTTTCATTGCTTTTTGCATATCATGAATCACCGAATAAAATGTCTACTAGATAACCAAATTTCAAATTATGAAAAATAAATACATTTGAAATATATTTTGTAAAATGAAGAATATTAGTCCAAGCACTAGTTTAATATTTAATAATATAGATAATGCCAATATTACCAATTTTCTTATTTGCATGAAATATGATTGACAAAGTTTGTGACTACGACTTAGTTATTATATACTCACTTACTATATATGTAATTTACGCATTAACATGATATAGGAAATGACATAATAATAATTATAATTACATTTCACATATATGATATTATGAACAAACAAAAAATGCAAATTGACACTCGACATATAGTAAAAAAATAATTTACATCTTTTAATATAGTAGTTGAAGTACCACTGCACCATAATAACAATAAAAACCCAAACCTACAATACATGTATATTTATAGCAACCAACAAAAACTAATATGTCTGCCTGTTTCAAAGCTGTCCTTACAATATTCTGATGGGGAAAAGTGGGATTTTTTAATCTTCTTTTCTTATCTTAACCGTGGCGCACGGGCACAAGCGTGTGACTGCAAACACGACGGTTGTTGTTTCGAACCCCACTCTGGGGAAAAAACTGTTATTAAGGCAAAACGGCGTTGAGTTTCGCCACTCACCACGCAATGCCTCGAAAAGTCGGCCGTGTTTCCACACATCGGATTATCTTAACACTAGGTTCCTTCTGCCCTACTATATGCGGGATACTGAAAAAAAAATGAGTACATGCCACATTCCAGCTTCTTGTGTCCAGTAGTTTTAGTTAAGAACTGTCTACCAGTTGGTCAGTAGAAAATAAAAAGGTTGTTAATATTGATTTATTAATATAAAACTTTTTAAACACATGTGACTATGCAGCTAAACAATATCCCTTATATTTATAATGTTGTTTTTTATTTCTCTTTTAATCATCAGTAAAAGGCGGCTCCTCCTTCTCCCTTGGCTTGTCTATGAACGAAAAGTTGTCAATAACCAGCCAGCGTTGTGTGGTTGTCTCTACTTGCTGCTGCAGTAGCGGCGTTCGGACGCGGAGCTTCACTTCTAAAGATCCACCCGCTGGTCGCCTGCCGTCCATTAACTGGAATTATAAAATGAAATGTAAGACATTTTTCTATTAAATCTATCAAATTGCTAATATTTGCGGTTAATCAATTTATTTATAAGTGGATCAAAATTTTTTATTACCCCGACATACATTTTAAATATTATTTTAATTATAATAAATTAATAATGATTACAGAAGGGCTCTTTCATACACAATAGATACAAGATGAGGCCGTCATGGGGGAGTGGCACAGCATGTAACTGTAAACGCGACGGTCGTGGGTTCGATTTCCAGACCTGAACAGCGTGACGTCGACTGTGAAAATTCATGAGAAAGTGGGGAACAGAATGTCTTAACACAAGGTTCCTTCTAGCTAAGCAGCTATATACGGAATACAGCGTGAAGCCATAAAAAGTAAATACAACTCACCGGAAAGCTCTCATGCAGAGTGACCTGAGTCTCCAACGGCGCCAGCTTGACGCTGGCGGTGCCCAGCAGAGTGTCCCGACTGAACCACCCGCTGCAACACAACGCACTACAGCCACACCTGTATATTGTGCACCCATGCGAAGCTAAATACACTAAATGACCCATAATGTTGTGGTACAATGATAAAAAACGAAGAGACATACACTCATGCTTACATACATAATATGGCATCAACAATAACCTTTTAATGACTTTTTTTAATTATACACTAACTACTAACGTTTAAAATATTTATTTTTTAAGTTCTCAACAATCAACAACGAGACATGTGGTACACCCTACGTAATAATGGAAAATAGAAAATTCTAATCGCGGGGTTTGCCATTCTACACGCAATGTCTCCAATTAGGCAGAAAGTGGAGAAATTCTAAAAAATTTTAAATTTTACTAAAAACTGATAAGTTCTCTAAATTTATTTGGCTCTATAAAATTTAAGATTTCTCAAAAATTACAAATGTTGTTGCGATATATACATACATGCTAATAGTAACTATTTGATTAAAAATCTAATTAAATATAATACTTAAAACTTAATATTAGCAAGAACTTTATAGTTCTAGCTTTATAGCTATCTCGGTAGAAATAAAATTTGTAAAAAATACAAAATATTCATAATATGAAAATGGATATGAAACAGGGTGATGAAGAGAATGTAAAGACAATCATAACTTTTCTTATAATTTATAATGAAGCGTTTAATATACAGTATAATAAAGAGTTTAATATATAGTATAATAATGAAAAACATGAAGATTTCAGATAGCATAATAAATAGAAGAAAAAACACAAAACATCTTATAAACATTATGGACAGATTTGCTATGAATGGTGTAAATATAACAAATCGAACGTAACGAAACTAATAAATAATATAGCGAATGATATAAAAATCTAATAAGCATGAGGAGGAGTTAGTAAGTAACATAATGAATAGAAAAAATAACACAAAACACTTAAACAGGTGAAATAAAATAAAATACGAGAACGAGTACACTGTATCCCACATTTATTTTGTCTTACAAAAGGCTATTTCAGTATGTACAACATTAAGAGTTGCGGCCAGTTCACTAGCGCTCGACTGTAAACGCGAGTGGGTTCGATTTCCACTCAAGAAAATGAATATATATATTTTTTATTTCCTTGTTGAGTTTAGCCATCAACACGCAATGACTGCAGAATTCGGTGGAAAGGGAGTGTACGGTGTGAGAACAGAAGTGTCTTAATGGGAAAGGAATCTCTTAACACTAGGTCCCGCTAGGTTTTCTCTGCTCATTCTGCTATGTTCGGATTAAAGCGTGAAGCTTATTAAAACACCACAAAACCTTCAGAACCATAAAAACAGAAAAAAGTACTATGCATAAATTTTTAACTAATTAATTTTAGATGAAGGAAACAAAATATCTAAATGGATTTTTATGAATACACAAACAGACTATATAACATTAATATGAATATATATTTAAATAGATTGTAATTCGTAGCTAATACACTAAAATGCTGCGTAATATATATGTGCACATATATATTTTTGACAATAATATTAAAATTTAACACATTTAAGATTCAAATCGAAAGAACGCAGTTTTACTGAGATTGTTTTCAGGCAACAAGCTCAATAGCATAGGTGTAGGAAAAGGGTGGGCCAAATGGTCCGTGACCACCCTAGACCAGACCACCGTCTCTTGCCTACCCCAGAAACTATAACAATTTTTTTTGTCTGAAAAAAAATTTGCAGGAACAAATCTATCAAAAATGTCTTTAGATGCGCCTAGGCCACACCGAGCCGTTGTTTTTGTCAATATAACTAGAGATGCGCCGAATGGTGGTTTGACCGAATAACCGAATACCGAATACTATTCGGTTTAAACTTTACCGAACCGAATATTCGGCCGAATTATTCGGTTTACGATTTCTTTGTTATTTTGTCGCGTAAACAGGTTTTAACATGTATGCCACCTGTCATCGCCAGCTAGATAACGAGCGGGCCGTACCTCACCGCCACCCGAAACCACGAAATTTCAAAAATTATCCAAATGTACTAGAATCTGGCTATCAACATTGTTGGACCCTCTATTTCGAATGAGATTTTCTGCTCCAGAAAATTGTGAGCTGGAACTATGACAAACAGGGAAGGACCTCTACAATATATTACATTTTTTAAAAGGAATCTCATGTGGCGTTTTGGAACTTCCATGTTGTCCTTCCATGTCGATATGACTTGGGTATCTTCAAAAAGGATCCTTTATCTCCACCTTAAAAGCTGGCAACGCACCTGTAGCTCCTCTGGTATCATGGGTCCGGACGAGGTCGTGGGTAGCGGTGGTCATTTACTATCAGGTGACCCGTACGCTTGTTTCTGTGTCTTTTTCCATAAAAAAGAGCTCCTGGTAATAGTGTGTATAAGAAACGACTCTTTTCGAAAACAGGGAACCTATATGAAGAAAGTGCAATAGATTGAAAAGGGACGGAAGCTTGGTATTCAGCACCATAATTTACCATTAATTAATTATAAATAGTACAATATATACGTTTCTTTCTGATCTACGAGGGGCGTTCAATATATTTTTGGTATCAGCACTGAAACACACACAAATTTTACTCATTTGACTTACAATAATAACTTAAATCTTACATAAGACGTTTTATATTAAGCCAAGTAAATAGAAATACTCGAACCGAATATATTCATCGCCATAGCCGAATAATTCGGCCGAATACGAATATTGAAAAACATGCCGAATCACCGAATACCGAATACCAAACATCTCACACAAACTCACAAGAATATTCGGCGCATCTCTAATAATAACTATCCTGCATAAAATAAGGCTAACTTACCCTCTAGAATAGACTTCAAATTTAATGGCGTGTCGTTTAAATACTCTCAAACACGCTCTGGCATTGCGTTGTATGGTGAGAGGGAACACGGAGGAGTACTGAGGACTGTTCGTGTCTTTCACCACGTGAGTCTTATCTGACACGGGAGATTCCTGGTAATTGATTACATAGTATGTTTTTTTATTTATTTATGTATATGCATTTTGCACATGGAAATCGAATAAATAATCCATCGATAACTATCACGTGTACAATCAAAAAACGAATTGCGTAAATATTAAGAATTTGAAACGTAGAAACTCTATCATTTAGTGCAAAATAAAAACAATTCACTTTAATAAATTATAGAATAGAAACGATAATAGAACGGAATAATCTTTAAAAAGATCTTTGTAAATCTCCAAAAAAACCAATTACTAACCTGTGGATAGGGAAATTCAAATTTGACATAAGTATCCACCTCCTTGGGGTTGGTCACGTTATATGCGATGCCGCGGACGATTGTCAGCTCTAAGTCGTTCAGGTTAAGGTCGTGGTTGCATTGCACAATAGAGAATTTGCGATTCTCATAGTGGAACTTCGGCGGTAAGGGGCTGTGACTGAAAACAAATATTAATTGCTAGCGCCCCAAACACGAATTTGAACGCTTAAGCTTAGTGGTATATTACGGCCAAATTGCACAAAACGTTTATAATAAAAAATTTAAATTGTAGCTTATGTGTTATTCTGATGTGAAAGCTATTTTTTTTTCTCTATAAATTCTTTCAGTAGTTTTTCCGTTAAAAAGGAACATACATTCATTCTCACAAACTATGTGTCATATCATATATCTATACTTATAATAAAATCGTAAGAGGGTCGGTGTCTGTACATGGAAGATATTTAAAAAATATGTTATTGGGAATCTTTATTACCGTAATAGAACCCAAAACGATGATTTTTAAATTTTTTATCTGTTTATCTGTTTGTCTGTGCGTTTGTAATCGCTAATCTCAGAATCGGCATAACCGATTTAGATGCGGTTTTCACTATTGGATACTGGCAAGTTTCCGAAAACATATAGGGTTTATTTTATTACAATCGGTTCATAAAAAAAAGTTATGTCAATTTAAAGTACTTAGTACGACAAATTGGCTAATTGCCGTAACAGTTATTTTCGTCAAAGATATTTTCATCAACTGTTTTACTGAATGGACTGAATCTTCAGTTTCCAATTTCTTTATTAATATTTCTATTTCAAGCGGGCGTAGCCCCGCACGGACCCACTAGTTTACAGTATATTTTTTATGATTGAGTGGCGAAACTTAATGCCGCGCTTGATTTTCGTGCAACGAATGAACCAAACAAAATGTTGCACTTACAGCCAGGCTCTGTGCTACCATGCTGAAGATGATAATAGAAGATCTCTATAATGTACATAATTTATAACGCGCATATACAACGTCAATATTTTTAAAATCCCTAGGCACGGCCTGCATGACCATGGACAGCGCGTCGCGCATTTATACAAACGCTTCCACCACTCAACCCGCAACCCCTCAAGAATTAAGCAGTATGTAAGAAATGCCGTAACACTACCTACCTTGCTATATAAGAAATACAACGTGACACTAAAAAAAAGTACAAAAACACTTACGCGCTGGCAACCCCAACCACACGCATATCCTCCCGCACACTAACAGCGAGATGCTCGAAGCGATTGCTCTCAGCTATATTCCCTATAGCTTTATAATGGTCTCTGTTCATCAAGCACAGCTTCAGCTGACTGCTTAGCTGACGGTAAAGACGCTCTATGGCATCGTCGTCGTTGAAAGCTATGCTCGTGTCATCCGGTGGACCACATTCCTCGGTTGATATCAGGTCGAATCTAGTATGGAAATTATATTTTATAATTTTGAAAGTGTTATTGCAATTTTTATTTGAAAATGTCAAAAAAACTCATGTCAATGTAACTCGAAGTCGCGCCTCTAGAAAACTGTTTAAGTGTATAATTTAAGACACAATTCTCTTACTTTCCAATTATAAAGAAAAAATATTTTAAGAATAACTTAAAACAACATCATGTCTCGTATAAAGAATCATTGCTAAGCATAAAAAAAAATCGTCTATACAAAACAAACAAACACTCACGTATCTTCAATGGATTTCTTAGTCGAAGGTGGGAGTGGTAACGAGTTCAAATCCACCTTGACACCTCCTCGGGCCGCTTCAATCACTGAATCAAAACCTTTTGCCGCCCGTAGATACTCTTTCGCTACATCAAGGTCACCTGTTACAATTTAAAAAATATTTCTAGCAAATATTTTTTTAATTATTGAGCAAAAATAGGCCATCGTGACGCAAAGATATAGCGTTTCGCTGTAATCGGTCGTGAGTTTAATTCCTATTTAAAGAGAAAAAAATATTTTGCATTTCCTCGTTCTGATTTGACAAAGGTAGGTGTTGAATTCCGCCACATAAAATGCAATGGTAGTGGTTTCTTTAAATTATTCTTGTGTTTAATAATCGTTACTATAAAAGGGCGTGGTTTGATTTCTCACCGTCCTTCTTGGACAATATGGCGGCATCTTTGAATTGTTTCTGCCTTTGCAACAATAATGTCAACTGCTTGTCGTATTTACTGGGCGTGGTGGCAGGTGGGGCTGCCCTGCTGGGTTTGGGCGTTGGGGCGTTGCTTGAAGATTGCGAGGGGGCAGGGCTTGGTCTGTTGGGAACAAGCCGAGACTGGAAATACAATGTAATTTTGTCAAAGAACGCTAATATTATATTTTATACCTTTAATTAGTAAAGTATCTTATTCTGATCTAGCAAAATAAGACATAATTTCAATAACATTCAGTACAGTCAACGAGACACGACCGTCATGAAGTTTTGCTTTCTGAACTTTTGCTCATTATTCACTCTCAAAAAGTGTAGAATCAACAGTAATCCAAATCCCGAAATTGTACCGCAAATCTAGAAAATCTACCGTCATCCGATGCTCACTACACCGGGGATCGGGTGTCATCATTGGATGAAACCTACCAATATCTGCTGCTTGACTATTCTACCTATGGATGCATTACTATACAATTTTGCCTTACATCCTCCTTTTAAAATAAAAAAATATCAACTTATTCTTGCCTCAGTGGGCAGTGGTGCATATCCATTGGGCGTAGGCAGGTCATCCACAGAAACAGGCCTACCCGCAGCGTGCGCCTTCACTGCGTCCTGGTACTGCTTCACAATCCTGCCCATGCGACGAGCTTTGGATGTGTTGCCTTGCTCCTTGGATTTGGATTCTTGGTCCTAATTAATAAAAGTATTTAACAAGTGCCTAGGAGGATAGATAGTCACGACCAAGGAATCGCTAATCAACCCTTCACGCAATATATCCCACTGTTTGCATTAGAACCAAGAATTACAACAATCAGATATTTGAACCAACAAATCATTTTGCAACCTTTATAATAATTAATAATAAAGTTATTGTTAAAATTAAATTGTCTTGCACTTTGAGCAAGTCTTTTGTTATTCTAAGTTAGCCATAAATAATATTATTACATAAACAACAACACAGTACAACACTGTATTGATTATAAAAATAATATGCCATAGTTTTTCTGACTTTAGATGCGGTAATTGTGGATTCGATCCCCCTTCGGAAGTCTGAATTATTTTTACTGCCCGCTCCAATAATACAAAAAAAGAGTTAAATCTCAGCACGCCACACTTATTGTATCTAATTCATACAAAAAATGTAAGGTAAGACTTATCACTGGGCTTTATGCAGATAAATAGACAGCTATACTGCTATATGTGTGATACAGCTTGAAGGTATTTAGTTACATACCTGGAAATACGCAAGTCTTTGTTTTAAACCTTCATCCATCGTGGAGGCTGTTATCAATCCCACAGGCTCAGGTATTGGTTCCGGAGCAGGTTCTATAAGAAAATATAATTATTAGTAAATTATGTATTCTTGGTTGTAAGTTTAGATCAATTGTTGGATTTTTTATAAATTTTACATAGATAGATTTTTGAAAATAAATTATTGGTATATACCAAAACGTTAAATGTTTATTTAGTAAAAAGTCCAAATTAAAACATTTTTTAAAGTTCATTTTACCGATATTATGATTATATTTTAAGACTTATAACTTAAATATGTCTTTATTTATCTATATTTATAAAAACATAGGATGTATGCTAGTATTTTTCTATGTATGAAAGATACTTTCTGCCTAAATTAATCTCAAATACCTTGAGGACGTCATGGCGCAGTGAGTCCGCCTTTAATTGCAATTCCTACTCTTTCTATTTTAATTTTCTAGCTCTGATAGAAAAGGCGCATCACTCAACACGCTATATATCGAAAATTAACCAGTACATAGGAAATGTAGTGTTTTAACACTTATTTCTGATTAGATAATCATCCAGAGATCTGCCTACCCTGGTAAATGTTGGATACACAGTAAAACTTAAAAAAATCTAATATTAACCTGAAGAATTCTGTATTTGCTCCTCACTCTTCTGTTGTTTAAACGCTACAGCTATGCTTTCCGGTGTAGGTAACTCATTCAAATCCATATCTTGACCCGATTTGTAGGCATCTAATACAATGTCAAATTGTTTCACTACTTTTAAATATTCTAATGCCATAGCTTTTTCCCCTGTATGTTTACTTGATAGGGCCGCGGCTTTGAATTCTTCTTTTCTTTCTAGAAAAAAGGGGTTTATTAAGTATTATATTATTAAGCACGGCTTCGCCCGCCTAAAGTCATCGTTATATTACAGGACTGTCGTAGCGCAGGAGCTGTAAAATCGACTGGTTATGGGTTCGACTCCATTCAATGAAATAAAATATTTATTTCCATTTACGTTTTCAATTTTTCGCTGTGGTGTCGAGAAAAAGGCGGCGTTGAGTTCCGCCACTTGGCACGCAATGCCTCCAGAATTAGCAGAAAGTGGGGTACGGAGTGACATAACACAAAGTTCCCTCTGCCTACCCTAATGTAAATAAACTAAAAAAAGTAACCTATGTGTTATTCTGATATATCGGCTACATTACCGTAAATTTTGAATCTGTAGTAGTTTTTGCGTAAAAGTAGAACAAACATCCGTCCTCACAAACTTTCACACTTATAATATTAGTGGGATTTATTGAATAAGTACATAAGGTGTCATATAAGAAATAAAAAATAAATAAAGATTTAATTGATGGACCGATTTGGATGAAATTATATAAATATAAAAAATGTATCTATATAATAACATAAGTCTAGTAGTAGGTAATATAATGACAAAAACGATACTAGAAAGAACAGACCATGAGTTGATGAGAAAGTTTTACAATGTATTGTGCCTGAGTATAAGAATCCACAACCATCAAGTAAAATGGAAAACTGTGCATTTGTTATGATCAATATTTGATTGTAAAAACAACCATGTTTTGTTAAAAAAACACCAGTTTTTTCATTAAATGTATGTTATAATTAGTAATTACTTAATATCATTTGCAAGCCAGCCGCTTTAGCAGGATCTATATCTTCAGTTGGTAAAGGTGGAGGAGGTTCTTTAGGTTCAGGGGGTGTTTGAGCTCTTTCACGTTTTGGAGGTGTTGGGGCTGTTGGAGATACATCTTCTGGTGTTGGTATGGAAGTAGAACGAGGAGGCGGCACTGGTACATTTTCTTGAGCTTGTTGAACGTTAGCTTTGCCGAGACTGACAGCTGGAGGAATATCTTCATCTTTAATTGGTCTTCCTGCTTTTGCTTGTTTTAGTAAATCATTTAATGTTTTGAGGCCTCGGGTAAACCTGAAGGAATAATAATGTCATGAGAAAAGGTGTAAAATACATATAATACCGTTAGGTTTATTAAAACAAACTACCTACAGTGTTGAACAAACAAGACTTTAGTTGGTTTAGATTATTTTCTACACAATCTATATAGCAATATAGCATTACACCAACTCTTTATAACAACAGCATTACATCAGTATTAAGTAAAAGATAGGATAGGAACAAGTATTATGGAGTTTACACTGTATTTCAAATGACAAAACACAAAGAATAATTTTCGGTGATTAGGACTGTAAAGCTTATTAATGTAAAAGTAGAAAGTTTTATTAGGAAAAACATATTTTATTACTTCATAGTGGTCATTAAACTCTCATATTTTTACCAATGCACCACTCATAAGTGGGTAGTAAGCGGCTAAACAAGAGATTCCACTGCTTAAATAAAAATAAATATTATTATTATAAACTTACCGTCTAGCTTTACTACTTTCATTACTCTCCTTAGCAGTTTTCTCAGCAGCTGTATAATTAGATATTCTCTCTTGTAACAAACGAATTATGCTACTTTCGTTGGCAGATGGTGGTGGAGGTGCAGGACGTGTAGTGCGTGGATGTTCCTGTGGTGCTTCATCATCTATGGCTAGTTCTTGTAATTCATTTAGTAAATCTGGGTCATCTTCGTCACCTGTTGTTTTTTTATTGAATTTATATATTCTTATTGAAGTTGTATTATGTTTTAAATTTAAATAATTATAATATAAATATTTCATACATGTCAATGTTTAATTTAAAAATTATAAATTTCAGTAGTATCTGGTAAAATTAGAGAGTATGCATTGTTTGTGGGTTTAATGCCCACCAAGAGGAATAATATTATTTATATTCATAACTCCAGTCTGTTTTAAAACGAAATATGGAATTGGACTTGGAGTTGAATGAAAAAACATCAGTTACAAATTATGTAAAATTAGGTTATCTTACAGTAAGCTACTTCATACCTTCTGCATGTATGAGTATAAAAAAACTAAAGAGAAAAAAGTAACACTTTGTTTCCTTCGTAAAACATACAACACAGGGTAAAAAATCCTTCTATCTATGATTGATCACACCTGAAACATCGTCATCTGAAGGAATATCCTTCAAACTAGCAGCAATCATAGCATCAAGATCTGCTGGTGCAGCAGGAACTGGTTTCCTAGGTCTCGGTTTACGAGCTCCACTTATAGCTGCTAGTTCTGCTTCCAGGTCTATATCATCATCTGAGAGATCCATTGGCTCATCAACATCCACATCAGGGATGTCTAACAACCCAAACTGTAAATTGTAAAAATATTGTTGATACTTTTTTTCTTTAAATGCATGTTATCCCTTACATATTGCAGAATAGGCAGAAGGAACCTATTGTGCTCAATTTTTTGAACATGGTGTGGTGAAATTCAAAGCCTTCTTTGTCTTGTAACCAGAGAGGAAATGAAAATAATTAATTCCCCCGAGTGAGAATAGAATTCTCAAGTCACACTTATGGTCAGATACTGTGCAGCTGCACATCACCAACAACTTCACTTGATAACATTTAAATAAAAAGATATATTTATTGTGTTTTTTCTTTGTAACGAACTGTCGTTACATAAACACCTACTAACTAGCTATAAATAGAGCATTAACAAATAAAAGCGGAACTAGCAATAACTTTATATAAAGACAATTACAATGACTCACCTGGGATAAATTACCTCTAGGTTTCTTAGACATATTTATAAATATTTTTAAAAAATAACACTTTAGAAATTTGATTAGGGAAAAAATTGAAGATCTTACATATATGATTGAAATTGAAAACTCAGCTACACATAAATGTTAGACGTGATAAACAATGCAATTGTGTGTAATAAGAAATATATTGTATAATGCTAAAAATTATAGGAAAACAGAAATTTGTTACATGTCTGGGCTACATTAAGCGTTTATTTTAAAATTCCATTGGTTACAATATATTTTTGAGGAATATTAGAATGCACAAACACAAAATATAGGAAAACACAACTTGCTGTCAACGCCAATGTCAATATCATATGAAATTATTTTATTAGTCATTTTCTTATACGTATATATAAAACAATGGGTAATGATGACCTATACGTAAGTTACGTACACAGGTTTCGTATGAAATTTTATTTGTCGATTATAATTGATTTCTTTGAAAAATATATAATAAGCCGTTAATTATTTTGAATGCTTTTTAAATTAATAATTCATAATTTATTAGTTGAGGATATAATTATTTGAAAAGAGGAATATGTTATGGGAGTTTAATTTTTTATACAAATATTACATTTGCGTAAGAAATACAATGTTATAAAAGTGCTTAGATAATATTAATATTATATACACATCTGAATTCTATTCATATATTTTGATAATCACGCAAAAATATATTTCTTATAAATGGCAACTTTAACACAACACGAGTTTATCGTCTGTGCTCTGCTGTGAGAGTGACGTATGAACAGCCGAAACGAAAACGAAAGAAAAGCCTCTTGTGCCGTTGTTATCTTCTATCATTTCTGAAGAATGGAGACAAACGGCCAGGCTAATGGGCTTAAATCTAAAAAGAAAGAAAATGGTGATGGGAAGGATAATTTGTGGTAATTGTTTCTATGTTCATTTACGAGTTATATGCAGCATCCATATAGGGTATCCAATGTGTCACACCTACGTGATGTCAAAGAATTGTACCTGAGAAATATGTGACCTAGCTGCAACGTCTTGCCTTTGTTAGTGTATAAATCATATGTACCATACGTGATGACTTAAGCCGAACTCTAGTGAGAGTTCACTGTTACACTTTTTCTACATATTTTCTTTAAACCCAGTGATTTATTTGCAGGTCATCTATTCTAGAGGAAGTTCAGAACCAAGGTAATACAAAACTTCCTTCTAACAAGAATGTTCTAGTGTTAGGCGATAATGAAACTGGCAAAACGACACTCATAGCAAAATTACAAGGAGTTGAGGATCCAAAGAAAGGATCGGCACTCGAATATGCTTACATAGACGTTAGAGATGAATATCGTGATGGTAAGTGTATTTATAGTTGTAAACAGTGATAAAGTTATTGAATCTTATGTTATCAGAATTCTCTTTGACATTTTGACAACTTTAGTTTTTAATGTAAACATAAAGTTGAAGTCCTTTTCCATTTAGGCTGAAGTTATTTCTAAAATTTAATTCATGACTTTGTTATGTGATTATAACCATTAATACTTTAGTACTTAGTATGTAGAGAAATTGAAGAAATTTAGGTCATTTTAGGTTAAATTTATGTCATTAATTCCAATTAGAAACTTTTCAGAAGACCAAATACATATTATTTTGATAATAAATTTAGCATTCAATAATTTGACTTCAAACAATCTAGGTGATTTTTATTGTTGTCATAAAATTAAAAACAATATTGTCACTATTAAATGAAACATTAGATATAAATTTTATTCTTATATGTTTGTCCCATATTGTTTATAAACAATTTGACTTTTTATAAATTTCCACCAGGTAAATATCATTGCTTAGAGCCTAAATTAATATAATTAATGAATTTAAGAAGTATTTATAGATTCAAAATGTGTAAATATTCAATTTAAAAAGTTCTTTATTTCTTGTGGAATAACACTATAAATATAAAAAATATTTAATTACAATTTCCTTTGTAGATCACACTAGACTCAGTGTATGGGTGCTGGACGGGGACCCGGGCCACACTAACCTCCTCAAGTTTGCTATGAATGAGGAAACCTTTCCGCATACACTGGTCCTCCTAACAGTGGCCATGACTACACCATGGGGTGTGTTAGATCAGTTGCAGAGCTGGGCGTCTGTGCTAGGTGATCACATAGACAAATTAGATCTCACACCTGGTAAGTCAGTTTTTGTGTTTGGAATGTTGTATAAACTTCTGTTCATAATAGAAGTACCTTTGCTGGGTCCTTCTATTATGAACAGAAAGGCTGAACAGGGGAATGAACAGGGGAAGAAAGAAAGGCATGATTTATTGATTTCTTGATTTATGGTGTTTCAATTGTACCAATGAAAGAGAAGATTCTACACAAATCCAGGGTCCTTTGAAGCCTATTTAAAATTCAAATTCATGAATTCATTCCCCCTTGTGTCTAAATTTCTTCTTAATTAATAGACATTTGGGTAATTCATCTTATACTCAAAAATTTTTGTTCACCTGTAATCTGTTGGTGGTAGGTAATATTTTTAAATATTTGTCACATTCATTTAATGACAAGTTAGGTAGAGAACTTCATTCCCCATTTTACCCCGAATTCTACAGACATTGCATGTTGGTGAAGTTCAATGCTGCGCTTTGCCCTGACAAAGGAGTGACAAGACTAAATACAAATTTAAATAAATATTTAATTGTTATTTAAATTTTCAAAATATGTGCCAATAATAAATAATAATTCCCCCCGTTAACTCTTATAATAATTGAAACGTTATCACAACATCGTCGGTGCATAGAGCCATCATTAATGCATTGCATGACTCAATGTCGCATCCTAATTGGATTCCAGTTTGATATACTATAGATATTTGTAACAAATTAACTTTTTCTGCACACTTTTGTTTTGTTATAGCAACTCTAATTATGTTTTAATTTATGACTTTTTTTTTCATTTCTACGTAAATTTAATGAAATTATTTTAGTGCGGTTAAAAAAGGTCAGACAACGTGGCAGTTATAGATTCGATCTTCATTCGAAGGAATGTATAAGAAATAATATTGTTTCTCAGGCGATGTTTCATAAAATGACCTAAACACGAAAGTGGAGTTTCGTTGCTTTCCCCGTCAAAAAAGCTCAATATGCATGACGAACTTCATACTAGTATAGTTGATGATTAAATTGTCAGTAATACGTTATCGGATTCTAACTGGAATTTAAAAGATGCTATATAAATTGACTCCTTTGCACCTGAGAGATGAAGTAAACCTAGTTCTTCCTAAACCTCTTCTGTCCTCGTAAACCTCTCACAACTTATCACTTCACTCTTATAGGATTACGATTAAAGATTTATATCTGCTTCTAAAGTGCACATTCATGTTTATTCAGAACTACTAACTACATTAAAGCACATATAGAGATTTAAATATGATATTTCATAAATAAATAATCGATTATAAACAAGAATAAAAATTCCGTCTATTTAAGTAAAGGTGGTTAGATTAATTCTCTCATCTCGATGTGGATATGCAAAACTTATTGACGCTCCATATTCGTTTCAATCTCTTTTTAATTAAACTGGGGTCTAGTTAGACACTTATTGGAAAATATACATATTTACTACGTGATGGCCACGACCGCTCTGTCAAGAGTGTAACGACTGAGAAGAGAGAATTGTAATATGTCTTGTAAAGGAAAAAAAGCCGAAGACAAAACACGTTTAGTTCCGCAACTCAACTACATGAAAAAATGGGGTACCTTAACACTAGGTTAGGTTCCTTCTACCTTCCCTGCTTAATGCGGGATGCAGCATGGATTGAAAAAAAAGAATAATATTTTAATATAAACTTATTTCAATATAACATAGATTTATCTTGGACGGACGCTTAAAGCTTATGTGCATAGAATTTTAAGTTCACGGTAACGTATACAGTATATCTCGACGTGACTCACGTGTTACGTCAGTGTCACGTAATCGCTATAATAGTGATATTAACTGGTTTTGCGGATCTATACGACATGCGTAGGTTTATTTATGTTGTGGAAAATTGTGTCACTTTTGAATAACTATTAGAAACTTGTCTTTTTTTTATTTATACATATTAAAGCCACTCGTGGCGTAGATGGACAAACGTGCGACTGTAAACGCAACAGTTTTCGATTCCCACTCAGCGGAAATTCTTGACACTAGGTTCCCTCTGCCTGCCCTGCCGTGTGCCGGAGACAAGTGACGCTAAAAAAATATCACAGCAATTAGATCATCATAGCGCTTTTATATTCGATACCAACTTATTGACATAATTATATTTATATAAATTATTGTCTAAATTCTTTAGTATATTTAATCAAATGTTTCGTCACTTTGCATCAACAAACGATATATGGGAAAAAACTGCAGAACGGAGAGATTTGTCATAAATTCTGTCTTTCGTATATAATAAGAAGGAACGATTGTTTTTTTTTATTATTTTATTTTCGTCTTATAGAACCTAAGCCTTATAATATTACTAGCGGCCCGCTCGCAGTTACACCCGCGTGAACTATGGTATTATTAATTTCTGTCTCCATGACTACGTCCTAGTGACGTCTTTGCAAAATTTGTTACTCCTAGAATTTGTAGTAACGAAGTTTCATACAAACTTTCAACCCCAAAAACAACCCCTTAGAAGTCGAATATTGCAAATTTCCGTCTTAGCGAGCACCTACGTCCTATAAGTAACTCAGATTCCTAGCACATGTAGTTTCAGATTCCTAGCACATGTAGTTTCTGAGATTTCGTGATGAGTGAGTGACCTTTCGATTTTATATATATATATATATATATATAGATAATAGGTAGGTACCGTAATTTAAGAAATACCTTAACTTTAATCATAAAACTTATTTAATTTTAATTAAAGCGACGAAACTTTACACTTTAACGCAGTGTGTTATTAGAGCGAGTATTTCTTTGTACAAAGGGGAAGTAATTGAGGATGCCTTTTGTTGTTTTAAACGATGTGAGGTCTGTCGCAGGGTTCTGCTAGTATTATTCTTTTTTTTTATTTATTTTCTTAAATTAACAAATATAAAACACATCTACTCCGCCAAACCATTTAAATGGTTTACCGACGGACAAACTCTGTTTATATAGGTTTTAATTATAATAAAGCAACTTTCGATATAAGGCCACCGTGGCGACATAACGTCTAACTGTAAACACTGCGCTTGTGAGTTTGATTTCCAATCGAGGGAATTTTATTTTCTTTGCTCCGGTTACAAGACTAAAGCGAGGCGTTTCGCTACTCAACGCGCAATCTGGAAAATTCGGAAGAAAGTGGAGAACGGAGTGTCTTAACACTAAATTCCCTGGGCTTGTCCTGCTGTAACGTGAAGTTAAAAACCTTTAAATATTTCTTTTAAAATTCGAACTCCATACCTGACGCTACGTGGTTTGTTTATATAAGAAATGTCTACCAACTTGAAATTGTACATATTATAGTCTCTATTCTTTGCGGAGCATACTAAGCAGGTGTTGTCGGCATTTACCCTAAATTAAAGAAAGTAATTAAGATCGTTAAAAGCCGGACGATGCCATATTATCCAACTAGAGTATTGGTTATTGAAAGGCAATTCCAATAGAAGTACGTCAAAAAATATATTTTTTGTGCGTCCACTCAATTTATACAGGTAATTTTATATTATTATGTTGGCTGTGGGTTCGTGGGCCCACTCGAGGAAATGAAATAATTTATTTAAATATAATTATAATTTATATTTCCATTTCTTCACTTTGGCACCAAGGCAAACGCTTGGCGTTGACTTCCGTCACGCAACTACACGCAATGCTTCGAAAAATTCCACCAAGAGTGGGGAACGGATTGTCTTAACAATTGGTGCCTACCCTGCTGTGTGCGGGATACAGCGTGAAATAATAAATAATATCTTTTACTATTTTCACTTAATATATTAAATAATATATTTTCATATATAAAGTAGCTTGGCGCAATCTCATCTTTTATGATTCAACAAAAAAATTCGACAATATGATTTTGCGTCGCCGTAAACATTATTTAGACTTGCCTACTACTTTTATTTCATTAAAAGCTATTCCTTTTTGCTTACTTTTACGTCGGTGAATTGATATTTGATCTGTTCGCTCCAGCAAAATTCCGGTACTCTTTTTACACGGGTTTATATTTTATATATACCTACCTACCTAGTTGTGAAATGTCTTTTTTGTCTGTCTGCCTCAGAGAGAAGCGACCTCATTGATAATTTAATTGGACTTGATTTTAATGTGAAAGTAAATGTTTAAAGAAAATCGTATAATACCTGCATATAGATATTTTTGAAATATTTGATAAAAGAAATCATTTATAAATTACATATCAATGAGCACTTAGGCCCGAAGTGCTCGTCGTTGTAGAAAATACGTATACCACCTTGTTAAGTGAATCGCTTAATTATATTCGTGAAAGCATTAGACTGTAAAAATTCTTACACCCATCCAAATTTATAGTAAGTATGTCAAATCCACTTTTCGTGTGAAGCCGTACGTTTGTATTACTTTAACTTGAATTCTGTCCGTACAATTCTAAACTGTAATATATATTTTTTCTTTTTTATTAAAACTACGTTACTATAAAAGCTTTTGTGCTGATTTTGAGTATTTAATTTCCCAGACTACAGATCTCCAGTCTGGGAAATTATCTAGATATTAGATAGACTTTATCTTTAAAACTTTATCTACATACATATTTTACACATATGCTATATTATCCTTATAAAGCCTACACTTATTGTTCTTTCTTTTCGGTTTCGTTTTTTTTTACTTTTGTGGTAGTATGGAACCCTAATAATCGTCATAGTAAACGTAAAAATATTTATTAAAATAAACTAAAATCCTAAAAGCGACATTGACTCTTGTTAGTCATTGTGAAGAATATAGTTAAAGAGAAACGTCGTAAGTTAAGTGAGATGTGGCGTTAATGGGTTTTATTAGAACTGATGAGTAATAAACTACTCAGTACACTACAAATGAAACGGTAAGACAAGTGGTTCTTCCCTTGTAGTGTTTTTTATGCGCATAAATAGTGTTTAAACATTTTTTGGAGATGTCTAAGAAGTCAAAATTTCTACTGAGCGAAAATGTGTTTTTTTTACTGTATAATGCCAAAGATATATGAAAATAAACCTATAGATTAGATTAATCATGTTTATTTTCTGATGCGTTCCAAGTTCTAAAGTTTATGCGAGTGCGGGGGCGTGTTTCAAATGTCGTATTAGGTATTAGTTTCCCATGCGGTATGGATTTTTCCATACAAGCTCGACGCGATGCGTAATAAAATATATCCAAAATCTTTTTCTGAAATTTTATGAAATTCTTCTTTTTATGGGCCAAGTTAGTATAGTTTGAATATTATTTTTATGCCGATGTCAATATCTTTTGCAACCTTATACAGAAATTTTATGGTTTATATCCTTTTTTATACCCATAAGTGAAACATATTTAAATGGTAGACTTGAAGTTATTAAAAAAATATAACATAATTGTCACTAGTTTCATCTCACGTCGACACTGATTGTTTACAGTAGGTACAATGCATAAATATATAAAACATATTATTTATATAGTTTTATTTATTGAGTGTTCATTTGTCTATCTGTATGTTTGAACGAGGTTGATTATTATGCAAACGCAACTGCACGAAACTGAATACGAGAATATTTAACAATAACTGGATTTAATCGATGTGGATATAGCTAGTAAACTAAGTTAAATATTATTTAATTTTATATCTCATAACTTAATAAAATACTTCGCACTCGATAGAAATGTACCCTACGTATAGCTTAATTGGGTAGAGCCATTGCTCTGCAACCCATTGGTTATTGGACGTAATCCAAGAGGGGTCCAAATCTTATTCGAAAAAATTGATGCGGCTTTTTATAAATGATGAAATGAATATAAAAAATATTAATATAATAAATGTTTTTTTTTTCAGAACAAAGGCTACAAAGTGAAAAACAACAGGTTCAAAAGTGGCAAAGGTATACGGAGCCAGGTGACGAACTGGAGCCGACCGCTTCGTCGCCCATGAAGCGCTCCTCGAGGAACCTCTCCGACGACCTGGAGAGCGACGACGAAGACAATCCACTGCCGGAGGCGGTCCTTACCACCAATCTGGGGTTGGATATTGTTGTTGTTGCTACAAAGGTAAGGGATTTGTTTTTATGAATTTTTATTTTATATATGATTATTAATAGTTATAAATTGAGAATATATATCGTATATAACTAGAACCAGAATTAATTAATAAAATAATTTTAAACATACAGTAATGCATTGAGTTCGTCGTGGCGACGGGGCATAAGAGTTTGACTGTAACACGGCGATTGTGGGTTCAATTCCCACTCTGGGGAATGATTTTATTTTTATTATTTACATTAGTTAAAAATAGTAACCAAATATACCAACTAAAATACCACCTAAAATAGCATATCCCAACAGACTGACTACATGAGTACGCTCGAGAAGGAGCACGACTACAGAGACGAGCACTTCGACTTTATGCAGCAATGGATAAGGCGGTTCTGTCTCCGATACGGCGCGGCGCTCTTCTACACCAGCGCCAAGGAGGACAAGAACTGCGATCTGCTGTACAAATATCTCACGCATAGGATATACGGATTGCCGTTTAGGACTCCGGCGTTGATTGTTGAGAAGGATGCTGTTCTTATGTGAGTTTGGTATTTTATTGTTTTTTGTTTAGATTAGAATTGTAAAGTACGTAAAATAATTTGTTTGTAATACGTACTTTTTCGCCTAGTAGACAGTAGTCTAATATTAATCACTTGATACATGATGGCTTGTTGGTTTTAAAGTAATGTTACTTTTATTTACTATGATATTTTTCGAGGTCTCCTTCTTCCTTTTTTATTTATCACTGTCATGTCATATACACTCATAAGATACAAAATTAAGGGTAATTCTGGGATGATAATTTGCTATGATTCTAAAATTCAAATATTTTACCACACACACTATGTCTAATAATATTCACATTTGAATACGAATTAATCCTTCAGTTTTAATCAACAATTATAAAATAATTAAAAACAAAACATTATATATAAACAAATTCTTAATACAGTCCAGCAGGTTGGGACAGCATGAAAAAAATTAGTATATTATACGAGAACATGCAGACTTGCAAACCTGACGACTACTACAGGGATGTTATAGTACAACCAGCCACGAGAAAGGTAATAATAATTATTTAAATTAAACTAAAACATTTTTTAAAATTCATGTCAAAAATTATTAAAAAAATCTGTGTTTTTTAATTACGTGAAGTAGCTGTCATGGTATGACATCTACTGCTTGTTACTTGCACCGTTTAGTAAACAGTGTTAAACCAGCTGACGTCATATACATAGTCATATGTCGTTCAGTGTACCCATTAAACGCGTACAGAATTAGTATATATAAAACTTAAATGCATATTTATTATAATTGAACATTGAGAAGACGACGTTTTTCAATCAGACGCGCCATTGTGTAATACAGCGGATTACCCGATATCCTTCGACAATTGCCTTTGAATGCTATTGTTTCCCTCAGAGCGGCGGCCACCGCGAGTCGGAGGTGTCGGCGGAGGACGAGCAGTCGTTCCTGCAGCGGCATCTCGCAGCGCTGCAGGCGGGCGCGCCCGCGCCCCGTGCTGACTCGCCACTGCGCGCCGCGCAAAGGACTACCGCGCAGGTAGAGAAGAGATTTGTTTGCTTTGTGTTTTAACTTCACCATCACTTCTCTGTCCGGCGTATATATGTTTTATTACATTTAAAAAAAATCTCGCTCTATTTCGCACACAGCAGGGTGCAGGGCAGGCAGAGGGAACCCAGTGTTAAGACACTCCGCTCCTTACTTTCCGCCGAATTCTGATGGTATTGCATGCTGAGAAGCGGAACTCAACGACGCGCTTTGCCTTGATACCAGAGCGAAGAAATGGAAATGTAAATTTAAATAAATATTCCATTTCCTCGAGATCAAACCCACAACTATCTTCAATGGGTTTACAGCCACATTTCGTGCCCCTACGCCACGACTTATTACATTTAATTATATATAAATTGTATTTGGTTCCAGTTGGATGGCGCTAAGATCGGCATGGGGCCCAACACGCCGGGCAACGAGGGCGTACTGGCCAACTTCTTCAACTCGCTGCTGTACAAGAAGACAGGCTCACCGGGGCGCGCCGACCCGCCCGCCGCCGCCGCGCGCTCCGACGCCGCTGCCGAGCTCGACCGCCTCACGCGCGCCAAGCGCCCGCCCCTCGACCTTAACTCCTCCGAGTGCTAGCGGCGAAAAGGTACACTACCCATTACGCGCACCTCTGTCTTAACAACCTCTGTTGACCGACGAACTCTGTTCTCTACTCTCGTGTTCAAACCCCGCGATAATTTTGGATAACGTTGTTTCAAATTTAGAAACCTCCACCTATGTTACTTTTCATGTCGGCCCTGGTACCTGCACTTCTAACGTTATTGACACTTTCTACCTCCAGTCAGGAAGGATACAGCGTGAAGCTAAAAAATAGATTGAATAAATTTCAATATATTGTTTCAAAATACATGAAAAAATTTATACAGAAATCAAATTTGCTGCTTTAAGATATTTTAAAATATTTTCTTTAGCTTCACGCTGTATCTCGCAATTATAATATTAACTATTTTTAATTGTGATGTTTTCTTAATTTCAGATACATAATTAGTCGACCGTAAAGCGCGCGCGATGGCGCTCGTCTCACGTAACACCGCTGGCTTGTACTTGTTGCAGTTGCAACGGACTTTTATTTATTAAACGTCGCTTAACAATTGCCGATACACTCACTACACGTACGACACCTGTGTCAGGACTCGAATGTCGGCTCTAGGGGAGTGTCGCGAGACTGTAGACACTCCATCAAATGTGTGGTAAGGCAACGGTAGTGTGATCTAAAAGTAAATTGTATGTATTGAAGGCAAGCGACATTTTTTATATACAATTATAGATTAAATACGTTTATACCAATTTGTAAATGTGTGGCAGCCTTTATATTTGAAAAATGTCGCTACCGGGCAAAAGCTATGATACATTTCCATTATGCTACAGTTAAAACGGAACGTGTTGTAATCATTTCCTGTTCAATAATTTTTTACTTGTTTAATGATATTAAGTATTTATTTAGTTAGCCTATGTTTGAACTTCGTGATTGAATGGCGGTCGCCTCCGACGACTGGGCCATGGGGGTTATTTGTAATATGTCAAAGTTGGTAAACGTTCGATATCATCTTGAGATTACTAGACATTTTTATGTAGAATTTTGTACTGAATATTGAATTGCAATGAAATAATTTTCTTTCGATTGTGAGGCCTACACGGTTCTATATAAAAGTGTCATATCAAATTTGTGATCTTCTATGAAGACTGGCAGTCATAGGGGAGGTAAAGCACAATAAAGATATTGTACAAATCATTGTCATCTTCTTATAAGTAACAATAATGACATTGATACATCGTTTTCAGTATAAAATAAAAGAAATGATAAAATTGTAATACTTAATGGAACCTGCATTACTTATTGAATTTAATGTTTACTAAACAAAGTGTAAGCAGTTATAGTATTGTTTTGGATGAACTTAATTTATGTATATTTAGTTGAATGAAACAAGCAGGTAAAAAATCTTACAATAATATATAGTATTAATATTTGCTCATAATTCTCCTAAAATGTAATTTTACACACTTTCCACTCTATCTTCTTAGATACATGAGCATAAAAAAATAACTGTCTATAACTTGTATTTTACAAAAAACTTTGTTTCAAATAAAAGAAAATAAAAAGCTTGTGATATCCGTAAGGTCATATTAGAGTGGTTAAGACATTGAATTGTAATGGTGACCTTTGTTTTGTAACAAAATTAATTTATTTCAAAAACAATATATGATTCCGATGTAAAGTGTATTTATATTATGCAAGAGTGTCGCTAAATGGGTACATTAGAATTTATTTGAATATGGCAACTTTTCTTTTTATGTAAACAGTAAATATCATGAAAGATTTTAACAGAAATGTGACGTGTTGACTTGACTTTTTTTTTCATTTTAGTAGGACACTATAAGTGTAAAGCTTAATTTTGTTTTAATTATACCTGCTACCTAATAAGGTAGTAGTTATAATTAAATTAAAATAATTAAATATCCTCAGAAGATTACCTGGCGACGCTCTTGATACAAAAAGTGTAATATTTTATTGGATTATGTTCACATTTGGTGCAATACAGAACATTCCAAACATGGTTTGGTGCTTATTATTATAGTAAATTATCGAATAATATATTATGAAGTTTCATTTACTCTCGCCCAAAGCTCTCTCCACTACAAACTAAAGGTCACTATTATCAAATCACTCAAAAGTACTTAAATTCTACTATGAGAAACTTAAAGAGCATAGCTTATGTCAGATTCCTACTTAAGTATTAATAAATCATATAGCAGCAAATGTAGATTTATTCATATATTTCTTTCGAAGTAAACAGTGCTACACAATGATTTTTTCAATGTTTTTGCATAATTAAATGGTCATTTTATTTTCTAATATTTCACAAATATTTTATATTCTAAATTCGAATAATGTGTGTTCAAAAGTTACAAGAAAACTTTTTCAATTAAATTTCTAAATATTGAACTGTATGAACATTGCTTTATTTGCTTCTATATGAACAACTACATGTTTGTGTGTTTGTGTAACTTATTAACGTAATTTAGTTATATTTATGTTGGCATATTTCATTTACTTCTAGCACAATAACACATTTATTTTCTAAGGCAGCTATTTTCCATTTAAACATTTTTTTTATCATTCTATCCAAAATAATAATTTCAGTTATAAGTAAAATTATAGAATAATCACGTAATAATAAAAAGCTAATAATATAATTAGTGAAAATATTTAATCATTCATTTGTATGAAATAAGGATTCTGTGAAAATTGATAAGCTATGACAAGTAGTAAGAGAGGTATATTTTTATAACGGGGGATAAATGTTAGGTGGCTAAAGTGCATAATTTAATTAAGGCTGTCAATGTATCAGTGATCTAACACATACCTTTATAATAAATTCAAAATATCGTCGAGGCTGCGGCGCACTGACACAGTTTCTGACTAGAACGCGACGGTTATGGGTTCTATTTTCATTGTCATGTTCTCAGTTCTCACAATGTAACATGTGTGGGGTTGAGTTCCATTTCTTAACTCTCAAAAATTTGGCGGGGCACAGAGAACGCAGTTTCTTAATGCTGGATCTGTTGTTCTGTCTACCCTAGGATACAGCGTGAAAGTAAAAAAAAGATTATTGATGAACATTATTACTTTTAATAACATTTTCGGTTAGGTCACTCATACGTACATAATTATGGACAGGAACGGTTTTAATGTATCTTACTTATATAGAAACCTTATCTTCGAATAAAACGGACTAGACCTACGGCTTACATCTACTCTGTAATAATTTTACATAATGTGACGTAAGTAACTCAAAATATCTTAGACATATGACACTCACCAACCATTTTTGGCGGCAAAATTTTCGTATGATTACTCAAAATATATTTTTATAATTTAATTAATAATCTGGAAAAGTTGTTATTTGAAAATAAGCCAGGAAATGTTAAGTTGCGTATAGAAATGTTTTGATATGGTATTGACACTTAAGTTGCGGTAATATCGATTTTATAAAATTGTTTTGCTCATTTAGATTATTGCTTCTTTATATGAACTAGTCAATGGTACATTGATTATTTATTAATATTTCATATATATATATATATATATTTGTCTCCTGTGATATCAACTTTATAGAACAAAATAGTATTTTTATTTGCACTTTTGTGTTAGCCACGTAACATCCTCATATAGTATTGAGATAATATTAAAATATAATATTGTAGATTCCAAAAGGTCTAATTTCAATTCCATTAAAAAATAAATTACAAGAGATAGCAGTATTTCGTTACTTTTTTATCGTTTAAATATTTGAAAGCGGCACAAAGCCTTTCCAGTTTTATTTTAAAATTCTTTTTTTCATATAATATATTTATTAATGAAGCCAAGGCATAGTGATTTACGGTTAGATTCTCATTCGATAGTTATACGCTTTCAATAGTTAGGGTTTATGTAGCCATAATTTTTGGTTGTTTATGCTTTAATTTAATAGAATAAAATTATTAATTCACGTAATATAATAAAATATTAAAAACATAAAATTGTTTGTATTGAATGTGTAAATTATATTATATGTACGAAAATTTTCAATAGATCCAATAAGTCGCCATCTCATAAATATAAGAAATTGAAACAAATTTTCTGTAATTATCGATAATTGAACTAATAAATATTAATTTATTTTAATATTTATATCAAAATATTACTGAAATATAAATAAACTATTCTGTACTGGTGACATTTTCTAATGTTTTCCATCTCACTTTGAAGGTTTTTTTTCTAACACAACACACTCAACTCTGTACTTTTACTTTACAGGTGTATCGAAGTGTTAATATTTATAGTTACTATTTCTAAGCTTATTGGCGACTGTTGTACAAGTTATAATTATAAATATTTTAAATAAAGAAAATAGCACGGAATCTGTTCAATATATGTATGTGTTTTATTAATTAGTACTTTCTGTTTCCTGTTTATATTCATCAAATTATTATTTCAGATATGTTCTTATATAAATTATAAACTTATCACTTACTTGTCGCCATTGTTTTGGAATCTGATACAAAATATAGTGACATGTGTGTTGATTGTGGGTTTGAACCCCTTTGAAGCAATTAATATATAAAATTTTGGGGTCTGACACTTGTAATATGTAATTTTCTCAAAATAGTGTCTCGAAATTTCAAGTAAATATAATGGTAATAATATACACTTAAACTAATATACTAAGAGATAATTCAATTGCAAAATAATATAACAATACCTAAGTATACATACAAAAAATATTTACAACAAAAAAATATTACAGCATAATAAGTTTAATTAATTAATTAGATAATAATATGCAATTATATATTTTTAATTTGAAAGTATTTTTTATTACACATTACATTAGACAAACCGATTATATTGTTTTGGATAGTATTGTTTTGGACAACTAAAATTTATTTTTAATGTTTATAAAATTGACAATTATTAATAAAATTACGATACCGTTCGACACCGTATTCTAACAGCTATCGTATGAAGATGTACTCAATGCTCATAACGAAATATTCCTCGATAGTACAACACTATTACACGTCATGTTCGTTAATGTCAAAATCGAAATGTCACTAATTTTCATTGTAGTGATTTGGCCACAAGGGAGAAGTGCTGTTAAACAATATGATAACGAATAAAAGTTAGAACGGAAAATATTTAATTTAAGTAGGTAAGGCAAAACAATATCGTTGAGATTATAATGTGATAAGTGAATATTATAACAGGTTATAGTAGTGTAAAGTGAGAGACGTTGAATTTTTAATCTAATAATAGTTTGAAAAGTGTACACCGTTTTAATTTCTAGTGTTATCATAAATGTATGTAAAAAGTGGCGGGTGAAAATATGGGGCAAAATTCTAGCTCTCTCCGGAGTAAAGGGAGTCGGAGATCCTTTAGAAGTTTTGTAAGGCGATCCAAACTGAACAAATCTAACTTAAGTCACACATTCAGCTTGCCGCCATCAGAAGAATATCCTGAGTTAATGAACGTAAACACGGCCACCGAGGAGCAGCTTATGACTCTCCCCGGTGTGTCCAGGCAGCTGGCGCAAGAAATCGTACGACATCGGCAAATGATTGGCAGGTTTAAGCGCGTCGACGACCTTGCTTTAGTCTCAGGTGAAAACATTAAAGTCTTTGTTTTTTTACTAATTTAAAATATGTACAATGAGAGACAAATGAATTATGCAATAGTTCTTTTGATGTGTTAATAGTAACCAGAATAACAATAACTCATTTAAATATTTGCTTAAAAACATTTGTATTGCTTCTAATTAAAATAGACATTTATTAGTGTAAATGTAGTGTAGAATTTAAAACTCAAAATTAAAGATAACATTATTCCAACAAGAGCTATTTTCTTTTTAGGTATTGGTGCCGAGAAGCTAGAATTACTTAGACCTGAGATATGTACAAACTCAAGGAGACAAATATCGAGAGCTAGTTCTTGTACATATTCATTAGACAGCATAAGATCTTCTGAAAATAAATTATGTTCTGTGAATTCATCTAGTGTGTTCCAGTTACAATGTGTACCTGGCTTAAACCAGGAAATAGCAGCTAATATAGTAGATTACAGAAACAAAAAGGGTCCATTTAAATCTTTAGATGATTTAATTAAAGTTAGGGGTATGGACATTGTTAGACTGAGTACTGTTAAGACACATTTAAGTTTGGATCTACAAAAGAGTGAGAGTGTGCAACATTTAACAAATGGTCACATTAATGGATGGGCAGATCTATCAATAAATGATTCTACAATTAGTGAACAGAAAAGCCCCCATAGAAAAACATTGTCCATGCCTGGCAAGTTTCCTATAACTTTGCCAAATGGTTTTGCCGCTGCCCCAGTGAATGATATATTAGATCTACTTTCCGCTTACTCTCATAGACCTATAGTTGAAGAAGTGTTTGCCTTTGAGAGGAATGGGTTGAAATGTTGCCGTCTGGCTTCATGGAACCTCAATCAGCTTAGTATAGACAAAGTAACAAACCCTGGTGTTAGAGAAGTTGTGTGCAGGACTATTTTGGAATATAAGTAAGTTTCATTTTTTTCTTTAGTTAAGCTTAAGTTTTGACATGACTGTTGAGCAGCAGGATTCAATGATGCGATTTGTCTTGTTACTAGAGCAAAAGAATGAAAAGTAATTCATCGCTCAAGTGAGAATCAAACCCAAAACTGTTGTATTTACAGTCAAACCATGTGGCGCTGTGTCACAGTGGCCTTCATGTTTTATCAAAGTGGTATTTAATCTTCTAACAGCTAATTACAATTTTAATATGGTAACCAAGGGAGATAAATTATAATCTATATTAATTGTGATAATTTTTGTTGGATCAAAAAATGATGTAAAGTATTGCTTTATAATTTTTTTCAGTGACATTTGGAAAATGATCACATATGTAAATGCAAACTCCATTATAATTTTGTTTAGCTTCACACTCTTATGTCCTGCTCCTAGCAGAGTGGGCAGAGGGAACTTGAGAACGAAGTTGTAAGACATAATGTTCCTCATTAAAACACTTATTCTCAAAGTATTTTGTGTTGAGTGCCAGAATTCAACGTCGCACTTTGTCTCATTACCAGTGAAGAAGAAAAAATATAAAAAAAATCAAACCCATCCACTATGATCTTCTCTAAAATTTTTTATTGATAATATAAATATCCGGTTGAATATTTAAGGCTGTTATATTTTAAACCCAATGGTTATCGGCTTGATTCCTTTTCTAATACCGTGTTAAGTTGTGCCATTTAAAACCTATCGTCTTCACTATGAAGGATAAAATGTTAAGCTATAAGAAAAAATATCCAGTCCAAAACAAAAATCCTATACTATTGAAATTTTGATAAAAAAGTAAATATTTTTCTACCAGGTTATCAATAATAGCCATTCAAGATATATTAGAAGAAACTGCCCTGCAGATGATCTGTGATGAACTTAATTCTCCCGCTTTAAGAAGAGTAAGAGAGTGGAGGTACAACAGTCACACCTGGCAATACTGTTTACCTATAAATGTTAAAAGGTAAGTTATTTTTATACAAAGAATATATTACAGCTACTACTAGTTCTTTAGTAAACATGACCTTCAATTGTCACGTGTCTTGTAAGAGAAGACAATATCGATCTAACAATGACATATCCGCTTAGACTAACTCGCTAAAAGTTTTAATCCTTTATGACTTAACACTCAACTGAATTACTAGCTTCGTATAAAATATAACGGGGCCCCTTATCAGGGGAGTACCACGCTGTGGTCGTTACCACAGCGTGGTAAGCGGCGTTGAGTTAAACCACTCAACACGCAATGTCTCGAAAATTCAGTGGAAACTGGAGAATGCAGATTTCTAAATGGGATTCGATTGTCTTAAAACGAATTTCCCAGGTTACCTCTTACCCTGCTTGCGGGATATAGCGTGAAACTGAAACAAAAATATAAGTTGACGCGATGGTCGTGGGTTCTATTTGAACTCTGGAGAATGAGTTATTTTGTATAATTAGGTAACAAGACATGACATCATTGAATACCAAATCCCAGACGCTTGTGGACGGAAAGCGGAGAACGGAATTACTGAACTCTTAACAAACGATACTCTCTGCCATTATTTTTTATACATACAAAGGAGAAATGTAATATTAAATATTGCCGAGTACAAATTAAATTAAATTCCTATATAAAACAAGATACTTTTTGTTTTCAGAAACTTTTAAAATAAATAAATTCATTACCCTAACCGTAAAACAGTTGAGTACTTGATGTTATTTAAATGTTATACCTTCATTACGCGTGTATTTCCTGCTTTAAAATGTCACCGCGTAATTTTAAATTGGAAATCACATTTTAAAATGGAAACGGAATTTTACTGGAATAATTAAAATATATAACATAGTTTTAAATATCCATTTGCCTTCGTGGCCCAAATGAATTTTATCGAAACATAACTTCGTTGGTAGTTTGAAATTTATCAATTGGTTTATTTAAATATTAGCATTTTTCGGTAACTAATTCGAAATAAGTTTTGTTAAATATACATAAAAAATCATTAAAATTCTTATAAAGAAACAAACGAATTTTAAACGAGTTACGACATAGTGTCATATATATTTTTAAAACACATTTAAAATTTAGCACGAGTCGTCGAGAAAATGCCTAAAGTCACAAGTGAGTCTACTCAAATAAAAGAGGTTAATTCAGCTCCCTCTTTCACAAAAATAGAATTGTAGCTCGAGAAAGATCTAAATTGCCATGGCTTTGTGCCGTATCTCTAAAGTCCGAACGTTTTACAATTTGATTCGGTCACAGCTTGGCTCGCAGTATTGGCATTGACATCGGCCAAGGTTAGTAGGTTATATGCTAGAAAAATGTTATATAAATTATATATTCATATTTTATATTCTATATGTCGATAGTCGAAATTTCCAATAGTTTCAAAAGGCATTATTAATATGGTATAGACAGTTTTTATTATTTTTTGTAGGAGCAGTAATTTATCAATTCACGCTTTCATAAGAAAAAAATACAAGTTAGATACAAAAAGTGCATTATATCCACGGACACGTCATGTTGTTTACGTACTTTCTTTGTAAAAAGTTACATATTATCTGCACTATATTTAAATTTCAATGTCATATTATCATAAACTCTTATCGGTCGCATGCTCATTCAATGGTATTAGTAAATCGTGACTTTGATATACTAATGCTTAAGTTTTTCACTGTACCGTACATAGCAAAGTTGGCAGAGGGAAACTGAGAACCTAGTGGAACCTAGAACCTAGAAAAAATATATTATTAAATCAAATTCTTATTTTTCTATTAGCCAAACGTCAGCGGTTTTATAGTTTGTATAATATACGCGATATCGCTCTAAGCCTCTATTACACTCGCTGATATGATAGCGACTCCTCGAGACAATCTGATAAGGAAGCTGTCAGGGACGTTAAGGGGACGTACGCGTATCTAGTCAAGTGCAAGTGTTCAAATTGATATGTTAAATACTGGTATTGTAATTATTATTTATTTAATATTTTAATTTCTAGTCACATCAACACGCAATGGCTGAAAAATCCAGCGGAAATTGGTGGAAACAGAGTGTCGTAACACAAGGTTCAGTTCCCTCAGTCTAACATGCTATACGTAGGATACAGCGTAAAGCTAAAAAACAAAAGTAAAAAAAAAAAGTTCATATAATTAAAAAATATTTAATTTTATAAGTAAAAAATAATGTGTCAATAGTCTGGATCAATTTTCCTGTCATCAGTCGTGTATTCCACCTGTCATCTCAATCTGCTTTTTTATCTCAAGCAAACACCTGTATTATAAATATTTTTATAATCTGTTTTTATTATTATTAATAATTATCTCTTCTAACTTAAAGCTATAACTTTCTGCGTTTAAAATAAAATTTCATATAATTATACATTTCTATTGTATTGTAAAGTGAACATCTGCCAATTATTTATCATATTAAGAAAGTGTATGGGAACTTGGCATTGAAATACTCGTTTTATTTTCCTGTAACTACTTAATATGACGTAATACTGCAGTCATATCAATAATGAAGATAAAATACAAGCGCAGGCTTTGCAGATGACGGGTACTGGCTACTGTCCACTGTATGTATTGCACAGTTTTACACTACTACTACTTTTACTTTTTACACATTATCGCAATTTTATTGTTTATATTAATTAGGCTATATTTACTTAGAAATTACAAAAATACTGTTACTTATTTTTATAATTCGTTAAGCTTAAAATATATCTTTACATTGACATTAATCCTATTTTACGGGTTAGAGACAATCGAGATGTGTCAATCCGATAGACGCAAGCGCAAAGGTGTCTCTTTTTCATTTACTAAGAATATTTGGTGGATTTCTACTTTCATAATGCATATTATATACGTATTATGTGCTATCAATACATAATGAATTAAAAAATTTGCGGTATATTTCTTTTAGCTGCACGCTGTTTTTCTTTCGCACATAGCATTATAGGCAAAGGGCACTTGTTAAGACACTTTCGATCCCCAGTTGGATAAATTGGAGGTGGGAGGGAGGATAAATTTTATTAATTTAATACTTAAAAAAAATTTAATAATGTATTCAAATTTTAAAATTTACAAGTATTTTAAAACAAGTAGATGATTCAGTTTCATTTATGGGCACAAATTAAATTAATATTCGAACTCGGCTCGACCCTGTGACCAATAGCGTTAGCGTTCACGTGTATCACGCATAATGCTGAAACGAAGAGAAACTTCTAACAAATTATAAGCCTATGTATTTTTCTTATGAATAAATAATATAGGTATAGGGAATAACTTTATTATTTTGTTAATATGTGTAATAGTTCTATTACTTATTTTTATTTTGGGCCAGTCGTGGCGCAAGAGCACTGGTTGTGAGTTCGATTTCCACTCGAGGATATGAAATTTTTAATATTTTCCTTTCCCCGCTCTGATAGTAAGGCAAAGCGCGGCGTTGAGTTCCACCACTCAACACGCAATGCCTCCAGAATTTGACGGAAATTTGATTGTATTGTATTGTTATTTGTGGAACGGAATATCTTTAGATTCCCAGCTTTCCTCTGCCTACCTTGCTATGTATACATTGCTTGAATACAGCGTAAAGCTAATAAAAGCTCCAATATTTTGAAATATGAAATATGAAAGGGAATAGCCTAAATGAAAGGGAATGAAATAATTTAATTCCTTTGTGATTCGAAGCCACAGCCCTCGTATTTACAGTCGGACGATGTGGCTCAGTGCTACAATGGAATCATAATACACAATTTATTACTCATATTTTTCATTGTTACAGCAAAAACCTAGGATTTATATATGAGCGATCGAACAAGCATATTGTAGTCGAGGAGCTTACACTCGGTCAGTTGTCCAATGAGAACGGGAAACGTGTAGTCGAGGAGCTAGCGGCATTTCCGAGCGACCATTTAGTCATCTCTCCGCAAGGTCAGTGTCGCTTATTTTTAATATATTAATTTACAGTAAAAAACATGGTGTGTGTATACCATACGTCCTTACTATATTTTACTCATAAATGCTTCCCTAAATTGAATTTGTACCTACAGATATCACATACATCAATAATTTACTGAACAACGAGGATTGCATTTATTTAAATGCACATTACCTAAAAACAAGTCAGAAGAAAACAATTTTATAAAAACATTTAATGATATTTAATTTAACTCTTTATCTATAATTATAGTTTTTATTTATATAATTACATACTTACAACTCCGTCTTTATGCCATAAATATAATAATATTAAATATATTTATTTATAACGTCCAATTGTAATATTCAATAGGACCTTGCTTTTTATTACTTTTGAAAAACCTGTTATTTATATTAATAACGGCATATTTTTTGTATTATTTTACGGAAGTACATTTCTTGTTCTAGATCAGGAAAATACCGTTAGTGAATATATTATTAGGCAGTTCGAGAATACTGGAAATATAAAGTATGCGCGATTGTAGAGATATAGATAACAGCTTTCAGATAATATAGTAAAGGTAGAGGGAACATAGTGTTAAGACACTCCGTTCGCTAATAAGCGGCGGAACTCAACGCCGTGCTTTATCTACCCGAGCGTGAGAATGAACATAAAATCCAAACATTCATACTTCGAGTGGATATCGAATTCACAAACATTGCGTTTATTCATAGTCGGAGTACATACTACATACTACCACTGCGCCGCGGATAAACAAAAATACTTTAAATTTCTTTAAACATTAACCTATTAACACGCATTAGCGTGTCATACTTTTCACCTTTACAATGTATTAAAGATTAGATAATACAGCACGTCAGTATTGTATTGTACTATACTTGAAAATTATCACAAACGTACCTTGATAGTGATTGTTTTGCTATATTCATAAATTAGTTAATAATAATAATAATTAATTATAATAATGAGTATCTATTTAAATAAAATCGTGTTATAAGAAAACAAATTTTAATTTTTATATTCGCGCTCAAAGCCTACCCTAGACAGAGAGAACTTGGGTACCTAGTGTTAAGACACTCCGGCATATTAGTCCACAGCCCATGGAATTCGACTTTCTATGGGGCCTCGCCACGCTCTGTCCCGTTACCAGGGTAACACAGCAAAATAATGAAAATTCGGAAGCATTATTATATTATTATTTTCATTTACTCCCTCTGGTAAAAACAACGCCGCGTCAAGCTCCGCCATTCTACCGTGTTCTTGTAGAACAAAACGTAAAACTGCTTTTAATGTTTAACTTTTACTTAGATAGAACTAATTATTTTCGGTACCCTAAAACTGCAGGTTCAACATTGTACTCGTATATATAATTGTATTTATATATCTATTAGGTAAAAATTTATACGGACAATGTTACCTGACCGTCTAAAAAGTAAATACAAAGTAAACGTATAGTTTACGTTACACTTCTATTCAAATAAACCACAAGTCTAAATATTAAGAAATGAAAAACACCGAGCCATGAAACTCATTTCCCAATTCGCTGCAACATTGAATGTTTGCAAAAATATCAATCATTCGAAACCAATCAATCGGCAGTATTTAAAAATAGATATCGTTGGTAGCGTATGTGTGTATGTTTGTTTGTATGGCAAACTGTTGCTAGTACTGTTCAACTTTACCTAGAAGTGGTTTTCGGTTAACTATGAAAGTTCTTAGTTCTAGTTACTTTTGTCACAGATTGTATCTAAATAAATATATTTATGTTTTATCTACCCTGCAAGCCTACATGCAAGCAAAGTTATTAAAAATAAAAAAAATAGTTTGCAATATTTTAAACTAGTGTCTTTTCAGTGAGTGATCGTTCTAGAAACTGTGGACGTTCATGCATGATAGAGTCACGGAAAAGCGTGCAGCATCTACAATACTATACAAACACATTATTATAGTACTCTACTAGTGTGTAGGCACGCACTGCGGAAGCGAGGAACTTCCCCGATGTATTTGGTTTTGGATAGGATTTGACGTTCATTGAGTATTTGTGAAGTTTTGTATGGGAAAAATGTATATTGTAAATTAAATTTACTTTTATTACAAAAAAAAAAATCGAAAAGGTGGGCTTGTATATCTGCCAAATACCTACTTAAAAATTTCATTACTATCTTCTAAAATATAAACAAAACCTCATAGCCTTAGGAAATTGGCTGACAGTATTGTCAATCTCGTGTAAAACTCGAGGAAAGTTGTGTGAAAGTCGAACTGTTTTATTCAATTTAGAAGCTTATTGGAAGTCGTATTAAACAATGGAGGGATCCGAATAACTTTCCGGTTCCGTTTGTTTGTTGACTTTTGATGTCACTTCCTTTGTTGATACGTCACATGTCATTCTCACACCCACCCACCATACCATCCACCATCCACCACCCACCATCTCACCCACCATACTTAACATACCATAAAAAATTACGTGTTTTATTTTCGTTGTGTTGATTGTTTTTCCTCAGTAGTGTTCAGTGTTCAACAAGGAGTGTGGGTTGCTCTACCGTGATTGTGACTTCAGTTGAGTTCAGATTCCCTAAAAAGAAAACAATAAAGTTAAGACGCTCCGTTCCCATCAAGACACTTCCGTTTCACTCCTCCGTTCCTCACTTTCCACCGAATTCTAGAGTTATTACGTATTGAATGGCGGAACTCAACTCCTCAAACGTTACTTACTACTAAATTTGCCTGTTTTCATCCTTTTTCATTAAAAATAATAATTATATACTAGAATATTCTGTCAAAGAAATTCTTAGAGTATGTGACTCTAATTATAATATGTAATCCATACCTATATTATAAATTCGAAAGTAACTCTGTCTGTCTGTCTTTTACGCAATCAGGGCCAAACCACTAATTTAATTGTGATAAAATACTCACATAAACATACTTGAGGGTCTGGGGATGAATATAGGATACTTCTTTTTTTCATATTTGTAATATTTTCGATATATACCAATATATTAAAATATTTATCAATTTGACTTGCAATTTATTCTGCCATGTTAATAACAACCGTCGCTATGCGACCGTTGCTAAGCAACGTTTTGCTACTTTAGAAAACGTCATGCGAAAACGCATCCTGCGTAAGCAAGCTCATTTTGGGTGAAAACTGAAAATAATTTCATAAATATATTTAATAAATATTCGTATAGTTCAAGCGGGCGTAGCCGCGTTCGGGTCCACTAGTTAATTATATGTTTTTTGTGACAATGACAATTTTTTAAAAAGTTTTTTCATGGTTTAAAATAAAGAAAATTACACATACAGTCAACGTTATTTTCCGCGTATTATTATTTATTCAAATAGTCGAGAGTGTGGACGGGCAATTAAATATTAAGTATGTCTAATTATGAGGCCAGTCATGGCGCAGGCGCACAAAGTGTGACTGTTAACGGTGACGGGTAGTGGGTTCGATCCCCACACGATGAAATTAAATATTTATTTAAATTTATTATTCCATTTCTCCGCTCTGTTATTGAATCAAAGCGCGGCGCTGAGTTCCGCCACTGACCACGCAATGTCTCCAGTCTTACCACTAGGTTCCCTCTGCCTACCCTGCCGTGTGCGGGATACAGGTGAAGCGGATTTAGTTGAATTTGATTTTATGTCTAATTATGTATAATGTAAGTGTGCGCACACTTACATTATACAACGCGTCGCTTGAACTGTAGTGAAATTCCACCACAAATTGAGAGACATCGAGGAATTCAAAACATTGCAGTTATTTGATGACGATGTCTTGCTGTCGTCCTGAAAGATTGAATATTTTTGACCGACTTTGCGAAAGGAGGAGGTTATATCATTTCTGAAATTTGCATAGTCGGTTTTTTTGTTAAAAAATATATTAATTATTTTACTACTAAATCCTATTTGGATTGTGTTCATATTTGAAATATAAGCTATATATAGGTATTTCTTAAACCGAATCAGCAATCATCATAGTGAAAATATAAGAAAACAAATGAAGTGCCTTAAGCTCTGTGTATAAAATGTGTATTCTAGTGTATTAGTATGGTGAAGAACGTAAGACTATCAATTTATAAGGCAGACTGAGTAATAAATTTTAAATAACTGTATCGTCGTTTTCATTTGTGTCTTCAGACTTATCTATTATTAGCGTTTAAAGGGGCTTAAATAAAACACTAAGTCACGTCCGCCGGCCGCGCTGTATATGTCACATTATTATTGACCCCTTGTGATTTTACTATGGAAAAATATGTATTAAAAAGAAAATCATTCTTTTTCTCCTGGTACCAGTGCAGGGAGAGGTTACCTACGTAGTGTTAAGACATTCCGTTCCTCCATTTCTGCTCAATTATATAAACATTGCGTGTTGAGTGGCTGAACTCATCGACGCGCTTTGTCTACCCGAGTGGGAATCCAACCCACTACTATCTTATTTACTGCAAAACATTGTAGCACTGCGCCATGACCCTGTCATAAAAATACTTGTAAAATTTACATTTTACCAAATTTTCATATCAAACAATAAAGGTTATTATAATAACACTGTCAATACAGAGATTTATGTTTGCTTTCAATGTATTTCAACCAGAAAATGAAACGATTGTTTCCGATTTATGACTCTTCAACTGTTAAACAGTACATTTTAACTAATTTAGATTATTATACATTTTTTACCCGAACTTTTTTTTTGTATATTTTATGTCATATATAAATTATGTTTAAATATGACATAAAAAACTTGACTTGTTTATAAGCTAATGGGATATCCCATTGTGGTTTCTACAATAGAATAAAACAGCAAGTACTTTTTTGACAGTACATTCACTCAATTTAAAGACCACTGGCACTGACCGTCGTTTCGTATAGGTCATATTTCACGAGTTACTCCCCCCCAGTCCCCCTACTCCCGCCGCCGACGAGACGGTTTATCACTTCATCACATTTATCGGACACTTTAATGGAATCAGTTTTAATTGGGCAGATTGGACGTGATACCTATTGGTGATTGAGTCATGTGAATTATGTTTGATGTTGATTTTCTTACATTTTTTTATATTAATAAAAATGTAAGTTAAATTTAAGGAATGGAAAGTTTTCTTTCTTTGAACATAGAGGAAGTAAAATGTTAATACGTTTTGTAAAATAGTAGATTTCTTGTCTATGTATGGAATAAAACATTTAATATGTATGTACAAATTCTTTCGTCAGTTATTTGTTATACTATGAAATTATTTTTTGTAAAATAAATTTAACGTTCTCTTAGCTCTATTATAGAAACGCTGCCGAATGCTAGTCTAGCAATACTAGCTCATTTTATTACGTATTTGATGAAAGTTTTCGACATTTAATAATTTTTAATAGATGCTGTGCCCCAAAGAAGTTCAATAAGTAATGGGTCCGTACGCAAACATAAAATACAAGAAAAAAAATCCATTTATATATTTTTATTTTTTGGGAAAGACGGGAAAAATATTTCACACTTAAGCACTACGGAATAAACAATTTCATGAAAATTACATTAAATTATGTATAAACCGAAGTGGTAAATGTTTTCGTTACCGTATGCATACAGTTCCCGCACCCATTGAAATATGAGGGAAATCAATAATAAATCACTCCATTAACCATTATTTCTCCATTTCTACTATTTTAGAAACATTATATATAAGGTGGAGTGGACCAGGTGCAAAAGACAAGAGGTACCAAAAATATTATTAATTAATAATTCCTTCAGCTATAATGAAATATTTGTATTATTCGATATGTATGAATAATTCCCAGTAGCTATACAAAGCATCGATATACAATGAACAATTCGAAATCATTGACTATTGTTATTAGCATAATTGGTTCAATTCGTGCTCTATTGGCAACTGATCGCCGATAGCGTTCGTTTTGCTTTAATTTTTGAGAGTTACGCTTTATATACGTATATTTTATGAGGAAAATGTTCCGTAGTGCTGATTTCTTAGCGTTTTATTTTAAACACGTATCTATTCTTTTATTAATTTCTTATATTATTAAATTATTTTTACTTCTCTGGTAGACAAAACGCGACGTTGAGTTCTGTCGGTCAAAATTCAATGTCTCGAAAATTAGAGCGGGAAGTGGGAAACGGGACCTTAATTCTTAACACAAGGTTCCCTATGCCTACCCTGGTATGTGCTAGCTTTCGTTTAACTATTCAGTGTAAAATTCGATCGAAGAAGTGCAAAGACAAACTAAACTATTTCAATATTTAAAGTCGATAATTATAATTTCTCTGTCTAACACTTAAAAACTAAATGCAAATTAAAATATATTCCAATTACTTCGATCCATTTAATTCTAAAGGTACATAGTCTCTAAAACAATCCACCGTTATATCAATAACTTGTTTTTACTTTCCTTGCGTGTGGTATTTGCTTTATAGCATATACAAATAAAGATGCAACTCTGTCGATTCAAACGAATGAAAAATGGGAACGTCTCGTCTATTTAAGGCGTCCTCGATATGTACCGAGTTGCATATTAAGTGTTTTATATTTATTACTTTGACGCTATTAATGTGTGGTATAAATTAGGGATTTGGTTTTGTTTTTTTTTTAATAAGCTTCACGCTGTATCCCTGTTGTATTAGAGTGGGTTGAGGAAACATAGTGTTGAGACACTGCATTCAAGACACTGGGGAATCGAACTCACGGTCGTGCGTGCAATCACAAGCTGTCCCCACGGACCGTACTGGACGGACCTCCAGGCATTTATAATACAAAAATATTACAGAATTTTTAATTCAGCAAAAACAGGATGCTGATAATATTTATCCAAACGAGGATGTTAATGACAATAATATTGTATCATCAGTATAAAAACTCATTAGAACGACCTAAAAATATTCTAGATTTTTCTTTTATGTTTCTTAAATTATTACTCGCATTTTGCTCTTCTTCATATAAGATTAACAGCAAAAGAAGAGGTAAATGGAAGAAAATTAGAATAACTCTATATATTTTAATAATATAGTTTTTCCTTATTATATCTTTTAATAAGAATTAATTTACAAGCTTACCAAATACAAATTATAAAATATAAAACTTCTTAAGAATCGACGCGCCATTCTTTAGTTGCAACTTCTTTCTTTTTAAACAAAAGGAAAAAATAAGTATTTGTAAATTTTCCATCATTTTGTTTCCCTGTGTGGAATATAAACTCGTGTGAATTACATTAAAACATTGCTATTATTACAACATTACATATTCCACATATAATAATATACAATTACTTTTTTAATTTACTTTAGTCTTTGTTAATTATAGCCTTAGTCGTTTCGTGTTTGTTTACCTGGGTGTGGCTTATGAAACGTATGTATGTATATACATAATTATGTTCATTTATATCCGGCTATATTAAATATTATTTGAAAAAAATATGAAACGTAATTAATTAAAGGTTTTTCATTAATTAATAATATTTTTTCTATAAAAAGTAGAAGATAATTTTATTTTGTGACGCATAGTGGTATTGAATCGCAAATAATGAAAAACAAACAGTGCTTTTTTAAAATTTTATATGTTTTTTTTTAACTATTTATATAACTATTACTATATTGACAGAAACAAAATATACAAAAAAAACAGAAACAAAATATACAAAAAAAAAGATGATTATTGACTTTACGGTTTAAAATAAGAGAGAAATGAAAAATATGATAACTGCCATTTTGTTCTAAGAATAAAAAGGTCTTATCTTATAAAAAAAAGAATTGGAAACAGTCTGTAGAATTATTATATAATTAGTCTACTGCAGTGATTATCTTTAAAAACGTTAGATAACATATTTTTTCTGTATGTAAAAAAAAGTATGTACATAAAGTTATCTTATTTTTTCTGAATTTTCCCACGCAAACAATTCAATTGTCATCGTTAGATAGAAAAATATTGTAAATATATAGATATTATATATAGTATATATAATATTGCGTAAAAACAATAAGTTTAATAATGTAATAACCCTTTGCAAATATTTTGCATGTCATGCTGGAGCACTGAACAATCATTTATTTTTTCATTTTATTTTCATATATATATTTTGCTTAAGCCATTTCAGCGCAGTGGATAGCGTCTGATTGTTAACGAATTAATTGTTGGTTCGATCTGCTCTAATAAGACGAAACGCGGTGTTAAGTTTCGCTACTTAAGACGTAATGTTTCGAAATTTGACGGAAAGTGAAATTATGTTACTGTAAAGTTTCATCGAAATCTTCACACCTCACCTTCTCATATTTTATAATATTAGTAGGATAGGATTTATAAATAAGAATGATTTTGTTCTATGTTCAAAAATTCGAAAAATATTGTAAGTTTTTAGTAATAATACAAAAAACCACAGCTCATACAATAATGGCCACCCCATGATCCTCCTCCTTAAAATAGAGAGACACTAATCGTCTAATTGTAGGAGCTTAGACGCGGGGAGCCCCTACAAGTGGAGTACGTTTTATCTAATTACTTCACTAAATCGGTGACAATGTCTGAATGTGGATGAAGTGTTACGTCTGCTATCTGCTAATATAGCTTCACGCTTTATCCCGCTACTCAGTTAACCAATTTATGTCCGAATTCGAGACATTACAAGAGCTGAGCAAGCAATTGAGAGATGAAACTCCGTCGTGCTTTTCTGTTTGTGAAATGAAAACTATCTATGCCTCCAAGTAGAAATCGAATCGATAACCATTGTAAGGTCACTTCCAATCTACTTAAGATATGTTTTTGATACATTTACGTATTTATCTTGATACATAGATTGAGATAAAATGAAAAAAATCCGGTACTTTTTTTTATTTTCCTTGTAGGAAAAATAATAGTGATAACACAAACACTATAGTTAAGTATAAGAATATATGAACTAGTAACCTTCATTTAAAATATAGCTATTACTGTAGATATTAGATATATATTTGCTATACAAATCTATTCTGCCAGGTACTAAATAATTGTGTAAATTTAATATTAAACTAACATGTTTTTCTTATAAAGGAAATATAAACATACTTATTTGTACTTATACAACCCCCACTTGTCACGTATGCAACTCAACAGGCAATCTCTAAAATAGATAGACAGTAGAGTCCTGGACCCGTATTTATAACTCGATCTTGAGATGTAATTTTCCATCATAGATGTATTTTACATTATTTTCTATTGGTTAGTAGGTACTTGGATTATCTTATCCTTAGTGCGGAAAATTCATGAAGAAATCTTGTCTGTGACCAACAACTGTCGATGTATCTAGACTTTATTAGTTATGTCCAGTTGACGTTTAAATATTTTTAGCGTCACGCTGCAACCCGCATATGGCAGGGTATGCACAGGGAACCTCAAATAACTGTCAAGACAATCAGTTCCCCATTTTCGGAAATCGAACCCGAAATAACGACACCCAACAAAAACTTAATGACGTATATCGTATTAATTATTTTCAGCGTTCCTAATATGCAATAGACTTGTAATAATGGTGAACGTACATTGCAAGGAACTGCTCAGCGGAGACGACGCCCGCAAGCTGCAAGAGATCGGGGACGTGCCGCTGGCTGACGCGCAACTGGCCTTCTTTGGGGAGTTCGTGAGATGGGAGAATGTGTTATGTAAGTGTACTCTCTTTAATCTTGTAAATCTATAGATATCTCTCGAGTGGGAATCGAACTCGAAACCAGTCGCGATTTCAGCGAGGTTGGCCTCAATAATATTAGCTATGTATTTTAATTTCGTTTCTTACTATTTGTAAACAGCGGCGGTATTATTACTCAATAACATATTGCTCATAATGCGGTGTTAAGTTCCGCTACCCAACACGCCAATACCTCCCAAATATGGCAAAAGGTTGGGAACGGTAGTGTTTTCATTTGAACGGAGCCCCACTCTGCTATATCGGGGATACAGCGTGAAGCAGAAAAATATTTCTTTTTTCTCATGTTTAGAGGAAGATGTATATGGAAACTTAAATGAGATTAACATTAATAATGCTAACAATGGTTTTAGATCTTAACTATTACGTGTATATTGCGTGGCGTGAATCATGTGCAAAGTTCAAATATAGATATCATTCCTACCATTAATGTTTGTATCTTTTATAAATAATCTATTTTTGTATATTATTATTTTTTAATATATAGCTGCTGGACATACAACTTTCCCTTTTAGCTTGTTGTAAAACTAACTTCAATTAATAATTATTATTTTGTTTTGTAAATCCAATGCTTTACATTTCGTATAGTAAAAAATGTTATTTAGAAAATGTTTTATTATTTATTAGTAGGCAGAGGTAAAGCCTAATGTTAAAACACTACGTTCTCCACTTCCAAGTAATTTTCATGCCATATCGGACTCAATGCAAAGGATATGAAACTGAGAATGGAACGCTCCTACTATATTTTCTCTATTTTCAGAGAACATAGAGAAAATATTATATAACTTTTCAAAGATCTTTTTAAGATTTTACTTTCCAAATTATATTCGTTATTTAGGTAGTTAAAACTAGTAAACACAAAATTTTACGATAACACAGAATGAACATAAAACATATTTACTGGGAGTCACAAACGTATCATTGTTTATATTCAAGCGGCCCTCGCGTTACTCATCCTCGTGTTCATGTGGAATCATACATTATGAAGGTAATTGCTTTGACCTCCCCGGGCTCCCGAGTTTCTTATTTTGTCGCGTGGCAACATTGATTGTACGGAAAGTGGATGTTAATTATGTAAATATACGATTAGTTATGATTTATTAAATTAATTATCGTTGGTTATGTATTATTTACGAATACGTCTGTGTTTTACGTTCTAGAATACGCTATGTTATATTTTTTAAGGCAGTAGGTTAAGCAAGACGATTGTGAATTTGATTTCCATTGGGGCGAAAAAAAATGTTTTCATTGACTCGCTTTGGTAGATGTAGTGCAACGTTGACTTCCGTCACCTAGAGAAGAAGACCTATGGTCTGTCTGCCTGCTTTTATACGGGATAAAGGGTGAAGCTGAAAAAATATTAATTGAATTTCGTAGAGCCATTTAATTGTTTGTACGCGAAATATTGTGATAAAATCTTAGTCCTTTAACTCTTAAAGTAAATACTTGTATAATTTTTTAAAATTTTTTAGTAATAAATATAAAAGTGACCTATTTACTAAAAAGATTCTCGACCTTTGACATTCGCCATAAAAGATCTAAAAATACCGCAGCGTCCGTACAACGCGGATTTTGTATGCAGACGCTGCTTTTGATCAATAGTTCATTAGAACCGTTACGGTTTCCGGTAATTATTTGTAGAGTTATTTGTGGAATTTGCGTAAACTAATTTTCTCTCAATTTTTGATGCAGTGATGCGTCACTCCAATTCCTACCTGGTAAAACCTTGCTCTTTGAAACCGTCCAAATATTTTTTGAAAGAATATGGTTTTTCTAGTTTTTAAATTTTAATATTGAACCTACGACCGCTGCGCAAATAAATTGAACAAAATTTTCAGCGTTGACTATATAAGCTTCCGCAATTTATTGAACTTGGCTCGAAACTGAAGCCAAAGTACCAATTCTCATACCAATGTCTTATTTGAATATGACATTTTATATTTATGCTACTGCCAAGCATAATGGTTAAGGCAAAATATGAGACATAAACAAATTTTTGGTAGCGGCCTAAAAGAGAGAGAAAAAAGTATTTGTACTTTGAAAGGAGGTCAATCTGTGCTATTAACAAACTTTTATTTATATTTTCCAGACAAAGGTTATATATAAGTATTTAATAAATTGACTACATTTTTTATTGACTTAGCGCTAGCCAGTGGCTGTGACATAATACAAATTTTTCTTTTGACAAAATATTTTTTCAAAAGACTCTATCTTCCATTTCTGGGGCACAACGGTTTCTGCAAAATCTATAGGCTATTCATTTAAATTCTACTCGAAAAATAAAAGTGACATGTTTATTATTTTATTTACTTCGCTCTGCTGTCGAGGCAAAGCGCGGCGTTGAGTTCCGCCAAACATGCAATGCCTTGAGAATTCGACGGGAATTGGAGAGCGGAGTGTCTTAACACTAGGCTCCCTTTGCCTACCCTGCCTGCGTGAAGTTGAGGAAAAAAACTAATTATAAAGTGTATGTTATTAAGAATGTAGATTCAACATTTTTTTTACGATTACAACAAATTAAAATGGAGATAACAATCGTTACATTACATATTAGCTACTTTATTTGATAAAACGCAACATTGTGGCCGGACGCTATATTAAAATGTTCGCTAAAGATAATAAAAACGTCCACTCCAGATTTATTTCGCGATAAGCCGTTGAAAATGTATGCTGGTGTATCTGTATAATAAAATGAAAACTATTTTCAAAATTTTAATATATTTCTTTAATTATTTCTGTTTTTTTTCCTTTTTTACGCTTACGCTTCTTTAACATTTTACGGGGCAGGTCGGCTTTGTTATCAATTCTTAAAATCATTTTATGTTGATTGGCAAAACCTAACGCCGCAACAGACTAGGAAAACACAGACCCTGCAAATATTGCGTGTTCAATTAAGACAAACCCATAAACGGTACGACTAGAAATTCCATATTTTTTAAAAACGTAAAATAGTCAACGTTATTGAGGATTTTCTTCTGTAATATGTAATTTGCAGTTTTTCTTACTTTTGTTTAAAACACTTTGATTAAATCACGAACAAGCTTCACTTAATACATAATTCGCTTTAACAACAAAAACACATTTGGCACTAATTATAATGTTCCTTGTCACATTCATTTCTGGCATGAATGGAATAAATTACACAAATTCTGTCTAGGAAATTCGTCTTTAAATTTATTAAGGCCTTTATATATGACAAGTTTATATATAAGCTTTATATGACAAATTATGAATAGATTGTATATAATATACATTTCTTTAATTTTTTTTCATTGACGCTATTTTTATCGGGTTTGATAAGACAATTATTGAATTGTGGTATTTAAATTAAATTCAATATAAAATGATACCCGTTTAGTATTATCTCTGTACATATTCTCTATTGCACAAAAATCTATAGAAGGTGAAGTCAACGCTAAATAATATATAGAATATTCCCTCTCAGACGATGTAACAATATTGTTTATTACATTATAATGTTAGTATTGTATGAACCAGTCACATATAATCAATAAAAGTTTTTTATTTCAGCGTTACAAAACTGCGAATCGTTATTGGACCAAGCTATCATGACTTCAGTGGACGCGAGTGCGGCGGGTCAAAGCGCTATATTACGTCCAGGGGCTGCAGATAAGAGCAATTTCAACGGGCATTCAGGTGTTATCAAGTCCGGTCTCTGCCATCTGGCGATCCCGCGCGGCTGGTCGTGGGGGGGGGCCGCGTCCCCCTTCTGCCCCATCTGGACCGAGCTCAATGTGCCTGATTGACGAATATACGAAAACTTTACTTTCACCTACTGTGCGTCCACAGCACTCGTCCTGCTCTTGCAATTCCTCCTTTTTCTATTCCATCAGTTGTTCTAGCGGCGGCCATCTTTACCAAATGTCAATGTCACTTTTGGCGCCATTTTTCCTGTCGCTCTAAGCATAGATTAAATATATTTTTAATATTCGATGCCATGTTTACAATTCCTAAATATAAATAAAATAAAATAGAAAGCTTATCGATTTCATTCAGAGTGTATATTTTTTATGTAATATTTTAGTTTATTTATGTAATTATTTTTGTAAGAGTTTAATGTACATCTGTATATAAATGTATTTAGGACAATGGAATCGTGTTTTTGTATGAAATATTGTTTTATTTTAAAAAGATTATTTAGTGTAATATATTTGCGTCCCTGATTTTCTACATTATTTAAGATTGTATGTATTTTTTAAATCTTGATTTGCTGAAGCATGTTTCGTTAAAATAATATTTTATTCTTCGAAACATCCATAATAGACTAATGAACTTTTCAATATTGTCATCTTTTTAAGACTATACAGTGTAGCGGCCAAATTTTAATAATTTTGAAGCTTGTGTCAACAAACTTAAAAAATAGCTTTTCAATAAAATAATACTTTAATTTAATTAAATATTTAGGGAAAGGGAAATCAAAAAATTGAAACAGCGTACCTGACATGCTTTCCTTGTTAGATTGTTAGCCATAATAAAGTCGGACCTACTTAAAAATTAATCGAGAAATTATATAAAATGTCTACTTAATATTTTTGTATTATAAAATTTAAAATGATCTCGATATGTTTTATTTACAGGTTATTAAAATATATTTTTTTAATATTAAATAATTATTTTTATTTTAAGAACTGAAAACGACCGCGACATTCAATACAAGAATTTCATTACCAATATTGTCGCCATATTAGTTCCTTCAAATAACTTTTAATGAAATATTTCAATTTGTACGATACAAATGTTCGTTGTCGTGACGTAATAAATAAGTTCTTTTAAAATAATATTAACTTATGACACTTAGTTTCTTAATTGGGAATTTGATATCGATGGCTGTTTAATATTTAAATAATATTTTTGTTATGATGTCTTTTTTTGTATATTACTTATTATTTCGTCTTCGCAACCAATTTTTGGAAATAAACATTGTCTTCAAATAACTTCCTCTGATCCAGTTTTTTTATACGATTTTTTTATTATTTATTATTCTAGAGTTGCAATATATTAACGCATCGATTTACCTATATTGTGATATAATGTGAATTGTAATTTATTTTTTATGTTCATTTTAGTTTAAGTGTTACGTTACCGTGGTGTAATTTATTTGGTGAATTTAAATAAAATTATAGATAAATTTGTGGTTTCCTTGTAGAAGTGACAACAAAGATAAATATACCTTCCATTATTAAGGAATATTAAACCTATAACCATAATTTGATGGATTTGATCAATATTTAATACAGATAAAAATTACTACTAGACTAAAAAAAAAGTTTGTTATTGTTGACAGTGACATTATGAATTCAACAATTTTAATTAAAAACATTAAGCAACATGGAAAAAACATTTAAAAAAGAACCTATGCTATTTAATTATGAAACTACGTACAAAAATGACTTTCGTTTCCGCGAAATCCGTGATAGTCCTAAGACAATATATGAAGTAAAGAAGTTACAAAATAAAAGTAATAAAGTAGAATATAAGAATATATATACTTTGACTCAGTGGCAAGGGGAAGTACCGCCGTTCAATCTTTTGCACAAGCCTAAAGACATTATTAGAACAAATCCAAATGACGTCCAGCAGTATATTGTAAGCATCCTTAGTTGACTTAACTTAGATGTATTAAATAAAACAACTCAGAAGAAGAACTGCCGGTTTAAAAATGAATATGATATAAGTCTCTTAAGAACATCCAACCGTTGACCGGACCTAAAATCAGGATTTGATTTGAGGTTTTTTTAGAGCCCAGCAAACAGCTTAATTTATCACATGTCTCATTCTCCGCCCGCATCCGAAATTTTTATATCAGATGAGTTATGAAGCTCCGTAATGGACGATAAGGCAGTATATCATTAAAAAAAAATGAGCGATAATGTCACGCTTGTATAATTTCTTATAATTACCAACTATTACTTCCATTGCTCCATCGTTACTGTAATGAGACACTTAATAAAAGAAAGAAGTTAATGCCAAGTCATATTTTTTTTGAGACAAAATATATTCATGATATGCTAGAAAATCTTTAACGTAATACAGGATAGGAAATCGTGACTACGTTTTTTTTTGAACTCCCTCTGTACCTCGCACATAGTAGAGTATATTATATATTTGTAAGAATTTTAGGAGAAAAGTGCAACCGTAGACCATACAGAAGCTCGAAGGACTCGCCCTTGTCTCGTAATACCGCCAGCGGTCAGCATGGACGACATCGAAGACGAACACGCTAGAAACATACTTTTCAGTGACATGTACACGAGTATTGTGGCTCAAACAGCTAGAGATATTGTAACTCCTGTGAAGAAAACACCTGAACTTCGAAGGCTGTTTCCCACAAATCCTGTTAGTTTTTTTTAGCTATGATACACCGGGTACACCGTGAAGTACCCCGCACACAGCAGGTTAGGCATAAGGAATCTTGGAACCTAGTGTTAAAACATTCCGTTCCCAATAAGACACTTTGTGGGGATTCCTTCCTTTACAAACTTTTAAATTATTTTTTTTAACAACTACTTAAAAATGAAAGAAATTGAATTGGAGATTTTACTTTTTACAATTTTGTTGTGGTAGGCACTAGTAGATATATGCTATTAAATAATAATGAGATAAAATTAACGAAGTTTAAGTAAGTAATTTTATATAACATTTCAGCTCGCTTTGCCTAAATTAAAGCCATCTTGCGTATCCCCACAATGGAGAATGGAAAGTGTCACATGGGATAAGAAGCAACTGCGCGGATATTATGATCCTACCAAAGATTTTTGGTTGAAACGAAAAATTTCGCAATAGGTATAACCACCTATAGACATTTAAATGTGAATACTAGATATATGCAAAATTCTTATTCTGGTTTTATATGTTGTATCTTGCATATTATTAATATTGTGCAATAGTAGAGCAAGTAGGTACCTGTTAGTATCCAGACATCCTAATGCTTCAAGATATAAATGCTGCTTCAAAAACATTTCTAATTTTCCTAATAAATTGTCTTCAGTTGATAGCTGAACAGATTGCAGCAAGAGTCTATATATATTTTATTTTTAGATTTAGTTTGTGAAGAAAAACAGAACGTGACGCTGTTGCTTTAAAGGAAGAATGGAATAGCAAATACCTACAAAGTCTGAATAACTTATATTTAGTTTCTTTATACCAAACGGTGCAAGGCTTATGTTATGACGAGGAACACCTAATGTTATATTATAAATTAATTTCTTCCTATTTACTTCACGCTGTATCCAGCAGATGGTAGTGACACTCCGTTCTCCACTTTTCGTCACTCGAGGCATTGCACGTAGAGTGGCGGAACTTAACGCCTCGCTTTGCTTTGTCACTAGAGCGAAGATATGAAAATAATAAGTGGGAACCCTTAACTGTCACGTCTACAGTCACACGCTTGTGTCACTGCGCTACGCACGCTCAATAAATAGTTAACATAATATTTATATTTGTCACACTTACAATTATTAATAGTTGTAGTTTACCAGTCACTAACCAAGTAGGTCAAATAAAGGCTTTGCATTTTTGTTTCTAATTCAAAATAGTAAGGCTCTTGAAGAAATATGTATGCAATACTCTTGATACTTTAAATGTTGTATATTTGTTTTTAAATAATAATATAGGATTATTTTTGAGGTATATTAAATTTTCTTTTGTAATAATTAGCCAATATAAGTTTGTAACTTAATTGTTGTTTTATCTATATATTATTAATAGCTTATTGAATAAAGTAATATTACCTACTATTTCTATACGAGGTTTTACTTATTGCACTTCAGTAGATTTATTTATGTCCTTTACTTTGTATTTGTACTCCTTTGTACAAAAACTTACGACGAAAAAAAAGCATTTTTTGACAATTACAGAAATTGATAATTCATAGACACTTTTTACAAATATTTTTTTGTTAAAAATAATTTTATAATTTCTATTATTTTACAAGATTTGCTAAAATGCCAAATCGCTATGAAGGAATGCTATTTGACTATGAAACGTCTAACAGGACGGAGTACCATGATGGGGAAGTTTTACCAATAATTAAAACCCTTCCTAAGAGAAAACCCGCCCGCCTTCGTGATGCACCGACGCCCTTGAAAGATTTACACACACTTTCTGTATTAAAAGTACCTCATGTGCCTTTTGATTTATTAATTAAGGCTAAAGATATAACTAGAACTAATCCTTGGAAAGTACAACAACGCTATGTAAGATAATTCGACTAATAAATAAATATATTTAGGTTCTTATAGATTTAAAAAGAGAGGTAGAAGCTCCCGGTCCGGTCTTGACTAATAATACTGCTCGCTTCACTCGCTGTAATGAGAAATACAAAAAAAAACCATTTTCTTACCATTTCCTTATACAATTTAAGTATGAAGTAAAAAAAATATAAAATAGCACTTTTGATAAAATAAAACATTACTTACTATTCAAAATCTTTGTAAAATGATAATAAATATACCCGTCAAAAGGTAAAGTCTCCAGACGTGGGTTGGGAGCAAGCGAAGAACACGCGACCACGTCTCGTGATGACGCCCGCCGTCAGCATGGACGATATCATAGATCCAGAGTAATTTGTTCTATATAATCTATTGAAATATATAAGGCCTGTCATAGCACACATGCACAAACGTGTCACTGTATTCGTGGAAGGAAATTCACTTCAGGAAATGATATATTTAATATTTCAATTTAGTCGTTCTGTTGTCGAGGCAATGTGCATCGTTCAGTATAAAATAACGATTCAAATAAATAACATTCATAAGTAAATTAGATAGTTTTTTAAATATATTTAATTCTTAATCAAACTTCATTTGAAGGTCACGGAAACTTCTAATAAAAGACATTTATACAACCACAGTGCAGAGAGCAATGCGCGAGGGAATCGCAGATGCTTTAATGGATAACATTAAGGCTCCACTGCCTGGACCTCCTGCATGCTCTAACCCAGTTAGATATTTATATTTTTAAAGTGCCTCTCCAAATCTTCCAACTAGGGAAAGTTGACAGTCATTTCTGTATATTTTGTCCTTTCCTTGGCAAGATGTCTAAGGCGCTGTAAAGCGCTATAAGTATATCTACGGCTTGTTTTTCGTGAGAATTATTAAACTAGGTATAATACAAAGGAAAATGAAAGTATGTTGTCTTATAAAATTATAAGTCTCATTAAATAATTATTTATTGCATTATTTTGCTAGACTTGCTAGTCCTTTGGAATGAGTAAATATATGTCTATTATGAAAATATTTTTATTTTGCAAGATAAGCCATATGGCGTTAAGTTACGAATTGTGAGAACTTCGTTCTGTTTACTATGCAATATGCAGACATGGAATTATTGTCTCTTGAAACTATTAAAATAATAGGTTTGTAACCCAATTGTGCGGATTTCAGATCACGTTAGAAAAGTTCCAGCCCCCCTTCATATCTCCCGAGTGGCGCATGGACACGGTCACCTGGGACGGGCAACAGTTACGTGGACATTGCGACCCGGATAAAGAATTTTACTTGGGACGACCGTCCAAGTAGTTCACTATATAAAACTGTTAGTTATAGTGTTTATTAATACCTACGTTTAAAATATTTTTAGTTTCAGATTTAATAAAGATTTAAGATCGAGTTGGCTCGCAGTTTCAAAATAAACCACACAAGTTAGAAAAGACCAAAACGTTTAACATATTAAAGTGACATAAACCTAAAATATATCTAAAATATTTATTGCCTTTTTTATATGTATTTTTAACACTACACTTCATACACTATAATGAAGGAGAAAAAATTAAAAAATGTGTCAATCATTCAATATTTTTATTGCAAACAACATTTATAATGCGCATAATCTGAAGTCAGTATCACGATTAATATTTTAATTAACTATTTATATTTTTATATATGTATATTATATTATGGATTAACAATCACAAACTAAAAATGAATAAAATGATAGTTTTTTTAACAAAATATTTTATTACTTCATCTTATACACTGGTGAACGAAATGTTATACAAAATATCAGATATAAACAAAAAATATATGCAATTCCAAACTTTAAAAGTTCAAGTCAAAATCATTTATGGAATTTCAATTTCATAAAAAAATACATCACATCTACATTAAATTGCGAATTTCTTTAATTTAGACGACGCTACTTCATCGAGTTTTTTTACAAAAGCAATAATTCTTCAATTTAAATTAGTAAATGCATTTTTTATCTTGTTTAGTTGGTTATAATTTGTTGGTTCACAATTTGTATAATGTGAAAATAGTTTAAAAAGCATTTAAATAAGTCAACATTTTGACTTATTTAAATGTCTTTTAAACTATATTCGAACATTGCATAAATTTATTGAATCTACTTTCAATATTAACTCTTTACTATTCGATTTAATAATTTATAAAAAAAATATTCTTAAAAAAATACTATTTAATTTAATGTGTCTTTCTTTTAAGTAAAATAATTTAAATAGAAATCGAACGCCCTAATTATATCATAATTTTATCATAATACAAGAAGCATTTAGCATACCACAATAAGTGATGTTGAAGAATAATAATATCATCTTTATGTAGAAGATACTCTATATTGGTTTTTTAAGGCAATAAACATAGCGTCGACTTCGAGTGTAAACCTGCAAACAGCCTGTTAAGCAAATACTCAGGAGATAATATAAAACTTCTTTAAAGAAACTATGATATTGTATGTATTATTTGATTTTTACAATTAAAAAACTAGATTTCTTATCTCCACTATATGAAATAAAATAAAGGTAATTTTTTTTTGTTCTTTCGAATTGTATTAAAATATACATAATAAAATAATTATAAAAAAATAGATTTAGTAGGCTTACATTCTAAGTCGACGATAATATTATTATGAAATAACATTTATATTAAACTATTAATTACATTCTATAGTATACAACTAGAAAGACTAAAATGTATCACAAAAAGTCATAGTATTATGTTCGAATGGTTAAAGGCGACTACAGACATCCTATCTGTTACAATAAAAGACATACATCAATATTTTTTATGTCAATAAAACTTTTAAAAGTAAAATTAATGTTTTAGCTACACATTTCAGTTATATTATAAAATGTAAACTAACTAGCATTTTAATCTTGATTACATATTTACCTAATTCATTAGATAAATAATTAACTTAATCAAACAAATACATAACATGGAATAATAAAGAAACATAAGCCTTTAAAAAAATAAACATTTCCTTCATATTTTATATAATATATACAAACATAAATATATTAAACCTATTATAGTGTACTATAAGTTAATTTACACCAATATTTTATAATATCTTTAGAAGATGACATATATTCTGATATAACTATAAAACATTAATAATCTTTCATTAAACATTCGATATATTCAAGATTTTTACATCACTTATATCTCAGTCTTCTTATAATTCATTATAAGACGCAGCTTTTAAGGTTTTTTTTGGCAACACGTTACTTTAAAATAATAAGCCAAATACTTAGTAAATAATAAGTCTGGATTAAAATTAATGTTACAAAAATTTAAATAAAAAATAATGTAATTTGATAAACAAAACAATGAACAAATATATTTTTTGATAAATATAAGTATATTATTATCAATATTGAAGTAACTTTCTTTTTAGTTTTGGCGTCTAATTGGAAACGATAAAGTTCTATTTAATTATGTAAAAGTAATTTATGTTTTCAATTACATAATTCATATTATAAAGTACATTGGGCGCTTTTATCCGCCTTTTGAAAGTCGCGAACACAAACCAAAATATATTTTTATTTATATTTTCATTTCTTAGTTGTTTTTATTCAAACCCATGGAAAAATCGAGATAATCAGTAGATCATATTTTATATTTACCGCGTGATACACCGTTTAACAAATCAATCAAAACGCAATTGCCTCAACTTATTAATCCTAATAAAATCTTGCAAGTTGCAATACAACAAGTACCTGTTATCCCTTATCAGCATATCGTACCTGTCACCTCTCATGCCATGTCATATCCCCGTCTCGACCAGACATATGTTGGCGAGGGCGAAGGCTGAGTTCTGTCGTACCTGGGAATTTGAATCTTTTATTAGGGTCAGTAGGCGTGTTTTAGCCGTGCGAGTCACGTCCGGGTCCAGGTTTGATTCCTCGGGATATTTTTCACGTATACGGTACAGTTCTGAGTATAGCAGACCTGTGGAAAGGATAAAACAAATTAGGACAATAAGCACTTTTAAATGGTCAAAGTCCTACAGGACCTTCTCCTGAAAAGAGCCTGCAAGAATCTTAAAAAAGACCTGCAAAGAGCAACTGGCTCTTTTAAAATATACTTTACAATAAATGTATAACAATCATAAGCTTTCAATAATCAATTGAAATCGCTATTATTGAAAAGCTTTTTATCTTTTTTAGTACCAATATTTAGCTATAACATGACGTTTTGTGAGTTCGTAGTTATGACAACATAAAATAAGATTTTTCCCACAAAAAACTGCGCAAACATCTCCAGCTAACTTCAGAGCGGCCACGACTCGTCGACCGTCCTATAAATCTCAACTCACCGATCAACAACGGCGGGTGCGGTTTAATCTCTTCCCTCGCACAATGCAAATAATTAACAGAAGTTTGCAGACATTTTGTTAGAGAACTCGGCATTTCATCAGCTAGCTGTCTTAGTAGTGCCGACAGGAACTCATCTAAATACAACCTCCCTTCGTCTAAGAGGTGCGTTTGTACGAAATCGTTTGATTTCTTTATGTTGAACGTTTTGAATATTTGTCGTAGTGTGAATTTGCTTGCCTGTAAACGAATTGGTTAATATTAAACGGTAACTTAATTATTTAATATAAGATTTGAAATATATTTTTTTGTCAAATAAATTTATTTTAAAATTAAATAAAATCTAAGGAATTCGTTTCACAACTGTCGCCAGCTAGTGGTATTTGTCACTTTACCAACGGTTCCAGAAAAGTGAAGCATGGTCGTTGTGACTTCACTCCGTTCAAGACATGGCGTGTGTGACTGAAGCACCACGCTGTTTTACTAGAGCAGATAAATAAAAGGATATTAAGCTTAAGTGAGCATTGAACGTTAGCACACAATGCCTCAAGAAATCGGCTAAAAATGCGGAACGGATAAATTAGGGAAATTGAGTGACTTCACACTAGGTTCTCAGGTTCCCTAAGCCTACCCCTCTATGTGCGGAATACAACACGAAGTTAATAAATATACATCATCAAAAAATGCACATACCCTTACAACAGCTGAATTATTGTCACACAAATGCAACAAGAAACAAGGTAGAGAACTGACTGCTTGATCCAAAATTGCTTCAGATTTGACTCTCTCAGCTATAATACCGAATAATCTTATTGAATTTTCCCTCAACAATGGACAATCTGTGTTCATAAACGGTCGTATTTTTTGAGATATTGATAGCAGTTCCCTGTCGAATTCCTTGTCCAGTTTATCTATTTCTGTTAGTAAGCGACTGAGCCCTTGTATGGCAGCGAGTGGTACGTTGTCTAGAGGTGACCTAAAAGGAATATTGTATATTGTAAATAAGCAGGACTTTTGGTTGTTAGTGTACAAATATGCTTTACAAGCGTTTTGGTCCATTCATATAATAGTGTAATAGCACTGTAGTATTCCAATACTGTAGGCATAAGTCTAGCTGTGTAAATGTAAAGAGACATGAAAGTCTAACAGTGTACCACTACCATTAGACCTCACTAGTGTCGTACACAGCAGCAATGTCCGTTGATTATTCAATGTGCGTTGCAGAATTTTATTATAATTGCATCTATTGTGTAATACACTCCACTAGTAATGTGTTATATTCAGATCCTCGCCGTAACTTTCGATTGATATCATGTAGTGATTGCATGTTTTGTGTGTATGTAATTCATTAGCGATGGTTTTTTATAGTGTGGCAGTATAATAGTGGTAGTTGGCCGGTGTACTAGTGATGTGCGGTACTCACGTGCCGACCGCCGCGTCCACGCCCTCGCTGAGCGCGGCCAGCGCAGCCGGCATTGCGGTGGCGCGCGCCGGCCCGGGCAGACGCGCCAGGTGCGCCGCCCCACGCAGGCACGCCGCGCGCACGCGCCCCGAGTCGTCACGCCACCCGGCCGCGAGCGACGCGAGCGCCGTATCCAGGATTGTAGGATTATCGTTGCACCTGTTTAGAATTATACACTTATTAATATGGAAAAGTATAATCTTTACTTTAAAAGACCATTTAAGAAACTATTCGCCAGATATCCTTTAAGCTTTTAACTACCTTACCTAAAATATACAATCGCCTGTAATGGAAAATATCTACCAAGAGCACTGCGGGGGTAACGGAAATCTAGCACATTGATCCTTATTTACGAATATGGTAGATGAACGGGACAACGGGTAAGGCATGCATTTACTGCATTTTTCAAATTAAATAATCGAACAAACCAACCAAAAAATTGCTATATCAACAAGTTAGCAGAAGAAGAAGAAGTAAGAAATGAAATAACCACTCACCTATAATGCAGCGAATCGGCCAAAAGCGCAAGCGCTGCACAGCGCTGCGGGGGTAACGGAGACCTTGCATATTGGGCGGCCTTAGCTAGTAACTTGGGTAGCTGTGCGGGTAAGGCGCGGCTGACCGCACTGCCCAGTACTGGGGTAAGTTCCAGGAGGGTGTGGGAACTGTCCCCGTGCTCTATGGTAAGGCAGAGTGAACATGCTTCTTTCACCTGAAAAAGATATTTTCATTGTTTTTTCTTATGATTGTTAGTAGTACGTACCGAAATAAAAATTTATGTAAATAAATGGAAAAACTATTCAGTATTTAATTGTTTAATCTTTTCATCTCAGCTATAAATACAAAACATAGCTCCCATAAAAATATTATTTTTTCAATTTTGACTTAAACAACAATTCCAATACGAAATAAAATAAGAACAATCCACCCACCTTATAACAATCAGCCCTTTCCAAAAACAGATTAAAAGTATTAATTGTTATTTTTGCTGGCGATAGTTTAATAGCTTCTCTGTTGGGTATAAAGCCAAATCTCTCTTGTCCTTTATTTTGAGGTACGGAGTACGCTGGAGGCTCAGCTTCTATGTAACACGCAAGAGTCGTGTATAACACTATGAAAAGATCTGGAAACTTCCCTAGGCAAATTGGTCTCATAGAATCCTCTTGTAGCATTTCGCCCAGAGCACTGATTAGCTGGAAAGATTGCTTAGTTTAATTTAACAGTATATTTAAAGTGTTTTCTTTATTATCTATATCTTGTTACCTTGTAAGTATCAACATTTAACGTTAATTGTAAAATAATATATTGGAACCCACGATACAGGAATACCTAGTGTGGGTACCATCAGATGTAATAAAAATTGTCCATGTTATTTGTTAATAAATATCTTTTATTTTATTTTGTTAATTTTTTAAATAAAAGGACTTGTCCTCACTGACTGAGGTAAGACGCACGCACAGCCGTAACCGCTGATGGTAGAAACGTGAAATTTGGACAGTTGTTTACTTTCGTAGTCTGGACATCCACTAAGACGGGATTTTAAAAAATGTTACTCTAAAGGGGTGAAATAGGGGTTGAAAGTTTGTATGGATTTTTTTTTAAATCGGCACGGACTTTTATAAAATTTGGAATTTACATTTTTAAAAGTATTTAATTGAATACGTGTTTCATCGTCTTCTAGAATTCTCCCCCTAAGGGTGCAAATAAGGGGTTGAAAGTTTGTATGGAAAAATCTTTAAATCGCCACCGATTTTTATAAGATTTGAAATTTAGACTCTTAAAAATATTTCATTGAACATATGTTTCATGGCTTATTAGAATTCAGCCCTAAATAAGCAAGCGAAACTGCGCGCGTCCGCTAGTGTTTTATAAGATATTCAAGGTGTGTGAAATTGGAATTCGTCCATCTGAATGCAGTGATTGTATCAAAGCCGTAATGTGTAGTAACCGAAAATATGTAAAAAAAATAACTTGACTCACAGTCAATGGTTGTAACGCCGCTATGTGGTGTTCTGTTATATGGTAGGGATCCTCATAAAGTTCTATGGAGGTCATCAGACGTAAGAAATTCTCGACGATCGCTTTGGATAAGCTCTCGTCGCGAGCTAGATATCTCCAGCATGATATTACACAGCTGAAAATATTTTTTTACAATGTTAATTAATTTCCTTCTAAATATTTTTCTTTCTTATGACCTAAAATTGATTTTTTATAAGAAACTTCAAAATAATAATTTTAAACGATCTGGTGACAGTGGAATAACAATAAAAATCGATCGTGATTTTAATTGTATTAAGTTAATACTACAAAGACTTTAAAATAGTATAAAATTGTAATTATTCGTATTATTTAACTGTAAGTTATGGATTTCTTAGTTGGGAAGCAAAGTTTGAAGAGATCCGGAAGTTGAAAAATGAATACAAAATTTTATTAGGAGATAAGCTATGAATAGTAAAAAAATTACATACCCTTTTAAAGGAATCCTTTGTCCTAATAACACAGCAGTAACGGCGTTTGAGTGATGACGCGTCAGTGACGTCAGCGGCCTCAAAAGCCTCTTACGAGCATCGTCAACAACCTCATCCATTGTAATTAGTAATATTTCCACTATTCTTTCAATATTTTGGAACAAATCTTGTCCTTTTGTCATGATAAACGCATCCAAAATGGAACTTATTCCGACACTTCGTAACTCCTGGTTATCGTAACCCTCTAAAAGGCTCTCTATGAATTGCATTGTATGCAAATGTGGAATTTTCTTTGATATAGTATTACACAATTTGGTACAGTAGTCGCTTATCATGTTTAAGTCATTCGTCAGTATATTGTTTTGTAAGTGTGATAGCTCTGTCATACATTCATCTTCAGGCTCTGGGATATGACCTTCATACAGATCCTGAATTTGTATAATTAGTTTAATACAATCCACTGTAGTCAATCTCACTGGGAAATTAGTATCGGCGACACCAGGAACAATGAGGCCCAACAAATATCCCAATTGTCCAAATTTGCTTGGCATTTCGTAATTCAACTTGACATTTTTCAGATAAGCATCAAAAACAACTTGAAGTATTAGCATAGAGGCCGTCCTAATCTCGTCGTTCTCGTGTCGCATCCATTCAATTAACAAGCTAACGATGTCATCAATTGTACTTAAGCAGGTCGATTGGATGATCAACTCTCTGATTAAATCATGTAGAAGGGTCAATGAATCGTTTAACGTTTTCGCTAATAGATCATTCTTGTCGCCATTTCCTTCTATTTCATATTTCCTCTTGAATGAAGAAAGTTCTCCAAATATACTGTTAAATAAAACTCGAAGTATCGTATTTCGTTCTTCGGGCAGAATTCCTTTTTGCAATTTTGTTAGCGATTTCGAAGCTTTTACGATTATTGGATATAATTCTACATTTCGCTTATCGAGATTTGTATTGTATATCTGTTCGAGAACAGCGTTTAATAACTGCCAGCGATTTCTCAAAGCCACATTATGATGGGAGGCAGGATGCAGGGCCTTTCCTATCTCATCCAAAGTAGTAATACTTGCTTTACATAAATCGAAGGGAGGATTCGATTTCAATATCTCGTACAATATCGAAGTGACGTGCTCTCCCAGTCTAGCAAGTACGTGTACATCGAGACACTCACATGCAACTTTTCCGTAACAGGTAATCACTGCGTATTTAACAGCAGAGAGTTCAGCTTCACTCTTAGAATTTCTAGCAGAGAGAAAATTCAACAATTTGTTCCCACGTTTTGCTTCGTTTTCTTTGTATGTAGCATCTAGCTCGTTAATTACAAATTCACCATGTTGTCTTGCTGCGATCCCAACCGCCTTGCTAACATACTCTACGCTTTCCATGGGTATCGATTTCAGTGCAAATAATATTATTTTAAGTACACTTTCAACTACGGCCGCGTTCGACATATGACACGCCGAGACAGCCAAGTATTGTAAGGAAACCCCTTTAACTGTTGGCGGTTGTTTCTTCGCAAGAACTTGCTGAGATATCAACGTGGATATCGTTTCTATCCACTTATTGCTATTAACTTGCTCTACAGCAGAAACGAGAAGATCTAACAGCATTCCGTGCCACTGATCTTTAGATTCGTTCTTTTCTACGAATTTAAGCAACCTTTGAATCTCGACTGTCCAAGAATTCTTTAGGTTCTTATGAATATCTCCGGAGTATTCTTCGAGGAACACAAGCAAGTTTTTATTGAGTTCTTTCTGATCTGGATCTACGACACGAGTTATGCAGCGAACAAAGACTAAATCTGGTGAACATACTTGCTCATTTATCTTTTCTGTTCTTTCCTCAGTTATTTCAGAATTATTTTGCAACAACGAGGTTAAGCATTGACTCACAGTCGACATTGATGGCGTTAATTCTTCTATAGTTAGCGAAAGGAGCAGTAAATTTCGTAATTGAGATCGCACGCTGGTAACTGTATTACACATTAGTATCAATGAACTTCTACAAGTATCATGCAAGTCTAAGACTTCAGCCTTACAAACATTTGCAGGAGCTTCGTATCCACAGTGTTTTATAATAAACTCGACCATCACAAAATCTTCCGGTGCCAACATGCAGTTTCTGTATACAAGTCCTACTATCGCTTTGACTAATAACTTTTTCATTTTGATCCCTTGCTCCATAACGATCATTATTTTCAAAATAGTTATGAATTTCGACGCGAAGTTTTCAATGAAAACCTGCGACGAAGTTGTTAGATGAGTTAGAATAATAACAGCTTTCATTCTTTCTTTCTCTTGATTGTGTCTGCAATGGTGCAAAAGATTCTCCACAGTTTGGTCTGGGAATTGTCCTGTCATATGATCGAAGCAACGAAGAACTTCGAAATGATTTTTCACTGTGTGAGGCTGATCGTAGTCCGGCTCGAGAAGGACCAAATTAAAAAGGACGTTATTGATTGAATTGATGACATTATCATTTAGCGACAGCTTAGGATTCAAAGGAGAAGGGGACAATAAATACGAAATGCATTGGCTAATACAGTAAAAGTTGATCACTGGTTTTCTATACAGCGACAATAACGAAAGGACGAACTTATTGACAGTCTCATTAAACTGTCTTTCAGATATAAGTCTAGTTATAGGTCCTAGGGCTTCTAGAACAGATTCCGATACTTTAGGTTCGTGTGAAGGCAGCCACTGGTTGTACAACACGTCAAAGACTATAGTAAACTCCGTGACAAAATTATCTTTAATGGATGTTATGTTGTCATTTTGAACGTTGTCGCCTATTTGCTCCGATACAGCGACTGCAAAGTGTCCGAAAGCTGAAATAATTAAATATTAAATTAGATATTTTTCTGTATAATAATATCAACATGAAGATAAATTAATAAATGTTATTGCTATGGAGGTGGGTTTAAATACTTCATGTATTTTTTTTAATATATATAAGTTCAGACATAAGCGACATACGGAGAACAAAGTAAGATTCTCTCTGCGTACTCCTAAACGATGCTAGGGGAGATAAAAAAGACAATCACAATTTGATCCACCTTTAAACTTGAACTAGTTAGACGAACACATGGCTTCATCCGACATGTAATATGATAATTATAAGCTCTTTATCATATTAATAAAATATACAAGCACATTGTTTTTATAAATAAATATAAATTAATTTTATAGCACGTGTATGTATGTTCGTTCTCTATTATTGTTTTATTATAAATCTAATCAGTTAAGATAATTTTCGCGTAAAACAATAAATTTTATTTTTTCTCCCGTATATAACTAGTGTAAGCAAAGATAATATGTTATGATCATTTTTCAAACAAATTTGAGATATTTGTGCATTAAGTGGCTAAACTCAACGCCACACTTTATATTAGTGTTATAAGATTAAACATAGAAAATACTTCAATACTTACCATAAGCAAACGCCTGTTTAATTCCATCTTGCTTGACCGACGGCAGTAAAGGTAGCATTTTGCCGAGGATCTCCTTGACGTGGGGCACAACTCCGTGGGTGTTGACGGCGGCAAGCGTGCCCAAAGTATGGGGGATAGTATAGTGTGGAACAGAGGCGGGAGTTATTTGATTTATTAGAGACCGAAGTACCTGAAAGTTAACATGACTGTTAATTTAGTCTCTTGTTTCTTACATTTCTTATGGTCATTGTGACGGTGGAACAGCTTCTTCCTGAAAACACAAAGACAGTGATTACGATCTCCACTTCAGAGGGAGATATTAAAAATTTTATTTTCATTCTCTCTCCTGCAGGATGACATAATTTTGTCTGACTACTGTTAAGTTTCTTCATTATTTTAACTTTTTTTATATTTATAAAAATATGTAACATGTTGTAGGCATACAACTCGCTACTGACCAGAGCTAGCAAATGAAATAAATATCATCGATTTACAATAATAATGTATGTATGTTTGATACTGCTTTATTACCACACAGTTTATTGTGCCATATCAAGAAGTACCCTAGTTGTGTATTAATGAAAGTTAAATATTTATTATGATTCAAAAAAACAAAAAAACTCTCTATTCAAGCTTTTGAATAAATATCTACAAAAAAGATTCAAGGCATTCAAACAATGTCATATTGAGTAGGTTAAGGTTAGTTGTAATTATATTATTTTACAACTTCTTTTTGTCAACATTCACAATGGGAATAAGGAAATTAGTTAGTAGAAGTTAATTTAAGAAGTTATAATATGTATGTTTATTGTATAAACATAAATAAAGCCCATAACAAATCAAAAAATAAATATTTTAAGAATTAAAAAAAATAGTTCTCATTCTGTATATAGTAAAATTAGGAGGGACAGAGGGACGGAGAAAATGTGTTGAGTAGTGGAACTTAATATATAGCTTTGTATTTTTACCAAAGCAAGGAAATGAAAATAATTTATTCCCCTGACTTGGAATTGCACATGCTATCATTTCATTTACTGTCAGACATATTCTGCACCACAATGTTGCCACTAATTTAATTGTATATTAGAATTAGATTAGATGGTGAAAGCCATAAAATATAATTAGATATTAAATCATCACCATAAAAAAATTACTTGGACAAAGACAAAGTTAATAAGGTCAAATGAAGATAAAAACTATCTAGTTATATTTACTTTAATAGGGAAAGAATTAGTTGTTTATTATCAAATTTCTTTTACTTCACATTTTTCTACATATAATAGGGTAGGCAGAGGGAATTTACTGCTAACACACTGCATTATCTGCATAATACCCAAATTTTCCACATATAATAGGGTAGGGAGAGGAAAGCTAGTGCTAAGACACTCCATTATCTACATTGTACCCAAATTTAGGCATGTAGTATTAAGTGGCTAAACTCAACTTAGCTTTTTGAGCACTGAGTGGGGAAATGAAAATAATTTATTCTACTAAGTTATTTCAATTGAAAGCCAATGTTTGTACTTAAAATGCTATCCCACTGTGCTTTTAGCATCATGCTATATTCACTTGTGAATGAATTACTTTATTTTCCTTATTCTGGTAAAAAGATAAAAAGTGTAATTTATGCCACTTAAAATGTAACATCTAAAAATAGGGCTATTGTTGGGAATACAGTGTCATAACACTAGGTTAGGTGCCTCTGCATACATTGCTACTGATATATGTACATTGGATTCAGTGTAAGGCTGCAAATTTTTAAGTATTATTATTCATATTACTTACCAGATCTAAATATTCATGGCCAATTGCCACTAAAACAGCCGAAGATCCCATCTGCACGATGGGTTCATAACTAGAATTCTCTGTCATAGCTCTGAGCATAGAATTAACAAGCTCTGATGCTATCTTTTGATCTATTTTCTTTACTTGATTTACACATGTTTGCTCCAAGACCCTAAAATGAATAACATTTAAGTCTGAAGACTAGTTGCAATATTTTATAGAAATCTTGATATTATGAAGTAATAAAAAAGTAGTAGACACATAGTACACATTGCAGGGTAAGTAGAAGGGATCTTATTTATGTCACATCATTTCTCAGTTTAATTTTTGAGATATTTTCTATCGAGCTTTTGCAACACAATAGAAAATATCTCAAGAAAAAATTCAAGGTCACACATTGTCTTTTTACCAGATCAAGAAAAGGAAATCAAACCAACAACCATAGTATTTAGCAGGCACTGTAATGCACATATAAAAACCTTCTATTTTTTTATAAATGTCATACAATTAATTCCTACCTTGAAACAGAAACCAAAACCACAACATGTTCCTATGAGAATATAATAATAAAATGCTAATCAGAACATTAATAAGCATAGTACATTAACATAATCAAGTATTACTTTATATTGAATAATACAAATATATGTATATATTTAGAGGAATAGCAGAGAAATACTTACTTTACAATATTACCCAGCTGAATTATATTGCTTTTAACTGTGTTTCTATAAAAATCGCAAAATATCTCTATCACTTCGTTCGGATGCACATTCGCTATTTTGGTCAGGGATTTAATTACAACGTTGTTAACAGCATTATCGTTATCGCCAATTGCGTTTATTAAAACGGTTACGGTGTCTGGAAAACAATAATAAATATAGTTGAGATTAGGCAAACATATTTACGAGTCAATAATAAATTTTATAAATTTATGATTATTCTATTACCTTTTAAGCAGTCTGATTTCGACGAAGTCATGTTTGCGGCTACATTTACTTGTACTAACAAAAGCACTGCACCTACAAAAGGATATTTTATATATATTTAAAGCTTCAAAACAATGATGTAGGACCTTTCTTATAAGACTTCTGTCAAAGTATGGCAACGCAAAATGCAAAACTGCTGTCAAATAATAATTTGACAACTGACGTTTTTAAATTACGTGCTCGGGGTGCTGCCATTACATTTTACTTAAAAATATAGCGTATAGTAAGAAACTCATATAAATATATAACATACATATAAATATATAAAATGATAAAAATTAAGTAAAATTATAATTATTATTCTATTCATTTTAATATTGCTATGTATTTTTGTTCTTGTGTTGTCTATGGTCATATGCACGTAACGGATATACGTACTATAAAATATTATTAAATTTACTTTTTCTTTTTTTTAAGGCGGCATTTTTAAAATAACAACTTTTAAATTTGGGAATAAAACCAATATCTCATGTATCTCGTTATGTTTAATATGTTATTATCAAATACTAACACATATTTTTTATTCTATCTATAAAATCAAATAATATTCATATTCTTTAATAGTTTTTAAATTTGAATTCATTTATTTTCTTTAAATAAATAACCAGAAATGCCATGAAGTATATTTATTTTATTATCTTTTGACTAAAATTATGAATTAATATAAACATATATATTATAACTACAAACGTTATTTCAATAACTTATTAAATATTGAAGAAGATACTCAAATTTCCAGTGTATATGTGGACTCAGCCTTATGATCTTTACGCTTTAATCGTTTCGTTTAGTCTATGCTTTTTATTGGAAGAAGGCGGGCAATGATTCCAGTTTTCTACTGCATTTCGATTTCATGCAAATCGCGATTAAAGCAGACGTGCACTTCCATTGATTGTCAAGATTTTCATTAATAAGGAAAATCTTATTTTAGTCTAAATACTATTCAGTCACTTTACAAAAGTAATTTTGTTTCCAAATTCACGTACGACTTTCACCGGATACATCGATAATTAGATTAGAGCACTGGTTGCAAATAATTTCACATATCAATGAATAAATCTTACAATGTACCCGTGCGTATGGTCAGTTACTGATATAACTGTGTGATGTACTGTGTGGTTCGTTTAAGTGACAAAGCAAAAGCGTCGGCTCCCACTCAACACTATTATCCCATCCGTGATTACGTTCCGCCGGGAACTGGGTACTTGGGTTAGTCGCCGCGGGGACTCCAAAGCGGTAAATACGGAGTCGAAAATCCTGCTACGCATCATTTATCGTCAGAATTTCGGTGAGTCTGCGTCCACATTAGTTAGCCTTTGCGTTCCGCGTTGTAAAATCGGGCGTTACTCGCGAACTGACATTGAAGATCCGATCAGCTGCCATACAGTCTTAAAATAGCTGTAAAATATCGAGCCCCTTCTGGCAGCAGAAGCAATCAGCTGATTCCTACAATGTTTTAATTATATCCAATTAGATTGTTACTTCACCGGAGACGCTGTTCGTAGTTACTAACATAAAACGTACCTTATCGTTAGATAACATTGCTATAAAATAGTGAACTATCTTGACATAGATCTAGTGAGTATTTGAGATTCATTTTTTGCAGACTTGAAAATGGTGCAGCAAGATTTGACTTAGGTGTCGGGGACGGCGTTACATGAGCTAGTGATGGCTGTGGAGTGCACCAGGGTGTGAAACGCGGTCGAGACAGGCTGACTGAGTGATAGTGCAGTGTTAGTGTAGTGTCTAGTCATAGTGCGTGGCTCTGAGCCGGGATGCCATCAGTCATGTTGTCTGCAGTACTTGAAGAGGAACCTGACCTGTATGAGGCGTTTCCTCCTCATGTTGACCCTACTGGCATCACCATTTTAACTGACAGTCCACCAGGTAACTAATATTTTATTAGATTTAGAGAATAGACAATTAGTAAATAATGTTTTGCCTTTTAAATTAAATTTTAAATATAACTTAAATAATATATTTGCAATCTGTAGTGAACATAACACATATATAATTTATTTTTCTATATTTCCAACACCCTGTGTGATATGATATTTGAATTTAATCTTTAAGATAAATATAAAATACATAATAATGGAATCTACTTCAAGATGTTATCTTCATATGACTTTATACTGTGCAAATATTTTTATCATTCATCATTAACTGAATGAACTGATATCTAAGGGAGATAAGTTTTGTTCATAACTCAAGAAGTGAGGCTGTCTGTCTGCAAGTGCAACTATTGTGGGTTCAATTCCCACTCGGTGGAATGATTTACTTTTATTTCATTGCTTGTAAGGAGACATTAGGCACATTTCATCACTCACCATGCAATCAATATCACTCACTCATGCAATATCTTGAAAATTAAGCAGTATGCAGGAAGCGGAGTGTCTTAGCAATGAGTTGGTTCTCTTTGTAATAGATTTGTAAAGTATGCAATCATTTTTTAAACTTATATATAATATGTTGATAGGCTAGCATCTTAAATCTAAAATAGATATATGTACAATAAAGATTTATAACTTGATTGGCTTTAAAAGATTTGACCCTTACATATTAGTTGGTGTCCTTTGGCACTGCTCGGCATTTATGTACGGCAAGTATACAACTCTAAATTCACTCTTTTAACTATTAAATAAAATAAAACATTTTTGTTTTAAATAACAGAATGGTTCATTTAAATATCCTTCATAAAATACAAATTCAATAGACAACCATTTAGAATAAAGCATAAATACACTTATATATTATGTATATAATATACAATAGTAGTCACAATATATTTGTTCTTCATATATACATATATGTATGTCAAAAGAATTACCAAGACTGCTTATGCAATATATTTGAAACAAGGTTAGTTTGTTTATTGTAAATATGTTATATATTAAAAGTTGATTTTATTATGATATAATAATCACTCAGAGGAATGAATTCTTTTCATATCTTTGCTGATAAAATGATAAGTAATGGTGTTGAGTTCCACCACTCAACATGCTATGGCTCGAAACTAACATTAGGTTCTTAAAAGAACCTTGGGCCAAGGCCAGTAAAACTGAAATAAATATAAAATATTTTCATTACGGCCTATTGATTAGCAGAACACGAGACCCAAAAACCCAAAAATTGATCAATTCAAACAGGGAATACCCCTACCACACTTTAATATTAACAAATTTCACTTGCACAGTTATTGTCTGATCACAGTCCCAATAAAACATGTACGATGATAATCTACGTACAGTACAGCCGACGAGTCGTGGCCGCCCTGAAGTTAGCTGTAGATGCGTGCCGGCAGATTTGGTTTTAGGATTTTTTTCTTACTTTGATTATTTTCTTTCCGAGTGTACTATGCACAAAGGTTCAGTAAGCCTAACTTCAAGCTGGCCACGACACGTCGGCCGTACTGTATTGTAGGTGTCTATGATGAAAACGGTCATTTTGACACATTTAAATTGTAACCATTAATATATCGTAATTTCATCAAAGTTGTTGGCTTGGCTCACTCCACCTCTGAAGCGAATTTTGAGTACTTTAATGTCTTACATTTTTCCTCATATAATAACAGGATAATTCCACAACTACATGTTCTAATCGTGGCGCTCCGGCGCGGCGTCTGACTGTAATCACCACTGTTGTAGGTTTCATTCTCACTCTAGGAAAGTATATTTTTGGCTCTAGTAACAAGTGTGTCATTGAGTTCCGCCACTCAAGCCGGAATGTCTCGAAAATAGGTCGGAATGTGGTAAAGGAACTGGCCTTACATTCGTGAGTCCTCAGCCTCCGCCAACCATATATGATTTTAGTTTAAATAATCAAACCATCTGTGAGTCATTAAAAAATATTGAAAATATAATTTTGGAAAAATTATATATTATTCTTTGATCAACACAAGGAACATTTGTAGTGCTTGGCATATTGTACTAACAACAGAATAAATAGTAAATACATGAACTGGTGGACTAACAAACTTTGAATTTCTCATTAAGCCAGTGTCCAGTATCAACAAACTAATGCATGTTTCGTAAATTAACGATATTGTGTAAATAAGTGGCTGGATGAGGCGTATTTTGCGATGGTCGCAAATAATAATGAAAAATGGAAATCTGTTAACAATTTCATTCAAAGTGATATGTTTTTTTTATTTACTCAATTTAAAGTTAAAATAAAAAATATGTTATAATAACAAAGAACAAGCTTACTAAATCCAAGACTAAGAAAAATGATAATAGTAAATGGTATTAAATGCTGTTGATGTTCATTCACTACTGTAAAGTGTTGAGTTTCTTGCTGTCTCTTCACAGCAGAACTGCCTTCGGAGCTGTTGGTAGCTTCCTCTAGGACCGATACTACTGCCATTTCTATGTATTGTAATGGCCCAATTGAAGAAAAGTTATTTTGATTTTAAAATAAAATACTATAATATAAACTATAATCTGTATACTACCTGATGTAGAATATTTATTCGACTTTTTAAAATTTTCGGCTTTATACTAAATGTGAAATTATAATGACTAGACATTTCGTAATTCAATTGTAATTGGCACCTGTAAAAATATCAGTTGGCAAAATGTTATTTGTTATCGAAAATTGTACTAATGTAGATTTTTGTCGCGTTACGCTGAAGGAACATAATCTTTATAAAACCCAAGAGATTCTATTATTTAGCTCATAAATACGAAAATTGCTTGAAATTCAGAAAAGGGAAATAGAGGAAATAACACCATTATTGACAAGAACAATTATTGCATTTATAACTTATAGTTTACTAAGAAAGTTTAAAAATAATGATAATAAATACCGCGCGCGAGTATTTGGTTGCAATTAACACGTCACCAGGTTTATAAAACTTATCTTCTGAAGAATATGAGATGAAAAATTTAAAATTTAGAAAAATAATTAGTAAACGCGACAGGTTTTGGTCGATTTCCACTGAATTTTACGCAATGAAATATTTAATATTTTCGCTTTGTTAACGAGGCAAAGCCCAACATTGGGTTCCGCCACTCAATACACAATATCTCCAGAGTTAAGTGAAGTACAAGTGGCGAACGGAGGTTTCTTAATGGACGCGGAGTGTTTAAACAATAAGTTCGCAGGTTCCCTCTGCCTACCCTGCTTGAATCTGAATAAAAAAGACATGAATTGATTCTTTCCTTACTTACCTTAGTTCTTTGAATTCACATGGAGTATACTTTGTTTGTACGACACCGAGACGTTGTTTTGTACAAACACATGAAACAATGCTCCACCTTAACCTATCCAAGAATGTTTGTTAGTTTTTCGCTATCTTATGTACATATACTCGATGACATATCCATAGTGGCGTAGTGAGAGAGTATGTGACTGTTCAACCGATAGTAGTGGGTTCATTGCAGATTGCAGAACGCGATTTATTTAAGTAATGCATAAAAGATAGGTACATTAATAAATAAAATAAGTATAACACACACTATCATACATTATATAGCTCGAGCAAGCGGAGCCGAGAGCGGGTCCCTAGTATAATAAATTAGCTTAACAATTTCAGCCGTTAGCCATCTCGAACTTCGCCGTCTCCATATACCTATTTAAAAGATTATTTTTTGCTATACGATGCTTAAATTTTGCGTTATGTAGGTATAAGTATGTAGGTTAAACATAACTTGGCGTTTTGTTCTGATGCACGTGTACTTTCACTTTCTATGCAACCCCTCGGAATTCACCCTTACCGTATTTTCTCTTGAATACATAGACCACACGTTTATTTGGAGTACTAAATAATGAATAAGGACTATAAAGGACAACGATGTATTTTTTTTCGCTTTCGACAGTTCTTCATACATAATTTTATTGATTTTACTTCTCTATGTAAATTATAAAAATAGATTATACATCTTTTTTATTTAATATAAATATAGATAATTTATTTAACTTCCCCATAACACCTAATGTTTATATCATACTATGGGTACTTTAATCAAGGCTGGTACAAAAATATTTTAAAAGGTGTTAATGGAAAATTATTTAAATTCGTAAAACTTGTGAAAATACCAATATCGACCCTCACTCAGCTTCGCCCTGATAAAGTTATTGTTATATAATAACCAACCTTTGAGTAAATCTAATGAATAAGCTATATTACTGTAAAGTTTCATCTAAATCCGTTCAGCAGTTGTAACATGAAAGTGGAACAAACATGGTGGATGTTTCCTTTCACATTTATAATATTTGTAGGATATTGACACTAGCAGAATGTATATCCATATGCGACAACGAAATGCTTAATATAAATAAAATGATTATTTATTCTTTTATATTGACATTTACGTAAAATTTACATTAAAAAAATATGTAACAATTTATTATAGACTGCGAGGCGCCTTCTTAATTATTTCGTAAAGATATAATTTTGTTGTCAATGAATATAATAAAAGACAAGTTGTGAAAAACGATTTGTTGCATTTATGTCAATTTTATTGCCACCATATGAGTACTTGTTTATTGCCACACAGATTTAGTGATAAGAGCGAGACGCGATGTATTTGTAGTTACTGATAACGATATAACCTAGTTCGCTTATACAACTGGCATTTATCTTCAATAATATCTAACATTTATAGTGTTTTCGTTTATATATAATATTAATATCTTGTTACTGAATGACTGATAGACAACGCGCAGCCGCTGCTGCGAGTAGAAAGCCGAATCTGATAATTTACATTATAGTTAAAACTGAAAACTTAAAAAAATATGTATTATACGTACCGACGATGACCTAACCAATATGCATTTAAATAAACTTATATACCTCTCTAAGGAAGCAAAATTATATATAAATTCAATTAGTGCAAAATGAAAGAAACGAAGACCTTATTCACTTCTTGGTGGTATTTAAAAAAAGCATGTATGGTAGTGCCCTTGGATATTTCGAACGGCACTCCAATGGCACACGTTTCCGATAAGTATCGAGCTTCCGGTTGCAGTACTCGACAACACTGTGCCAAGTAACAACTTGAATTTGTAGTAAATTTATGTTATAACATAAATTTCAGGGTTTTGAAAGAAAAAGAAGTATGGAAATTTTATTTCTATTAACTATTGGGATATAGAGAAACGAGTGACATATCACTATTGATCATTCTGTTATAGCAATAAGTTTACATAGTAGGTACTACCTAAACATCACTTCGATATTTAATGCAGATAATTTGATTGATTTTTCAGCTGTCTGCTAAATGCCTCATTTAGCAAGATATGCAAAAAGATCCCAATTTTAAGACACTCTGTCTTCCGCGTTCGGGTGAGAGAAATTGAAAATAATTTATTCCTTTAAATGGGGACCTCACAACCATTGCGTTTACAGCTGCTCTACGCGCTGTCAGCCACTGCTCCATGATCCTCTTATACTATTTAAAATAATAATTAAAGACTTGTTTTTTACCGAAAATTAAATTCGCTTACGATTGTTAATAATTAAAGTTACAAAATTGCAACATTTCGATAAATTAATACGAAAATTTTTAACCTCCAGTCGAAAAATAATTAATAATTAATGAATTAATAAAATTAACAATGATTAATTCTGAGTCGACATTTTATGAAAGGCATATATTATACATATTAGTACCGTTGAATTGACTGAAAGTTTTAATTTATGACGTTGGGTCACCGCCTGACCCTTCCTCAATGTGAAGCTATTTCGAAATACGCGAGCATGGTGCGATGCTATAACCAATGCAGAGGAAGTAAATACAGTGGGGGGAACACGCCACCTGGTGAAACGTTCAATATAATGTACTTTGTACCTATGTAAAGATTTTTTAGCTATTAAGGAACATAGAAACATAATGTTAAAACAATCCTTTCGAATTAAAACAATTCCGTTCCCCCTTTCCAATTAAAACAATTCTGGAGGCATTGCGTGTTAAGTGGCGGAACTCAACGCCGCACTGCCTCGTTACTATAGCGAGGAAATGAAAATATACTTATAACATCTTTACTAATTATACTAGTATATGTTAGTATAGGTTATGTTTATTTTGATATTCTCTTTGAAAAGAAAAGTTGCACAATGAATCCGATATTAAATTTTATGCCATATTTATATATTTTAATATTATTTAATTATTTATTCGGATTTATAGCAATTAAATTGTTAAAAGTAGGTGCCTACTGTCCAATTAGTTTTTTTTAACTTTTAAATAGAGGCCTTGGCTTATATGTAACATTTAAAACATTAACTTTTGACATTAAAAAATGCACATTCAATTTTATATAGTAAGTAGGTCTAGCCATTGAAAATATTTGAAATACGTAAATATAAAAATACTCTGAAATGGGAAATGAAAGATTTTGAAGCGTAGAAAAATTTTAACGACCATCATTTGAAACGACCTGCCTGTTAGAAACTATCGAAGTGCTGAATTTAGCCATACTTTTTTATGGCTAAATTAGCTAGAGCGAGAGGTAACACGAGCAATTATTCCTTCTTTAGTGTGTAAATAATACTTTAAAAACCAAATATAAGTTATAAAAATAAGTAATAAAACTAGGTGGAAAATAAAGAACAGAGTGTCTTAACACTTATTTCTCTTTGCCTTTTATACGTTGTTGCCTATATGTTCTTTTTAATTTACTGAGAAACCTTTTGCGCGGTCCATATTATTAAAAAGTTTATTTTCACTCCTCGCTGTTAATCAAACCGCAATCAAATATAGCTTGAACACTTTCAAATTAAACTCGGCAGTGTTTTTTGCTTGGCGCTATTTTATTAAGTATGAGATTATACTTTTTCTGAACTATAAATTGCCGTTTTTTGGACAGACTGACGCCGCCGGTTACTTTCTAGTTTCTATAATAATAATTAGTTCAATTTGACATAATTATGGTTTTGCACAGCGAAATTTTTGTACGCTGTCACAATTTTTTTCTGTCTTTATTTAATGGTACCAAAAATAAATATTTATAATAAAAATCACTCATAGACGAAGTTATATTATAACTAGCGGACGCGCGCAGCTACGCCTGCTTATTTTTACCCTTAGGGGTGAATTCTAATAAACCATGAAACGTGTGTTCAAAGAAATATTTTTAAGAGTCTAAGTTTTTATAAAAATCGGTGGCGATTTAAAGATTTTTCCATACACACTTTCAACCCCTTATTGGCACCCTTAGGGAGTAAATTCTAAAAACCCGTGGAACACGTGTTCAATTAAATATATCTAAGAGTCGGAATTTACAATTTTATAAAAATCGGTGCCGATTAATTTTTTTTTCCATACAAACTTTCGACCCCTATTTCACCCCTTTAGGGTTCAAATTTTTCAAAATCTCTTCTTAGTGGATGTTCAGATTACGAAAGTAAACATCTGTCCAAATTTCGCGCTTCTACGCACAGCGGTTACGGCTGTGCTTGCGTCTTACCTCAGTCAGTGAGGACAAGTCCTTTTATATATATAGATTATGTACGCACGATGATATATATAGATTATGTATGCACGAATGAACGATAAAACAAATGTTTTCGCGTCTTCTTCTGTTCTTTTTTGTTTAAATATAAATACATTTCCAATAAATGCCATGACAGTTTCGGTAATCTGTTCTATTCACGGTTTAAAATCTACCCCAAGACCTGCATTCTGATGGTCGCGGTGGATGCCTTCCAATAACCGTTAAAGTGCAATGTTATATATAGCATTCGTATTGTTCGTTACCTTGAGGTATTCATAAAATACATGCTAATGTATATTTGCATACGAAATGCATGTTTAGTTAAAATCCAATCTTTTATTTAGGGCAAGTATTTTTATGCTAAACATGTCAATATAAAATGTTTATTGACTCCAGAAAGAACATTTATATATTTTACACAAAAAAATGTATGTAATTAGTAGTAATAGTGAATTGTATATTTTTATTCTTTTCGCATTTTCTCAGTCAACGGGGATGATGACTTGTTTTATATAGGTGATTTCCCTGCGGTAAACTTTGTGAATCACATTTTAAATACATACATAGTTTCAGGTTGAAATAACATTGTACATGCTTTAAAGTTTCATTAGTTTACATATTTAATATTATAACAGAAGAAATACTTGTTTGAATTCATTTTCTGATAATTCGAGCTTTAAATATTATAATTTGTTAGAGCTCAGAATAGGATATAAGCGATGTTTCGAATCTAAACTTTTGATTTAGTAAAAGTTATAAGTTATTTTTAGCAGTCGCTTATAAACTATACCTACCTAGATAGTATTTGAAAAATTAAACATGAAACAATATGTTTTTGAGATATTAACGACATATTTAGAAGTCGTTAAATTATGTGGATTAGCGAACAAAGAGCAATTAATGTGAATTGCGGGCGATAAATTGTTTATTGATGTGTGGGAAAATCACGTGCGAAGCGTCCAAAATAAAGTGAAGGATCTCATATTCTGGAACTAAATTAGATTTTGAATAGTTATTTTAGCTTCACCTTTTACTCTTTTCGAGGCAGCATCAACCTCTTCATACTTATTTTTATTTTAAATAGACTTACAAACAGTTTTGATTCACTTATTGTTTTCTACGATAATTACTTTCAAAAACTACAATATGATATTATGTAAATTAAAAAAGTGTTTTTTATGAATCTGTTTAAACTATGTTTTTAACATTGTTACTTAGTAATTGCTTGAATAGTAGTTAGTTCTACATCTGTCAAAAATATATTTTTGGAAAATAATAAATGTCTATAGGAAAATAAACTACACTCCATAGATTCGCATGGATAGATCTCCATAGATCCTATCGCGTTGCAGGATGTATATGAGCCCGGAGTATGGGCTGGAATATACAATTCAAATTGTGCCTTAAAGGGGGGAATTTAGAAACGCAATATGGCTCACCTCTACTGTCCGAGGTTCTCTCCCTTAATACAGTATTTATAATTCAACCTTTTTCCACGAAATGTAATAGAAATGTTTAATATACGAGAAATTATATAATCACTAATCACATATTATGCTTGTTCTGGTTAGCTCATGTATGTACACTCATATATTACATGTGTATTTGAATATGTCCAATATTGGCGCAAATTATCGAGATCGTTCTTGAATGTAAATATTGATACTCCCTCACCTTAGGACTGTAATCTTATCATAACACACACTGCTCCGAGTTGCAGTAAATTTCCAGAAATATTATTTTCAGACTTTCATCGCAGTTTAATTTTTTTAAAATTGATACTTCTAAGTAGGATAAATTATAATATTTCTTATGTAAGTAGCTGTATACTTTTCCCAACTATAACCAATATATTGCACTTATTAATTGATTATATTGCATTTATTTTAACTATTATACTTATTGTATTGAAAATATAAATAAGTATTGAAAATATTATGAAGCTGTATTTTATTATATAAAAAATATATTATTTAAATGTCTATGGTTCCACTAGGTATTTCACTGTCAGACTGCTGAGTTTATTGCTTTACTTCTTACAATCGAGGTATTATACCTCTCAGCCGCCAGTGGAACACTATAAGTACGTAAATACGCAATTCATCTACACTGAATAATACATTTAAGATTTGACTTCGATAAGACGACGCTTATAGTTTCACAAGATGCTATTGTGATTGGCACAGAATATTTCAAAAGCTATGGCCTATAGAGTCTTGATTTATATTTAAATTTCTTCATTTTCTTCTAAATGGTGTCGAGTGTTTACCCTCATTTTTCCCGCATGAAACACTGGTCGAGCCGCGTAATGTGTTCTCGAAGGAGCAAGTAGTGTTCGAGGTATTTGGACGTGTTTCAGAAACTTTTCCTTCATTGTTACAGTGAAATGTTTACTGTGAGATTTGAATTTATATTAGTGAATCATATAATTTACTTGATTAAAACTAAAATAAACGTAAAGTAAGAAAAATTCTGAGTAATCTGTTTATTTTGTTTTAATCTTGTGGATTGTTGTTATGATTGGTCCCATTATTATGACAAATTTATTTTCCAAGGGCATTTGTAACTAAAAAGACAATAAAGACAACGGCAAACGCAAAATAAAATATTTAATAGAAGATCGTTCTAAACACTAGATACTTTAATTGAAATAAATAAAACAAATAAAATAATCATGCTGGTAAAAATGTTTCAATTTGATTTTATTATATTTTAAGGTCGCACCCCTCTCGTCATAAAGAAGGCTTTCTTTAATATTGTGATTTTCACAATTATGTTTCCACTTTTCGCTCATTGTATGGTTATATCTCTGACAATATGATATTATGTTTATACTATATGTAGGTAGGTATACAATATTGGTAATTATAGAAAATTCACTCTTTCTTTTTCCGCATAGAAAGATAGACGCAGGGGACCCAGTAAGTGTTAATACACTCCGTTCCCCACGTTTCGCCCATTTTTTTGAGACATTTCATGTTGAGTAACGGAACTCAACGCAGCGCTATGTCTAACAGAGCGGGAAGATGTAAATATGTGCCCCTGCACCACGAAAGACCTTATAGATAACAATAAACAGTTTCTGTGTGTAACAGACAGTGGTGACATCTCTAAATAGTGCAGAGATTTAATGCGCCGTCACAATAAGACATACATTTAATTGCATATAATAACATTTACGATCGTTCTCGTTAGATGTCGGATGCCAGCCAACTTTGTTTTGGAGTGCATTTAGTGATTCGTTAAAGCTTTTATGTTTTAATATGGCTGACTGTACTTAAATTAATAATATTAAATTATTAAAAATATGTAAATAGTCGAATAGGTAATACTTGTATATGACGACAGATATGGAGATATAAAGGGTTGATGACGAATGATTGCTTGATTATAACACCGAGAAACGAGCAAGGATTGGTACAGCGAAGCGGCCCTTTCTCTCAGTTATCTACATGTGTGTGTGCTATATACGCGACTTGGTTGGATCCTCACTCGAGAAAATGGAATATTTATTTACATTTATGTTTCCATTTCTTCGCTCTGGTGTCGAGGAAGGCGTGGCGTTGAGTTCCGCCACTCAACACGCAACGCCTCCAAAAGTCGGCGGTAAGTGAGGAACGGCGTGTTAACACTAGGCTCCCTCTGCATACCCTGCTGTGTGCTGGATACAGCTTGAAGCTGATTTATTTTTTAGATTTTAAAATATTTCATGGAAATAAGAAGTAAATTTTGTCGTATTCAAAATTGTAAAAGGAATTTTACAAAAGTTCGGTCGGTGTCGTCGTAAAGAATGGTTCGGGTAGACCTAAATTAAATATAATAAAATATATGCTATGTAAAACATTATACCATTTATTTATAAAGACAATAGGATCTTTAGGGAATTCTACTGCACTTTGTTAGCTAGCTGCATATAATCTTATATAGGCTAAAGGTGCATAATATCTTGGTCTCTCACGTGGTGATCATTATGTAATAAATATTTAAGGAGGCTCCCATAATACAAATTCTATTTTTTTGCCGTTTCTATAGATAATGGTACGGAACACTTCGTGTGCGATTCGGTTTTTATTATTTGTTAAGTGAAGTAGTGACAAAAGGATCTCTTACAACTGCGAAGGATGACATCTTTTTGGGTATACCCAAATACAACTTCTTTGTATCTATCCCATTTTTTCATATTTATCTATCTATGTGTTCGAGGAACCCATTACGTCCTGTTATTATGTGAAGTCTTCCAGCAAGGCAATTCAGGACGATATCGTTCTTCTCTCCTATATTATGGATTAAATATGTTAAATAGAAATATAAATATTCTCCCAAATTGAATTTGAATCCACTACAATTACATGTCACGTCGTGATTGCGCCAGGATAGCGAAATCATAGCAATTTGCTTATAAATGCATTATTTTCTTTGTTTCTGTGCATAATTACACAATGCTGGGCAACTCCTTGCTTGATTACTCATCAAGCTATAGTGATAAGTCATGCAAAGTTGCTCTTTTCATTAACTTGATATTTTATATAAAATAAGTTTTACTTTTGTGAAATATATGCTATCCTGTAAATTAGAAACTAAAGAAACCTTAGAAACTTCCCTGCATAACCAGGATAGGTAGAGGGAACCTAATATTAAGATACTTTGGTGGATACTTTGGTTAGTGAGGAACGCCTCACTCCCCATTGAATTTTTTGAACACAAAAAAATTAGGTCATTATGACTAGTTAAAACATTTTGAAAACTGCTAGACATAGAATTTGTTAAGACTTCTTCACCATACAGTTAAATTTAGTTCAACTAATTGGGCCAAGATAACGTTATCAGTGGCGGTTAAGCATGTGATTATAAGAACAATTGCTTAAAAAACATATATTTTACTTTCATTTATGGTGCAAACAGACATCAAGATATGACTTTTTTTAAATTCCACAATAGAATTCTTTAAAAAACATATTTACTCTGTTATTTTTAACATAATGTTTAATTAATGATTTTGAACAACACTTAAATATACACAAACACTCTTGGAGTATTTTTTTTATTCATATAATTAAAAATAAACAAAGTACAATTAAGTTTAAATTTAACTAATCGCCGAGACTGCAGTATGATAACCTCGTTATCAGTTGCGGTGGCACTTAACACTTCATTGCTTGCGTTCTACTCGAGCCAATTTCTAAGAAACTATATTATAGTATTTATTTATATTTACATATATTTTTATTTTATATTTTATTTCTATTTGAAAAATATTTGTTTATTTTTATTACAAGACTTTTCTTTAGAAATTCGTATTACTGTCGTAATTGTTTCGTGGATAAATCTGTATGACGAAGAGTACTTTGGCTTCTCTCCAAATCTTGTTCTGCTGTATCCAAAGCTATTTTTACCTATGCACATGGTACTTAAATTAAATTTTCGGTAATTGGTAAAAAATAAACGTAGTTACTTCTCTGTCTCATTAAGGTCTCTCTTAATTAAATTTTATAATTATATTTAAAACAATAAACTATTCAATATTAAGTACAAATTCTTATAGAATTAGTTATTTTTGTCTTATTTTCCTCTTCATTGATTTTAATTCATATTTTTTAGATTACATAAATTAGAAATATAAATGAAATAATGTGTTTATAAAAAAAATTGTACCAGATAGTTTTAAGTATTTTGTATGGCTAGTGGCGCGTTACTGCGGCGGTCCAAGCGACCGGTGCAGAGATCGCACGGTCAGATAAACATTGAATGTGTAATAGCGTCGGGGCGCGCTATCGTATTTTCCGGAGGCTGTCGAAGCTTGCAGCGGCAGTGCCGCAGGCGCGCGCGCACCGAAAGCATGTGCCCCGCGCCTCCGCGATGTACATAGAACCGGCCGCGTTCCGCGCACAGAGCGCAGAGTCCCTCGCGCCCACTGAACCCGCTATCTGGACGCAGTGCTTACCCTCCCCATTGTTCGCAGGCAAGAAGGCCCCGCTCAAGACCTTCGAGGAGCTCCAACCCCTCCTCCAGCAGGGCCGCAAGCGCGAGCTCAAGCTCTTCATCAGGGAGAACTCGTGGCCCATCAACAGCTCCATCCGCGCCGCCCTCTGGCCGGCCCTGTGCCGACAGCACCAACATGGCAAGTCTATGCTCGACGGTTTCTACTGGGACATGGTTACACAGGTCAGTGATCTCTCATTATGCAATATTCGTCGTCACAAGGTTGCCCACTCTCACCGTCTAATATATAATTCTTTTGACCAATAACGCTTATCTCGCAAAACCGCGTACTAAATCTACTGAAGGTCACGTGAGTTTAGTTCGCTCGGCGCCGCCCAAATGTTTGTGATATTTCGCGCACTCTGATAACGTCTCGCGAAGGTCGTTTTCTCATTCAGGTAGGTCTACGCTGATAAGCAATTAGGCATAACAATCTCTATAGTAAATGCTTGCTCGCGAAATTCTAAATAACTAGGTACATCTACACTATTCTCAATTGACAATATAGTGTAAATTATTTTACTTGTCGGGACAAATAATGGAGTTTCTGTTTAAGTTGTGTGCATAAAGTCCTTGGCCAGCGTGTCTACGTGACTGAAAATTTAAAAAGAAATTACGTCTCGCGTACCGAAATATACCTCTACATACCAAAATAACGAAATGATTTTGCTTTGTTTAAAATTCAAAAGATAAATTTTGATTTGTTTTTTATATCCTTTATCGATGGGATAAAAAAAGGATGTTTCTTTGGATAGGGAAATTAGAAAGTAGGCAATATTTTCGGTTCAATTTAATTTTAGGTTTAATTACAAATAATATGTTACATTAACAATCAATAAACAAATAAAAACATGTTGATTAAAAAATTTAAACCGGCTTTGCCTTATAAAACTTGAAAGTATCTCCACGCGATCGGAACACATTTGGGCGGTCGCTCGAGTCCTTGCGTTCGACATCAACGTGCGCGCGTCCACCGCGCCGCGCCGGGGCGTCTCTCGCATCACAATTAGTTACGACCAACAATGGCCCGTCGATTATACACCTGTTAATGAAAATTACTAAATTTTAATGTTATTATTTTTCTATGCTGCCACATTTTCTATATAAAACCATATATTATATTTTCATAAAGTCGCTAAGAAATACTTAAACTTCTTTCTTTTGAATTGTCGTTAATGTTGTTCATTAGTTTATCTTCTTCGGTATATTATTATGTTGTTTGTATTCGAAATCCAGTCTAGTAATAATGTTTACGTTCATCAATTAATTATTAATAATTAATTTAGCTGCCCATTTGTCAATTATTTTTAGGTGTTTATATTATCTAATTTATTTAGTTACATTATAAATCTTCAGTGTATCTAATATAATTATTTACAAAACCGAGTATATGCTAATGCATTTCGATATGAAAAATATAGTTATCCTCTAAGAAACCGTGCAAATATTCACAAAAAGCTTCTATCGTAATATAAATAAATATATTATAACGTCTTCCTACAATGTATCGATCGATACGTGCATCTTCTTCAGTAAAAAGCAAATAAACATTGTAGGAATATGTTCTGGTGGGTTGAACGCGGAACGTTCTTGTTATTATTTCGGCGCACGCGGTTGGCACGGCGTCAACCGACCCGGTTCACCTTCAGGTTTGCGTGCGAACATCCATACTGTGCTGAACAGGTGGTCTGGGTACCTTATACCAAGTATGCAGGAGACATTGTTTTTTATGTTTTGTCATTTCTTTCTTCTATTTAGTGACGCAACACTGTTTTCCTTTCACGCAATACTGTTTTGCCTTTTTAAAGGCATCATTTGTTAGATTTATGGCGGAAATTAACCTATGATTTTATCTGTTTTGCAAAGGCACTGTATATTTAAAAACTGTATATTTAACTCCCCTAAGGGAGATTTGAATCCATAATTGTCACGCTCAATATTACCAACACACTTCAATGTTGTCAATATATTCGTATACGGTCAGTGTTGTTTCCGTTTCATATTTTCTTTGTTGCCGTGTTAAATAAATTGTAATCATTTCTATCGGAAACATACAAATAAAGTGCGTCACGTTTTAAGTAATTTAATGGTTTTTAAATAGTATTATTTGTCATATATACCTACCTCCGCTCATACGTTATCTAGGTTAAGGTTACGACAATATTATATTTTGATAACACTTTATTAATACATATTCTTAAATGATTTAGTAAAATTTTCGCTATGGAAAGTTTTCATATAACATTGAATGCTAGGGTGAAATATTATAAGTAAATAAATGATGCTGGCAGTGCGAGCCGGTTCACCTTCGTCGTGCACCACATGTACGTACAATTTGCTTGTCACGAGCTTGACCATAAAACAATATGCATGTATTCCAGATTTCGTCTGTAATAGAAACGATGTATTAAATTGAATGTATTATTATTACACATTGAGGCTGTCTCAGCTGTGCACGCGACGGTTATGGAATCGAATCCCACTCGAGGGAATAAATTATTTTCATTTTCTTGTTCTCGTAACAGAACAAAGCATGGCGTTGAGATCCTCAACTCGACAGTCTCCAAAGTTGGCCGGAAAGTGGGGAACGGATTATTTCAATATTACTTTCGGGAAAAGCGTGAGCTGGTTTTTTTAGTAGATATAAAAATATGTAGATATAAAGAAAGAAAGGTAAAATCTGTCATAATTTTTTTTATTTTGCCAAGTTAGCTAATTTTTTTTGTTCTGACTTTATATAAAAAAATATAAATATGTCTGAGTACATTATTCTTTATTCTTTGTTATATATGAATTATATTTCATTTAACAATTTGTAACATAAAATAAATCTGAAAACACCTGTTCAGTACTGATTCATAAACAGTATAAATACAATTCTTGTAAATAATATATTATATGGTATACATATGTATATCTTTCTAATTTTAATATTAATACGACAAAACGAATGAATCAGAACGGAAAATTTTGTTTTCCTCAACGGAAGTAACCAGTGAAAATCACATTTGTGACATATCTTTTCAGTGCCATAAACAAACGTCGAGGATGAGTCAGTTTTCAGGATTCCAGCCACGTGGCGTTCTCGAGGCAAGCATGATGCTCGCCAAAATTCCGGTTTTCTTAGAAGGAATGCCACTCTTAAAATATACACTACCATTTGTAGAAATCGATGACATCATATTTTGTTTATCTTTCACTTCCCGGTCTTGTTAATGCAATTTGGCGAACATCCGGATTTTTGTAAAGGTTATACGTATTTGTCACCTGCTTGTATAAAGGTTCACATTTTATACCATTTGTAGAAAGGTGGGTAGACAGAATTCAGTGTTAAGACTCTCTTTTTTCTGCCCATATTTCAAGACATTTCCTGTAGATTGTAATAATTCACCCTTCCGAGCCGAACCTACAAAGGTTCATAGGTAATAAGTAAACTTAGAAGCACTGAGATAAAAAGATTTTAAGATGTTCTACAATACGTGTTTTTTAGCTTCACGCTGTATCCTCGCACATTGCTACATACATTAATTACCCTGCTGGGTGGGCAGAGAGAACATGGGAACCGAGTGCTTAGACAATCCGTTCCCATTAAGACACTTTCGTTTCCCATTTTCCGCCGAACTATCGGGGGATTGCTAAGTGGCGGAACTATGCTGTGCCCTTGTCTAGGCTCCATAAAGTGTCTCACTCATTCGTAGGTCAAAGTATACACTTTTATAACAAACTTCCAAACGACGTGGTTAATTTATCACTGAACAAATTTAAAAAAGTGGTTAAGCACAGGCTCTGCCAAAAAGCATATTACTCTCTTAATGATTATGTTCGCGATAAAGATGCTTGGAAATGAGTTGCTCTATTTCTAAGTTAAAATTGTTAATTGTAATTGTAACAAATATGGGCAGTTAAAAAGAGTGGCCATGAGTTTCTTTGCCTGTGTCTTCTCATGAGCTCAACCATTTGAACGGGCTTTTTTCAAGTCAAAATTATACATTAATTTTTTTTTTTTTGGTTGTTTAGTTTTGCATTTTTTTCTACTTTTATGACATGTCCAAGTAAATGTTAAGCATTTTTATGGAATAAAGATATTTTGACTTTGACTTTAAACGCCCCGCGTAGCCTTATTTTGCTTGTGTCCCTGCCCCCCGACCACCTCAAATACATACCTACATATATTTTAATTATTATGCGAGTTTATGCGGAGTCTCTTATAATAAACCGTTTGTCTTTATGTCAAACATTTTATACCATTAGCCTTGCGCCAATTGCAAAATAGACAACAAAGAAAATCACTATTTTCCATATGGTCGGTATGTCCGTTGTATTGAAATATATGTCGGATTGGAATCATTTGTCAGTGGTGCACCCATCTGGTGTGGTGCCAACGACTTACGCGCCTTGACCTAGAGGTATGCCGAACTCTCCTTTAATAATTATAATGGATTTACATTATATAATGAACGAAAATTATGTACCTGCTTGTATTTAGATATTATATATATTTCTTAAAGAATAACTGTTATGCTTTGTTTTTTTTTTTTTTGAGGACTTAAGGTTGATAAGCAAGTGTTTTATAATATCAGTTTTCATAAATTTTATTAATAGATGTATAAATTGATTCAATTGTAAAATTAAAATAAATAAATATTTTATATATACATTTAGAATTGTAACAACATAACTCGTTAAATAACTCATGTCTAATAATTCTATTATGTCTTTCATATTTAATTTACATTATATAATAAATACGTATATTAATCTGAATTGTTATATTACCACACAGGTCGTTCTTCTTTTGCAATATGAATATAATATTGAAGATGTATTATTTACTTTACATGCCACATACAACCTTTCAACGTTCGCCCACGCTTTTTGTGTTAATGTTGTGTTTCTAGAATTTTCTATCATATTTAGATGAAACACTATATTTATTAAATGTATTCTATTTTTTATAACTTTATGCTGTTTCCCGCATTAAGCAGGATAGGCAGAGGGAATCCGCCCAATTTCCGAGACACTACGTGTTTGAGGCGAAACTGAAGGTCATCCTTTGGCATGTTACCAGATCGAAAACATGAAATAACTCATTTCCTCGAGTAGAAATCGAACGCATAACCGTCGCGCTTACAGTTAACACCATGCCCCAATACCATGGCGGCCTCAAAAGGGATTTATACAATGCCGAAATTGGTCGAAACACTCAGTATGCGAATCTCTCAGCATTTCACCGGGATTTTTTTTCTTGAAACGACAACATTGTTAATCACCAAGATTAGTCTATACTTGTGTTCTATAGACAACTTCAGTAAGGAGTTTGTGGCCTTCCCCTCTGTAATGTCATTAAGCGAAATCCGATTATACGTACGGTTGAGACAATTTATGTGATTGAAGCAACACTTTATAGGGTAAAAAAGGCAGTTTTTTTCTCAGGATATTTTTATTATTTTCTATTAATAAAGATAATTATAAAATAACTTTGCAATTCAACTAAATTAAAAATATTATTTAGAAAAAGAAGACACTACCTGACGACACCTAAGAAGTCAAATCCATCTACTTAAAAAATATATTTCCAATAGCATGAATACGTCGCAATTACAGTAGTTCACATATGCAGGCCACAGGTGGCGTGTGTTTGAAATAACTTTATAATGCGTTAAATTGTTTATATATAGAAATGCATTTATTTTATCATTTTCGCGAGTGGCATTCAAGGGCACCACTTCGTATATTCGATGAATGGAATTTTATCGTGTTTCTTGAGTTGGTTGATTACTGGAGGTAATATTGCTATTATAACGTATTGGCTTCAAGCAATATTGGCAGTTGCGGCAATTAGACCTTCGTCATCTATCAACGCATTTTTACATCAACCTCGTGTGACGCAGTCAGTGATATGTCGATTAGTCATGACCTATAACAATAATGTAACTGCGTATCAACTTAAAGGACAGTTTTGTCTTTTAATGTGTGTTTGTTGATGTGTTACATCTTAACTTGTGACGTTCGTTGCGTTTATATAGAAATAAACGACAAATTGACTCGAGCATTATCGCCAAATTTTGATGTTATATAAAATTCACGACAGCCGTATTATTGACTAACATAGAATTGCGCGCGAGCAGTGGCCACGAGCCAAGTCCAAAAATAGATGTACACTTTGCTTTTCTCACCTACAGTCACGTGGTCACGTGCGCGGGCGGTATTACTTTTATTTTACATTCTGTATTGCAATTCGCGAACTCAATTTCGTACGGTTTTACTGATGATTCAACGTTTCGTGGACTGATTTGTTAATATTTAAACTTAAATCCTGTTTATTTTTCTCTATATATACTTGTAAATGCAAACAAGAAAATATTATTAAGTAATATACGCTCCAGTAATTTTGTCCTTGGCGGAACGGCTGATCGCGATTAGTCGGTACCTTGGCTTTGAAATAACGATGTGACTAAACGTTAAATCGATGACAGGAAGTCGATAGAGGAGCAAGCAGGCATTTCCTGCACTCGCGAGGTTTCACATACAACTTACTCAATAACCTTGAATGTACTGCAATTGCAAAGCTTCTGTCGTGCCAAATATCATACTAATACACGAAAACGGTGTTATTTTATATATAACTTAAGAATATCCATAATGATCAGCTTTAATTATATTTTTATATTTATCAGCTACTTAAATTAGGCCTATAACTACAAATAATTTTCTAGATATTTGATTCCTAAGAGTCCAGGTATTTTACATTGCCTTTTTCTACACATTTAATATTGTTTCAATAAGATGTTGCTTAACGTATTAATTATATTTAAAAGTTTTGGTCTTGCATATGCATCGGTTTATATGAAAATGTCTGAACTAAACCAGGCAGCACACTATAATTCATACAAAGCAATAAACAATGTACAGGATGGTTATAAAACGAGATACCTACCTATGGGTAGTTAATCAGTCTGATTTGCATCACAAAGGATCTTTTATCGCAGCAACTATTGCACATCTCTAGTAGATAATAAAGCAGTTTGCAATTACATTAAATGTAATTATCGTTTCTTTATGTTTAAATTATCATGTTGATTAGGCCGTGTCTAATAGTTTGTGCCTGTTTCCCTGGAGTTTTCGGCGGATATCGAATGCCTCTGCGATGTAGAAAATAGATTCAAGATTTGTGATGTTAAAAAAAATTATGAGAAGTGTGTTTTTAAATAAAATTGTTTTTATTTCGCTTCGTTGAACTACACAATTATTTATTTACTAATTCATACATTGAAAACAAAAGGTTTAGACAATTCAATAAAGTTTTTGTAGCAATCGTTACGGATTTTTTGTCAAAATACGTTTGTGTAAACGGTTTTCAATAAGATTGAGCCGTTTCTGAGGTTAGCTCTCAGGTTAGCTTTAAGTTAGGACGCACATACAAACAGACGTAATTTTATCATTTGTACATATAGATTCTATATCCACAGTAGTGTTGTTAATTTCACTATTTAATGCGAGTAATTTTAGAACACAATCACTGTAAATGGCGAAACGTGTACTACTGCACGATCTAATAAAATTTACGCAATGACATTCTGGCTAATTGAACTTCGTAGTTCGTTGGCCCTACTGTGTCCGATCGAGTAGTTATATATATAATATTTACAAATATTTATTTAACAATCTATTAAATAAATAATCTGTTATAATAAGTCCAAATATTTTTACATTGCAATTAAGTTACCAATATTTTTCGTTTTAAGTTCTATAAAAGTGTCTTTTTTAGAGCCACGGTAAAAGCCTGCACCGTGAAGAACACAAAAAAATCAATATATCAGTATTTGTTAATAACGATTGTAATATATGTATGTGTATTTGATCTTCCTTTTGACTTTAAAGCTATAACTTGAATGTCCCTAAGTTTTTTCTTAATATTATATAGATTATGAAGTATCTAGTAGATGCACTCTCCATTATGATACCGTTAAGATATGACCGCGTGCACGTTACTGAAACGTGCTGCATAATTGCTAATTATATTTTTTATACAATAACTACTTCTTCATTTATTTATCTAAAGTATAAAAATAATGATATTTTCTTAGTTTGTAAATCTTTTGAATTTCTTGAGTTTTTTTTGTGTGAAATAAATGTAATATGTATGTACGTACATATACATATGTGTACCAATCAACTAAAAAAAATAGCTATATTGCTTTAATTAAGAACGATAATCTGCGTTCTAAACATGTGTGTTAAATTTTATGTGTATTTTATTTTTGTTGATTTGTTTAGAAATTTCTTGAAAACTAAAGGTCAATTAGAGATGGATTTGAAGTCTATTTAATGTTTTTCAACTACTTATTCCTTACTATATGGTAAGTATTGCCTTAAAATCTAATTATACAGAAATATACTGTTATATTTCAAAGGCGTACCTTCACAAACTTCAATATCTGCAATTTTATTGCACGTTTACGACTTATTTATTTAGTTTTTATGAAAACACATGATAATAGGTGCTTCAATTACGTGTTACGTTTCACTTTTAAGTTATTTTACAACATAGCATTAATTTCTTCGCTACTGTATATATTATATGTGTTATTGTAAATAATATATTATAAACATTTATTTGTTTATACAAATGAAGGGGTCGATAAGTAATTAAATAACAGTGTGTATGATGTCATGCTGTAAACGTTACTTGCGTCTGTAATAATACAATTTTTTCTGAATGAAAAATATTATAAATACTCGTAGGTGCATTGGTTTTAGTATGCACAGTTGATTTTTTAGTACTTTTACTATTTATTTTTTTTAGCTTGCAGCTGTAGGTAATATCGCATATAGTAAAGTAAACTGAATGAAACTTAATGTTGAGACACTGCGTTCTCTCCTTTCCGCTCCATTTTCGTCACAATTCGTATTGAGTGGCCTTCTTACCAGCGTGAATAAATGAGTATAGTTCACTTCTTCAAAAACGATGAGACGGATGTGTCTATGCGGCAGCGTTTTACTATATAATTGTAAGTTTTGTGTTAAATATTTTTTTTTTACTTGGTACTTTAATATAACAATTGTAACTGTTACTTTCAGAGGTAAGTCAGTTTTGTATTCCTGTAAACAAATTAAAAATTGATTGAATTACAAAATGTATTTTAAATTACTTAAATCCGTTTAAAATTAAATAAATTTAAAATGTAGCATTAGTTATGAGATGTCTTGTTGTTTACTTGTAATTTCAGTTAAAAAAGGCGCAATTAGAATCTATCGACTTGCAATGTAATTTATTGTCTTGGCACAATCACCATTGTACGATGACTTACATACTCATTTCATTTTAATTTGTTTTTCTTAAAATTCAACACGTGCCCTATACTAATGTCTTACTACTTATACTAATATGTCCTATAAACATTGAATCAATAATTAATCCTTTTTAAGCCAAAAAAACTATTCGTACAAAATTGGTCACCGTAATGCTATTATATAGAAACAGCATTTTTTCATTTTCTTAGTTTATTTTAGGCAAAATATAGACATACATTGGACAAGTATATGAATGGTATTTTTGTAAACAATGGCACCACGTCGCGGAAGTCGTCAATGATAAGATGCTTCATATTCAATTTATTTAAAGCAATGCGCCGTTGTGCAACGATCCCTGGACCGGCGCTCGTGTCCGCGTTCGAGTACGGCGTGCGTTACGTAATGATCTATCATCCCATATACCTATACCCTTTTATTAGGTCGAGCTGTTCTAGCGACTGCTTGCCAAAATAATACTAGTTTTGTAGGTCATTTTTATTTTGACGAAACTTCCGGGGAGTGCATAACCTGATAGACCGCGTATAATTTGTAGTAGTTTAAAAAAATCAAGGATTATGGTCATATGACCTCTCTGTTTAGAGACGACCATATGAGTATATAAACGACGACTGTATGTACTAAACTCACAACGACAGAACGGGAGATGTCAAAAAAATTCTATTCCATTCAGTAGTTTTTGAATCTAAATTAAAATCGACGACTTCCATTGTTTGATATGTAAATAAATTATAAAAAAAGAATCATTTTTAGAAAAAGCTTTTGTATTTTAAATATCAACTCATAACCTCATTGTACACAATTTATATGATCATAAAAGCTTGCCGCGCGATTTACTTGTGTAAATAAACTAGTACTAATTTAATTATGTAAAATCTGCAAAGTTTAAATTTTTAAAGATTTTTAATTAAATATTCATTAACGCGACAAACTTCAATCTATAAGCCCTACTCTCAATAAGCCCTTTCATTTGATTCCCATATTATAGAAGTGCATTAAATATAATTATTCTGCCATCTTGGATGGTCCGCTATATTGGATTTAGAATGAGGTCACACACCTTATCGTGCATTGTCATCCAAACCAAACGTGTATACAAAATTTCAGCTTAATCTTACGAAGGTACCTTTCATTATATGAAAGCACAAAAAACTTGAATAGTGTTGAAATATGTCGCATTTCAAGTGATGGCACATTATTTTTTAATTGTTCTCGGCAAGATCTTTCATTTGATACCCATATTGCAGAAGTCAATAAATAATACCTATTCTGCCATCTTAGATCTTCCGCCATATTGGATTTAGAATAACGTCACATTATTTTTCGAGTTACAGTCAACGACCCATTTCATTTAATATCTATATTGTAGAAGTAGACTAAATAAATACTCGGCTATCCTTGATATGTTGGATTTAGAATGACATCACATTATTTTTCGAGTTGCGCTCAACGAGCCCTTTCATTTTATACGAATATTGTAGAAGTACATTAAAAATAACTATTCCGCCGTCTTGTATGGTCCGCGATATTAGATTTAGAATGACGTCACATATTTTATCGTGCATTGTCACCCAAACTAAACGTGTATACAAAAAATCAGCTCAATTGGTTGAAGATATCTACTTCAAAATTGAGCTCAAAGATTTCACCCGACCCCACATACATACATTGCAAGTTAAATAAAAGCTTTTAATTTTAAAATTACTGATCTATGGCTCATTAATTTTGGCAGTCCATTTCGTTGTAGTAAAAAAAATGAGTATTCACATAGAACTGAACTTGAAAACAAGAACAATGGGATGAACAGATATTAAAAAATATAATTGTTTTAGCGATATCATTAAGATACAAACAAAAACGTGTCGTGATTGCAAAACGTGATCTGAAGGGAAAAAACATAATAATTTATCATAAAGTTTATTCTGGATGTGTGAAAATCTATGAACAATGTAAATGATCAATTGTTAAATCCTTCCATAAATCTTAATATATGTTTCAATTGATAGACCAGTTAGTTTAATGAAGTTATTATAGATTAACTTTACAGTGATGATGTTCAAAGAGTATCAAGACAGAGGGAATCTAATGCCAAAACACTCCGTTTTCTATTTTCCGTCCAATTTAATGCACTATTGTAGTTCGTTTAAATTACCTCAAGCTCCACGCTGTATTCAGCACACAGTAGAGTATACAAAGTAACAAAGGAAATTAGTAAAAACTATTCGTTGTCCTTCATTAGCATTTCCGTTACCCAAGCTACCTAGAGATTTATCATAAATTTCATTTTCTACACACGCGTGAATAAGATGCACAAACTGTTCACATTCTCTTATAGTGCATTCAATAATTGCAGATAACCCCGGGCGCTGGGTGATATGTTACTTAATCACTATCAATCAAACATGCGCGGTAAACAAGCGCGGCTCCCCGGGGTTATCGGGTCAGAACTGTTTACAGCGCCTGCTGCCGCCCGCTGATACGGAAATTGTCCTTTCTCATAATATTATGTATCTATTATTGTAGTAGACATGTATATATGTATATTTGTACGTGCTTTTATATCATTTGTTCTATCGAATTGGAACAGTGGAATTTTCTTAGTTATTCTATAGGTGGAGAGTGGTATCGAAATATTCCATTGAATGGATTGGAGATTGTTTTATAATGTTTGAAAGTTATTTTGTATAATGCTTGGGAATTTAGGACCATACTGCTTATTGCACATTGTGGCTGGGATTTGGACAGTATCCAAAACAGGCAATTTCTTATCCTGGTAGGATTCTTATTTTGTGTAAATACAGCATTCTTTGTAGATCGAAGTGAGTTTTTAAAATAATGGAAGTATCATCATCAGTTTTAAATAGAGAAAACTTTGAGTTTTTACTTACATATTATATTATTTTAATAGTATCAATTGTTTATTAATTATCAAATTTATTTACTTATTTTAATTTTTAAAATGTGAACACAAGACGCACGCGCAGCTCAGCCTCAGCTAACTCTTTATTTTTATGTAAATCACGACGGGACCTTGTTTTTTGCTACAGTAACTCGTTCTACTGCTTATTCAACTGTCACTCACGAGTTTTCGCGTAGAGCCTATGTTGCTTGGCTTTGAAGTTATATATGTTCTTGTGACGTTATATAGGCTAGGAGAAAAATCTAAAATAGCTAGGATATTTTCAAAAGCTTCAAGGCTATTTTGGCCCATTTGACGTTGGATTTTATTTTAAATTGCACATGTTATAAGATCCGATGACAATAAAACATTTTTATATGTAGTATAAACCTTACCGAATAACATAGTTTTTTTTTTCAATTAAAAAACAATAAAAAAACTAAAATTAAATTCAATGCCCAATAATATAAGCGTTTTCGCAATCGATATTCGACCGCGAAAGATTTACAACTCGTATGTACATAGCTCTGTGGTAAAACACAAAGTTATTTCCAACGGAATCCGCCTTGTGGATTTGCTCTGCCAAAAATAGTATCATCGATCTTATCCGTGAGGGAATAGCGTCGGCAATGTATTTATTTAATCTGTGGTTAAACGCAAAAATACATTATTTTTTGTTGCCATATAGATGTTCATGTCATAATTAATAATGTTTCAATTTCTGTTATTTTAACAGAACATAATAAATAAATAAATAAAATTTTATTTCCAGAATATGACTTATAAATTACTTAATTTGGCTTCATTTTTAACTATTTTTTTCACCTACTTTCGAAGTTTGTTCAATTCGTGAATGTTAACTCAAATTAATAATTTCGATCTACTACTTTCGGTCCGTTCGATTGAATCGAACGGTTAGTCTATTAATACTTGCCGATTTCTTAACAAGGCTTCCCTACTTCAAAATAAAAGGCATATCAAATTCGCATTTCGGTCGGTCCATTTTATTCAATTAACCGTTGATTGGCAGTGTCAAGAGGTCGCGTCGAGGTTGTGTCCGCACTAATTAGAGCCTAAGCTTCGCCCACGTGCTCGCTGTCTTCGACTCTATAATCTACGTCTAGCGAATTGCTAGTTTTTATTTATTTATCATTACTTACTATATCTACCGTAAATTTTAAAAAATATCGGATTCTCATAATAATTGGTTGGTAAATGGGGATCAGAAGTATTTTAATGAACGGAATGTCTTAATTTTAGCAATAGATCCTCACTTTACGTCTGCCTACCCTGTTATTTGCGGGATACAGCGTGAATCCCTATTCTTATATGTAACCTAGTTTTACTACATTATAAATACTTGTACAACATGTAGTGTAATATTCAGATCAAAGTTATTATCAGAACATGCGTTGAGAAACACTCAATACTGCTGATAATACGTTCTTATCCACCGTCAAGGTTGAATGCATTTGCAACAGCAAAGCTATAACTGAAAGCTGCTATCTTATAATGTAAGACTAGTTTTAGTTTATACGTATGTAATTTAGGTATTTACGTATATATGTATTTTTTTTGATGTCATCTTATAATTAAAAATAATATTAACTGAAATATTTCTGTGTCCAACATATTATTGTTTACTCAACTATTATAGCACTATTTTGTTATTTTAAACTATTAAATTTAAACGGTTACTTTTAAAGAAGTATAATATAATAAAATATTCATCTCATATGCTGTACAAATGTTAGTTGGACGTTGTTTTGACCAAAGATTATAATTGCCTCATAACAATAAACAGCACACGTTACGTATATAATATAAGATAGGTATCAAAATAATATTATTTATATCTTCATCTGTTCCGCTGTCGTAACAACTCCCGAATAATTGCCAAGAATCTGATGATTGATCTGATCGCTTAAAATTGTTTGGTCTTGAGTTAAGTGTAATAAGGAATTAGTTTAATATAAAACATTGTGTATGACATCACAGACATTTGTTAAGAATGAATTAAAACCGGTTAAGTGCGAGTCGGACTTGCCCATCGAGATTTTCATACCAACCTCAAGATTACAGGTCAACGGGAAGTACCTACAATATAAAAAAGTTGACAAAATGTAATAAAGTTTTTCTGTCTTCGGATCTGGTTCAGCATATAGCACGGCAGGCAAAGACCCTGGTTTATTTCCGAGTTCGAAACATTAAAGTTGGTTTAAAGAAGAACACCTCCTGGGTCGATTATTTTTCATACTTGCCAAGTTCATACGAAAGATGAAAACGTCATAATTCACAAAACAATGCAGCTCTCTTTCTTTTTCGTATATAAAAATATCCTGACGTGTATCAAGCTATTTTTAGAATACAAGGCTGAACATAGTAATTATATTAAAACAAGTTCTTAAAAATCCAGACAGAATTTTTATAGGAACAGTCCAGTAGTACAGTAGCAGAGTATGAGTTTTTATTATAGAGTTTTCTAATTTGCATTCGATTCGTACTCGGGGAAATTAATTATTTAATTTCATTATTTCCTTGCTCTGGTAACAAAGCAAAGCGCGGCGTTTAGTTCCCCGCCACTCAACACGCAATGCCTCCAGAATACGAAAGTAAGGAACCGAAATGTCTTAACGGGAATGGAGTGTCTTAACACTAGATTTCCCTGTTTTTCCTATCCTGCTTTATGCGGGATAGAGGTGAAGCTATACATAGCTTTATCAACATAAGATTATCGTTACTTTAAAGGTAGACAAAATTGATTTGTTGTGAAATAAAAAAAAAATAGAATACGAAGTTAGTTAACATAGAGAAAACTGCAATTAATTATAATTACAATTTATTATTCTTAGCCGTTGAATACATTATAACTTATAAGTGGCCTTAAGTGACAAGGACGACGCTAGCACCGACTGCGATGATGAGACGGACAACGAATTAATTTATTTGTTCTCAGTCATAACTCACTTTCTTATTGTTCTAGTTCATTGATATGATTTTATGATTAGTAAACTCTTTTACGACGCTACATATGCGTGCGTGCGCAGCGGCACGGTGTCCGAATGTAAACCGTCCGTTGTGGGTTCGATTTCCAGTCGGGGTATGGAACTATTTTAACTTTTTGTCTCTGGAAATAATATGTCGAGCGGATATTTAAATTCCGTCATACCACATGCTGTGTATTGAAAATTGGGCGGATAAGTGGTGAATGTCGCTACAATTATTATGTTACCAATTAAATAAAGAAGAGTTTTTTTAATCCTAAAAAAATCTTTATTATTTTAGTGGCAATTTTATTAAATATCTATAGAGATACCTATAGAGGTATATAGTAGTTAACTGGATACTATTTATAACACATGTCAATTGTTGTGTCCAATGAACATCAGCAATAAAAATGATTGCTATCTTTATTGAAAGATTACTTTTATTATGGAACGTTGTATTTTTGTCTGAAATTAAGTGCGGTGGATTAATTCTGTCTCTATAATCCGTTTACTATATAAAGTCTACGAAGTGAACGACAAATATATTTAGCTGACCCCGTGGCCAAATACATGAAGACTCTGCGAGATAACGACCCGTTTTCATCCCATTTTCATTATTTCCTATTCTATACATTGAAAAACCTAGTGGCGGACATTGCTACTTGAATTTCCGCAACTCACGGCCTTTTTAGGGAACGTTAAGGTAGATTTTTTTATTTCCACAGAGATAAGCGTTCGTCGAACTCATCGTTTTTTTCGCCAGTCGTGGCACAGGGACGCAAGCGTGCTACTGTTAACGCGACAGGATGTGGAATCGATTCCTTCTCGAGGAAATGAAATATTTGCAAGTGTGGCAAAGCGTGGAGTTTTAATGGGAACGGACTGTCTTAACACTAGGTTCCTTCTGCCTACCTCGTCATGTGCAGGATACAGTGCGAATATAAAAAACCATTATATAACTGCATGATTTTTTTTTTACTTTAGTTTCGCCATATTAAGTAATTATGTAATATTTTTTTTTATTGATTGAGTCGCGTATGCGCATTCAATGTACAAGTCAAAGGAAGTTATTATTCAAACCCGTAGATTTAACGTTGGAAATTGTTTCACTACATATAATTATTCTCTTATGCTGATTGATGGTATATCCTGCGCATAAATTGACGGTCTAGACATATTATACGGTATACATACTTATTGTATGCCCTTTTGAACGATTTCCAACTTTACTTTTCCTTTTATAGCAAATGTCAAATGATTTATTTCCTAATAACAAACGTAGAGATTAAGTTATTTTTACTTTAATCGTTTGTATTTCGTATATTTTTGTTATGATTGTAAAGTCAAAAAGTGAAAAATTTTCCTTCCAGTCTTTAGTTAATATACAAAACATCTCGACGAAAACATAATCTTATCGTTGCTCAACAAAATATTGATCTAAAGCGTCTGTTTGAACAGCTCCCCGGTGATATTGCAAAGATTTTAGCTCATTGCACACTGTTTGTGTGTTTAACATAGAGCTATTTTTGAATTTTAAAAAATGCGAGTATTTTTTAGTATGTTTTTAGGCTTCTTATATTATCGTTTCAGGCATAATGCCGCATAGGGAACCTGTGACTTGTAAAAGAGATTTTTCATTCTCTCCTCATTCTTCGTCAAAGTAAGAGACGACTGTATATAAATCCATATGTTGCAGTTTGTGTGAAAGCAAATAAATATTTGTATAATGAATTATTTAATAATATCTTCGTTCTTGTAACCAGACAAAGCGCGGCGTTGAGTTCCGCCACTTAATGCCTCAAGAATTCGTCGGAGAATGAGGAACGCAAGTATCTGAACGGGTTCCCTATGACTATCCTGCTATAAGCGTGAAACTGATTATAAAACTACCATCGACAATTAGATACTTTTCATACATTGACAACAATAAATACATCTTTTATTGTTTTTATAACAAAAACGCAAATTAAACAATCGCACATTGTAGCTATATGCGTAGGGACTGTTTCTAGACAAAATGTATAATTTATATGAGCGGGCCAACGGAGTCGACCTTGTCGGTAAAGTGGATAATCACGAGTGGACTTGCGAATATGTCGACGGCAGATTGGATAACTGATTTAAATGTGTTTATAAAACCAACTTGCGAGGCGGATACGAGGCACGATTCGTTCTTCTTTTTAGAAAAATATTCATTTTTAAAATTCTCCACTGCTTACTAATTGTATACAGTTTTTTGGTAATTGAAATGTGTATACAGTACATTTGTTGTACGTCTCGCCAGTTATGCGAAGACAAATATTTGTTGTGGAGATATGGTTTTGGGTTCTTTCAACTTTCTTTTTTTTTTTATTAAATGGTCAAAATATATTTTCTGGCTGAAGTGTTTTTACTGTTAATTTATTTTCTACAACATTTTAATAAGCTGTCGTTCATTATAACAAGTTTAAACTGTCGGCTAATATAGTAGGTACACGCAATGACATTAAAATTCTGTACGTCTCTCTAAAGTAACAAGTGCCTTGAATTTGCTATCGTCTCGAGATTCAGGGCAATAGTTTTTTAAATGATGTATGCTTACGTATTAGGTTGACGTGGCAATTACCGGTGAACTAAAAGGAACTAATATATTTCCTATCGTATTTAATATGACTCTCTACTTTCACATAGTAATTAGTGCTATTAGTTCTAGCAATTGTATGTTTAATTAAAATTTATAAGTAATGTACTCATATAGTACCTATTTTTTATAATGTACTTGGTCGTAATAAAAGGATTCAGCTTCTTAATTCCATAAATAGATTTTGCGCTATATACATTTTATTTTAAACTACCCTCATTTGTCAACAGGTGTTCGGCACCGTGGAGCTGCCGGACAAGCCGATCATGCTCCCCCCATTTGTGGAAGCGACACACTGTCTCGGATACCACCTGACCCGCAAGGGTCGCGCTGTCGCGGACCGCGTGGTGTCCGTGCTCGGTTACGCCTGCCCCGACATCACGTACAGCCCCAGCCTCTACCCCATCACCGCTGCACTGTTGCACTTTATGCCTGGTGAGTTTTGAACTATGTTACATATTTTTTAATTGTATCAACTATAGGATTGTAAATAGCTCAAATATTATATTTATTACTATTTTAATTGACATTTAAATTTGATTATCTATATTTTATTACAATGATAAAATTCAAAATATATTAAAAATTGTTATTCAGCAACATTGCAGTATAGTGACGAATCTTATCACATCGTCGATGTTTACAATGATAATATAAATTTTAGCATCTGGACTCGTAAACAAGCTATCTTGACACATGAAATTTACTTTGGACTTTATATTAATACCAACGTTTAAATTTTTAACGCAATGAATTTACTTTATAATGTTCTTCTTAATCTAGTTCACTAATTTGTATGTTACGTCTTAAATTAAGAGATTAATTACTTGATACAGTTAAATAGTTATAACGATGATAGTTTGAATGGATAATGAGGATTTCATAGCCGCGGCTCTCTGGATTAATGAGTCACGTCCGACCGAAATGCGTTAGCGTCTAATATCCATTATAAATATTAATTGGCTCTAACAAGTGTATTACTTTGATAATCTGGCTGTCACCACCTGGCTGCTCTCCGTTTAGATATACAATGTTTGTAACGTTTAGTTTTTTGGTTTATTCGAGAAACAACTGGTTATAGTCAGTCTTCCAATTTAGTAGCGCAGCAGAGGCGTCACAAAATTTACAGTCGCTCTCGGCTTAATTCAGTAATGAGTGCGGGGGGCGATAATTGAACTCGGCAATAGGCAAATTGCTCGGGACTGTCCTGGTTGATGCCACGCCGCTTGCATAACCGAACTTAAACTGTGCTCCAACGGTATAGATGCCAATATATCTTGTACATGGATGTATCCATCTATATCGTATCCTATCCTATCGTTTCCCAATCTGAACTGAACTGTTCCTCGTTACGACAGAGTCGGGAATGATGTCTCCCAACATCTTTTGGAGTTGACGCGATCACGATTAATAGAATACGTCGGCATATCTCAGTTCCACTTAGCGTCTGCCGTGTTGTCAATTTCCTATCTCTTAATTATCTTATACCTACGTCTATCATTAGCTGGGCTGCCTTTGATATAACACGTTATATAAGTTCATCATATTTTATAAACGCCTTTTAGTGTTGGAAAGTGGCACCAAGTAAATCTTTAGTGGAAATTAATTACATTTCAACCGTTTAGATTTTTAGATTCTGAACACGACATAATGGTATTAGGCTGTTAAACGATTATTGCTGTTATAATAAAAACAGATTATTCCTTCTTCCTCTTTTCATTTATAACGGCATGTTCATTCTTTTTTTCTTTATTGACTTGTAGATATTTGCAAAATATTAACATTTTTGCTTTTTAATGCAATTACATGTACATAATATGTAGAAATATTAAAAAATCATTTTGTTTACGACTGCACTGCATACTCATGTTCTGAATATATAGGTTATGAAGTATATAATACTATAACATATCATTATAATAATATTTATATTTTAATATAATATAGCATTTAACAAAGCATTGTTATTGATCTTGGTCAGACTTTTTTTTTATCTTATGTCCGTGACACTGAGTCCTCGTTATCGTCCGCAGTCAGTTTCAACTGGATACCAGTCAAGAGTTCACGTATGTCTGTTGATGTTTTTGTGTGAAATGTCACTGTGTAGTGGTCGCTTAATATAAACCGGGGCCTCCGTAGGCTGGTGGCTGGCGTGTCGCCAGTATATCTACAAACAAAGAATGTTTCTATGTGTTGTCGTTTATTTTTTTTTCTATAAAAACATAAATATCGTGATTGTTATATTTTAATGTGTTAATGTTTTCTTTTTACGTAATTTATTTATGTAAGAGTCAAATAGGAGTTTAAAGTCTCTAACAGAAGTCTGATGCAGATCTTGCATGATATACATGCATTTTATATTTACTTTCTTAAATATTGCTAATTCTTAAATTACTGAGTTCATACCTTCTCGAATGTTAGGTGGGATTAATCGTCCGCAAATAAGGCAAAACACCACGCACGACTAAAATCCTTTTCATTCGTTCACTAACACATGTCAAAACCATTCAATACTTCGGTCGCATAGCTTTATTTTGCCAATACCGCCTCCTGTTTTACATTTCGTTTGTAATACACAAAGGCTGCCTTCATTGAAGTCAATTGAAACCCAATTTTGATTCGAGCAAAGGTCGAAGGGTTGGACAAAAAGCCTGAACAAAACCCCCCATTACATGTTCGATAGCAGCTCGCTCGGCCGTAACGAGATCTCTTCCTGCTGTTTTTTTGCGACGCCAGACGCCTTATTACACTTGTGTCACGTACTGCTGCTTCATTTATGTCCTTGAAGCTCTTTTCGAAGTGTTATTCTATAGATTTTGTATTAGATTTTTTTCATTGATACGTTGTTGATAGTTCTTTTACCGTAGGTTGTGAATGTTAAGTAAAATTTGTTTGTAAAAAGTTTAACCGTGTCGTTTACTTAATGAATGTTTTTAATAGAAATAAAAAGAGTAGAATGTTTTGTAAGAAATTACGAAAATTTTTCGAAAAATGTATGAGTAATGAGGAAAGTGAAGTACTTGCAATGCAATCTCTAATGTGGAATGAATATATATTTTAATTTATGTTTTATTTAACATAAATTAAAATATTTATATTAAAAACGTATACTGCAGTATATTTCATAATAACTATGAAAACCTGTGATTTGTCGCGTGTTAATGGTCCTTAAAACATTTGCTTGTGGTATAATAATTTTAGTATAAACTTCCATTCGTGTAAGATCGCGTGTTTGAAAGGTACTTATTTGACATTTGATAACAGTAAAATATTTTTCTGTTGCTCGACGCGTACTCTTGACTTTAATTTTCTTGTAAAAAATATATAGCATGACCATTGTGGCGCAGTGGGATTGGTATCCTTAAATAAATGGCACGACCATTCATGACCATTGACCATTCATGTTCCATCTTTATTCGGTGGAAGGCGGCGTTGAGGTCAGCTCCAATTTCTTGCTGAAAATAGTGAATGGAGTATCTTGACACTAGGTTATCTGTGCCTAACCTTCTACGCAGCATGATTAAACAAAAATACAGCAATAGTCAAAGTACCTACTATTGGCAGACCCTGGCAATAGCCGGGATTAATGCCAGGAGGAAGAAGAAGAAGTCAAAGTACCTACTATGTATGAATACGTAAGGTAGTTAGACTTAATTAACTTTTTTATTGTTCTCAACAACATATATCCTCCATTATGAAATTGTCTTGACCCAGTTTGCAAGGTGTAAACTCTGAGGATAAATGACTACGTGCGGTAACACGCCACGCCTAACTTATTTTCTTGTTTCTCTCTTAATATGTTCTTACTTCTACTTATACCCCCCAATGAATTCCATATATACGAGTACCTATATCATAATGTCTATATTATCTCTATATAATACAAAGTAAATCATTTATTATCATGAAATTATTTTTTAATTTAGTTGACTTGTTATGTTGTGGCGTAAGTAAGAGGCTTACTTGGATTACTTCACTAGGAAATTCCAACAAGTAAAATTTAAAGTTAGTATTACTAGTCCTTTTTTTATGTTGGTCAACATGTTGTTTTTTTTTCAATAACATCATTACAAAAGAATGCGGAATTGAATCTTAAACTTTTTGTTACTCGAATCACGTGCCAAGAGCTTCCTTTACAAGAAAAAAATAGAAACATTCTTTATCTCTATCGTGCAAAGGAAAAACTAGTATCGGGAAAGCACGCAGTCGCTAATCATTTTTTGTGGCGTGTCGACGCGCAACTGATTCATTGTGTAGCTTAGATCTGAAGCCAACTCAAGGACGGACTCTTTTTATACCTTTTTATATCACGCATATCCTATCGGATTGTTTATATTTTACTTTATTTACTTTTTATTGTACACGAATGCTCAAAAATCAAAATATTCATTGTATATAACTTGGCTATTATGAAACTATGAAGTGGGTTCTAATGTTCGATTTGCGTTAGGGGAATGACCTATCTTCATTTCCCAAACTGATAACAAGACAAAGCGCAGCGCTGAGTTCCGTCACTCAACACGCAATGTCTTGTGAAACGTAAAGGCTTGACACGTACATTCCCTTTGCCTACCATGCCTAACCTAACCTAACCTAACCATGCGTATGCGCAAGTGTGAAGCTATGAAAAAAGTAGTAGGTAAATGTTTTGTCGGTTCCACAAGGCTCGGTCTTCGGCTTTAAAGACATTTTGATTGTTAACGTCCCTTAATAAAAATACTATAAGAATCTTTATCCATAGAAATTTTAGTTAAAAACAACTAATAGATCGATATTTTTGTGAATATTTTTATATNGGCACCCTCGACGGCCTGCTCGGAGGAGCGCGCGGGAGCAACCTGCGCGCGCCTACTCGGGCCAGGTTGATGGGCGGCCAGCTTCCCCAAGCTGACCGCCCTCTTTGCCTACCATGCCTAACCTAACCTAACCTAACCATGCATATGCGCAAGTGTGAAGCTATGAAAAAAGTAGTAGGTAAATGTTTTGTTGGCTCCACAAGGCTCGGTCTTCGGCTTTAAAGACATTTTGATTGTTAACGTCCCTTAATAAAAATACTATAAGAATCTTTATCCATAGAAATTTTAGTTAAAAACAACTAATAGATCGATATTTTTGTGAATAATTTTATATCCGCATTCAATCCGATGCGATGCGCTTGTCCAATATACAGCTATCTTCGTCTTATAATAAAATTGTTATTGATTTAGTTAATGCCTGGTTCTTTATTCAGCTGTGATATGATAGTTTGTTTACTGTTTTTTGTATGTTGATATGTATGATCCATTAGCGTGTAAGACGTTTTACATTATATATTTTTTGTGGAAGTGTATATTTGTAGAGACACTGTAATTGAATAGTCATGATTTTGTAGTTTAGTCATATAGACTTGTCGCTTGTTTATTAATAAATGAATCCTAGTTTATTGAAACAATTTTAAGTTATTGTGGAATGTAGGAAGACAGAGTGTCTTACTAGTGTTAAGACACTACCATGCCATATGCGCAAGGAATATAGGATAGGAAGCGTAGTCGCTTCCTCTAATCTTTATGTTGTACGAAAACTAACGTGAATCTTCCAAATAGAATTATACTTTATGTAAAATGTGTAAAAGATATAAAATGAAGTTTCACATCTAAGGTGTTTCTCTTGATTATAATTAACAATAATTAATTTTATATTTATTTTTTAATAGAACTCAGCCTAGTTTATGTATAAAAGTCAATATTCTATTTAATATCTGTGCTTACTAAGTTTAATCTTCGAAGTAGGTCGAGCAGTTACTAAGCTGGGAACGACGAAGTTATGTTCTAGCATTCAGATCTAAATGCGACCATTAAAACATAGCTCAAAATTCTACTAACATATGTTAGCGATATAAAATATTCATTTTGATTTAGAATCCGTCTTATTTTAGTGTTGAAAATAAATAATTCTAGATCTATGTAATTAAAATTATAAACTGGGGTTAAAGAAAAAAACAAAAGCGGGACTTATATTAATTTTCACGTATTTTGTATGGGGTAGGAAAATGGGTAATATCCTAGTTCTACATTCCGTCCCAATAACGGTTAAGTAAAATAAAAAGAAAACAAACCGAACTGAAAGATAAAATATGTTTCGCGTAGAACTTTATATTAATAATAATAATTTTATAACTCAAATTCTATAATTACTTTTTAAATAAAACATAAAATTCAAAAAGATATTTTTTTAAAAGCCTTTGTAAATTACGAACTTATTCATAATATTAAAATTCTTAAAGGTCGTCTCTAAAGATTCAAGAGGCGTACTCAGAATAAAATTCGCTTCGTTTGCAGCCTATTCCGCCCCTCCGGGCGTCGTTACTGCTATATAGGTCATGCCGTCCTCCACGCCCTCTCGACCTCTCGTTTTGATTATACGCCTCTACTTGAGATCGAGATATATTACACTCGATAATATTATATACGCATCTTATCTAATATAATACATAACAAAGTAATTCCCTCCAATGTAATTTGTTGATATGTAAGAGGCAATATGATTAGAAGGAGTAGTTGCTAAGGTGACTTTTTTGTTACAGTATATTATTATTTGGCTGATTTAGTAGAAGTATTTTGTTTTTTGTGATAAAGCAGATTTTGTTGAAATAAATATAAAACTAATTGAAAATCACTCTGTTCTCCACTTTTCGTCTATTGTAGTGATATGTTCTAGTAATTTAAAATTAATATATATATATATATATCCAAATGTTCAAATACTTTTCAAATCGCTTCACAATGGCGTCTGTGAAACAAAAACTTTTGTTTGGAAATATAGCTATTTTCGTTGCTTTATTAATATTATATAACGTTTTCACTGATGCTGTACGTTTATTGAGTAAGTAGTTAAATGGAAATGCGGTTGGCCGATGTAACAAGTCACATGAATTACTATAGAAAATAGTTACGGCCTTGGAGCCACTGAATCAAAAGAGAATTCCACTCGTGCATGTATAAACAGACGCCTCCGGACTCGCGCCGTACATCAAAGCTTAGGTTAACTGCTCTCAGACCACAAATGGCGGCCCTCTGTTTACCGTGCGCAGGCGCATCGTGCTCCTAACGATCATATCATATGTTCATTTTGTATTACATTCACATTAAATTGCGGCTTTTATTTTACTGATATAATACATATGTTTAAATGTTTGTTCTTTAGTAATACAAAAGTTTTTAGTATTGTAACGTTGGTTTTTCCGTAAATATAATGTGAATTGCATATAGGATATAGTTGCATCAAGAACGCTACTTATAGTAGTTGCTAGTAAAATATCATCTTTTTGTTGATAGTTTTATCTACCAAAAAAAATGCTGAACGTATATTTGAATTCTATTTAATGTCATTTCTACATATGTATACAATAACGCCCCAAGTAAATCAACAAGACCATAAATAATTATTAATTATAGAAAATGTATATCTTTACACATATAAAACTAATAAGGAAAATAATTCACAATATAAAGATGTTCAATCTATCCTTTAATTGACTATAAACTGTGTTTTATGATCTATATATAATTAAAATCCAATTGCATACACGTCAACAATATTACATGAACATCCATACTGAAACTGACGAGCTGTCACGATATCTGAAAATAGACGCTAATGATTCATTGATTCCAACGAGATATTTCTCATTATTATGAATGTGGGTTGTTGGCCTCAAACTTGCAAACGCAAGGACAGTGACGTTTGTTTTTCTGTAATAATATTTCATATTTTTTTTATCTCTCTGTATACTTTTATGGAGAAATCGAGTCATCTTTTTGTTTGTTTTGTCGATAATGTTTAAGCCTGCAATGCACAAGCCTTACTTCTATATGTCAGTCCTATCGTCATCAATACATATTTATATGAACTATAAATGGTAGGTGTATATTTGCGTAACAGTCCTCTCGTACGCCAGGTGGTAACATTGTAGTATTTTTATGTTCGCCCATTACAGTTGAGGTCGTTGCCTTATCATTGACAATGGTATGTGACGGAAGCTGGGCCGGTGGTGATTTACTAACAATACTGATTTAAATATTTGCTTGTTATATTTTTTATTTTGGCAGGAGAGTAAAGTGTTTAGTTTAGATATTTTTTTTAAATTATACTCTTAGTAACCGAACCTAAGGTATTAATTATTCTTGGTTGAATAAAATAGTGACTCCGTACTAGTCCCTAACTGCCTACTTCCTTTTCCTATCTGAGCTAATATTGTGTATATTATTATAAAAACAACATTCATACATTATAGTTATACCTAAACGACAAAATAATTAACAAGATAGCATCTTCTGTAATGAAAAATTATGAAAACGCTTTCTAGACGATACAATGTAGATCGATATCTATTAGTTACGTTTTACAATATTGTCATATGGCTTAAAATTAATACCCATAATCCTCGCCATATACAATTAAGTACATGATACATTTGTAGGTAACTTTTAGCTTCATGCTATAGCATGATAGGCATGAGGAGAGTGTTAAAAAAATCCGTTCTTTACACATCGATCAATTTTCGAGACAGCGTGTTGACTAGCGCAACTCTACGTTTTTGAAAATAATTCTTTCTTCCGAATGGAAATCGAAGCTTTGTCAGTCATGAAAAATCTTATATAATGAAAATTACATACAAGTATATAAAAATCGTTAAAGCTCCATTGATTTCTTAGAGCTCTTTTTTATGAAAGTATTATTATAACTAAAGCAATTCATATGGATCGTTTTATTTAGTATCTGGTCTCGTTATGAATTTTTACGCGTTATTTATTGCTGTAATTTCAGCACATCAAATTTTATAATGCAATTTGTCATTATAACATGTGCTGTGGTTTTATTAGTTCTGGAAACGTTCACTATTTGCAATGGAAATAGAATGGAATAAAATAAAAAGAACATGTTCTATCGTATGTAGGTATGACTATAAAATATCACTTACAGTAAATGTATTTTAAAAATATTCATTTATTACACTGTTATTGATTTTATGGTATTGACGTCATTCTGACATAGTTCAAACTCGGTCTGGATAGATGGAAAGTGGAGAAGAGTATGATGCAGTGGTAGGTTCTATTTTGCCACTCAAAAGTATGATACGGTATCACACACTTTGCCATCTTTATATTTTAAAGTTATATAAGAGTCTTTTTGTAATTTCTATTAATTGACATGTATATAAATTATCGCTCTCTGGGTTTTTATAATATATGTTTAATCTATATAGGTAACATTCCAATAAACTTGTTGGCATATTTTCTATTATTAATTATCTTTGCCAATCAATAACGTGTATATATCCTCTTTCTCAATAGTTAAATGTATCAAGCAAATTGCGAAAATTAACTCTTTGTTTGCGTTCATTAAAAGTATTATTATTGCATGTATTATTTTTTTTCCCGGTTAGGTTGATATGGTAGACAGAAAGACTTACTTAATTATGTACCAACTAATTTACATTATTGATTAATGTTTTCATTAGTATTTATATTTGTTACTAGTTTAAAAATCAAATGTTACTTAGGTATTGTTAGTATTTAAATAAAAAAAGTAGTATATGTATAATGTCTATATTAATTGAATGTAGGCAAAAAGTTGAAGTGATGTAGGTAAGACGTATAAGTTACATTTATACATATTGTTTTTATGTTGGTTGGTTTCAACACAATGGAGTTGTATCAGCTACAACAGAGAAGGGTGTGGCATGTGCATAGGTCCGGTGTCACTTCTATTACAGGCTGTGACACCATCTAATACGTTTAGGTCATTAATCATACGCCTGGTCCGATTAAACGGTTGAGGTGTGTCAAGGTTATCTGTTGTAATATTTCGTATTAAATATGTAATTAAATTAAAAAAAAATTAAAGCAGTTTCACGCCGTATCCTGCACACTGCAGGATAGGCAAAGCCTAGTGCTAAGACACTACGTTCGCTACTTTACGCCGAATATCAGGAGGCATTGCGTATTAAGTGGCGTAACTCAACGCCGCGCTTTGTCTGGACACCAGAGCGGAGAAATTAAAATATACATTTCATTTCCTCGAACGGGGCTCAAGTCCACAGCCAGTCAGGCACACGCTTGTGCCCCTGTGCCACCTAAGTGGTCTGTAGCCTCAAAGTACGAGTATGTAATGTCTCTTAACAAAAGATGATATATTTCAGGTTTTTTTAGTTTACCGCATCAGAACGCATCCGTTTTTCTATTTAGCTTCGCATTTATATTTGAAATATTGAAATTTTACTTTGTGCTTATGAATATGTATCTATACATAATAGGATTTGACGTTGAAAAGATGACGAGATAGGCTAAAGGACGTTCACCTGTAGGCAAACGTCACGCATGTCTATAACAAATTTAGCACCTATAATGACTTTGTTAAGTAATTGTCTATTACACCTCTCTCTTCACATTTACATTTAAACTGATTTTGTTCATTTTAACAGTTAAATTACTTTAGAATTTAATAAATGCACCTAAACTGGCAACAAAAAAGTATAATAAATAGGAAAAACCATCAGATAATTAATAGAATATAATATATACGAGTTTTTATTCATTTTTGCAATTAATTCGGTTAAAGTAGATATATTAAGTTTATAAGCAAAGTGCAATTGTGGTTTTCTCATTAGCCGTGCTGTTCCGCACATGTGATATCTCGCGGCGCGGCGGTCGCGGCGCATCTGTTTATCGGTGTTAATTGCTTGATTTACGACGTTCCCAGCGTTTGTATCGTGTTTCACATTTTCATGTACCTATCTTATACCTACGTATCTAACTACTTGTAAGAAAGTCGTAACTTTTCATTAGCGGTAATGTCTTAATTGTAGCCATTTACCACAAGTACTTTTAGGAAAATTCAAATTAAAAATATATATTTATTCGGGAGTTGATATAGTATGGTTTGATATAATCATTATTTGTTTGAATGATAGGATTAAACTTACTATTGTTCGATTAAAAATTCTTTTAGCCCAAGAAAACTTTTCAAAGATATGTTCAAAAGACATGTCGTAATAAACATAAAGGCAATGCACATATCTGAGTAAGGATTAAATTTATTTTGATAATAACAACTTAGTTTTAAGAAATATCCGCATTTATTGAAATTCTAGTAATTAATAGATAATAATGATTGAGTTTGAATAAACGTTACGGTAAGGTCCTTGCCTATTTAACACATACAGCAGGGTTTTATTTATTTAAAATTCATAGGTATCGTCATGCTAAAATCATGTGACAAAAACATATTTTTTATCTTTGAAAGATATCAAGTATGTAGATATAATTTATGTGATAATGATCTTAATTAAAATGAAAACATATTGACGTTCAAAAGAATATTAGAAACGAGAGTTAGTTAAACAAACTACCTATTTTTTTTTATATATACTGGCCAGCTAAACGCGGCTTCGCCCGTTCTATCCATATTATACTAAATCTTTAAATAAATTTTAGCCTATGTGTTATTCTGATGTATGACCTATATTTATTGCTGTAAAGTTTCATCTTAATGCGTTCAGTAATTTTTCCGTGAAAGCGGAACAAACATCCATATTCACATATACAATATTAGTAGGACTCTCTGTTTAGAGTTTATTATACAGTTTTCCTATAAAACTGTAAACATATGTAGCCAGACGGTGCGTGCGTGGGCTTATCTGTGACTATAAGTTATCTACGTCATGATCTATCTCGTGGCGGCGGAGTGTTTCACGTTCGATTTATCGCTTACGTAGGTACCTTATCGTACTATAAAATTTACGTAGAGATGGTGGATTATATATTTTTTATAGTATTTTATGATAAAATTATGTAAACTTTTCCTGTGGTTTTGCTCGAAAACTGAAAAAAATTACTGTTGTACTACTACTTATGTTTTTGTTCTTGTTAAAAGTGTATTTTTTTTAGTTTCTTGCTGTATCCTGCGCACAGACGGAACCTACTGTTAAGACTGCTCAATAGAACATATACTTACATAACTGCATTTTTTTTTTCTACAAAAAAGAAAGACTATTTAAATTATTTTTGCTTTAACTTATAAAATGGATACCCTGTTTTGGGTATATTTACTAGCAAATTTTATCAATATTGATTTATTTGTCCATATCATTGGATATGGACGCTTTTTACGACTGTATGTATATTATGTATACTTTATGACTTTAGATAACTATTTACTTTTTTAATTTACATGTGACACTCTGGCTTTCTATAATTTTATGTGAATTTGTTTAATTCAATTGTAAACTAATAGTGTCTGGGTAGCGTGTACGTGATCACGTACACCAACTTTATGTATATATTATATACCTACCTTTTTAAATATAAAAAAATACAGTCGAATTTATAACCTCCTTACAGAAGTCGGTTAAAAAAGTAATCTAAGACTAATGCTTAGTAATACAATGCTATAATTATAGAACGTAAGATGTATTTAAAAAAAATAAGGTAATTAATATCGGGCTTAATTGTGACGTAATAATATTTTACATGATTATGATATTTTTTTAAGATTTACACTGCTGTATCATCATTGATATCATTTCTTGATAAATTCTCAGATAGTGATTCATCTATATAAATATAGTTTAATGTATATAATAAAGAGTGCGTGTCACGCACTCTTTATTATATAAAATTTTATTATAAAAAAGTTATTCTAATTAAGTCTTTGCTTTTATAACGTACATAAGTTTATATTGAATTTCTCAGAGTTGTTATATGTAGTATAGTATTTTTTCTTGAAAGCCTTGCAATGATTTTATTAATTTTACGTTATATTGGCAAAGTAAATTGTCCTCAACTAAGGTCTTACCTATAAGTAGCTTACCTTCGATCCATATACCTACTCAGTTGTTTTATGTTTACGAAAATCTTCGTATATTACGAGAACCAAAATTTAGAATACCTAGAGGGGTAAACTCACAATAGCCAACACCCATTATTGGATATGAACTTCCTCCAGGGATCACCACAGGAATCAGACTTGTAATGCCCGTATCCATCGGCCATGCCCGCGACCTTTACCAGATTAAGGGCATAGCTGATAGGCTCCCGAATCCTGCCCGCAACTTACGAAACTTGTTAGTCTATTTCTGAATTTGACTTAACTCTGTTGAGGAAATATTTATATAACTATTTCTAAAGTATCGTACTGATTCATTCTAGTAATTTTTAATACTCTTTTTAGAATATATCTTTAAGACGAATTCTGCTATGAGTAATTTAGTATTAATGTCTATTATGTAAAGAGTCCACTCTCGATTATTTTAGTGTTTTACTTATAACCGTGATTTGACAAAATCTAATATAATTTAAAAATATATTTAATTTGTACTATGTATCAAACATCAGATATAAAATATCTTACTTAAATATTAAAAACTACTTATATAACATATTTATGGAAGTACCTTTTTTTAACCGACTTTTGTGAGAAAGAGAGGAGGTCAATTCGACTGTATTTTTTTGTAATTTTCTAAATTTTTTTTTATGTTTGTTACCTCATAATTTATTATTTAAAAGGTAAAGCTTCCCAAGTGGTCCTATTTTTTAGGTCTATGTCTGACATGAGAAAATCACATAAGTCTTAAACTTGCATTAGGTATGTGCGCGACAAATAGACGAATAACTCAATGCTGCGCCAACCGATTTTGATTATTCTTTTTTTATTTGAAAGACTTCAAAATTATAAAATCTTTGTAAAATTATTTTTCACTTTTTAGTTCGTTGTTAGAAGTCGGTTTTTCTTTTTGTTAAAAAAATATTTATTTATATTTCTCCTGGTGTACGGATTATTATGACAAAATTAGTAACTCATTAAAATACAAAGACTATTTTAAGCAGGTTTTGTTGATTAATTTTATTTCTGTTAGGCATTTTTGACAAGTCATAAAAAAAATATCATGTGTATATAGCCTCTGTTATTTCTTCCATATATGATAATAATATTCTACTTTTCCTTCTAGATTTTTCTATTTTATAACCACAAGACTAAGTCTTCAACTTGCGTTTTATGACGACCATATCCCGCTGAATGTTTACGACTGCCAATTCGGCATTTACGCAAAATTTATTATATTGTTATCAAAATTACCACAATGCACCAATGTTGCAAAGACTGTGTGTAGAAAGTAGTGTCCAATAAAATATTAGTGTATAATAAAAGAGTAAAGACGCCGTAGATAAGTTTGTTCTTTTTATCTATGTATATGCAACATGTAACCCTTGTATTTCATTTCTTCGCTCCTGCACCAAAGTCTGGCGTTGAGTTCCCCGCCACTCAACACGCAATGCCTCGACTAATTGTAGGCGGAAAGTGGGGAACGGAGTATCTGAAGACAAGGTTCCCACTGCCTACCTATGAATGTATGCGGCATACAGCGTGAAGCTGATTAATTTTATATTTAACCTTTACTTTTTTATGTGCTCGATGGAAATGTTGAGGAAATTGAATTGAAAATTTTATACCAAAATCCCAAGTTAAGTTCTGCGAAACAGTTCCTGTTTTCTTTTATATGTTCATACATTTTTCTTTCTTTTTTATGGTAATTTGTTTGTACCTTCGAAATGGACATTTGTTTAGACTTTAGAAGTTAGGTACACCGCAGCAAGGTGCGAACGTAGCTTGCATTCAGAGCCGTATGTTCCAATTTATTATGTTTTAACAAATTTGAATGAAAAATATTTAAATTTAGGTTTATTCTTCTATAATGCTTTACTGTTGAATATTATTTATTCTATTTATGTAGTCGCTTCTCCTATTTCTAGTTTATTTATTTTTTATTTGTCTATTAATTCTCTGTTAGTCGATTATAGCTACTCTATATGTAGAATTTATTATAATAGAGTTGGTACTTATAAATCGAGCGGAGTCTCGCCGAGGTCACCATTCCAACTACCTCTTCCTATTGTACAAAAATAACATCAATAATCGGCCTTTGACCCACTGTTAGGTATACCTCAAATATGAATGGTTGGTTGGTCCCTTTGTTTTGTGCCTTTAAACTTTGGTGTCGTTTTGTATAAAATGTTGTATAACCTTATGAGATTACTAACTCGTATTTAAAAAAATATATTCTTACTAAATAACATAAAATTATAAAATTTGTTTTGGTACCTATACTATATACGTAAGTAGGTACCTATTTACAATTTACACATACAGACCTCTTTGCTTTACTTTTAACGATACGATTTTTGAAATAGCTCTACAATCTAGGTTACTAAAAACTAATATTATACATATATTTTGTATACACTATTGCATTTTAGAAAAGAAAATATACTTAAATATTAATTATTTTCATTTCTTTGCTGTGGTAACAAGACAACGGATACTCCGTGGCCTAACTCTAGGGTCCCAGGTTCCCTCTACACATGTACTTATATATAAATAGTGATCTACATATAGACACGCTTATACGTATTTATCCCGGTCTCATTGATTTATCAATATTGCGCACGTAAATCGACTGACGCGCCCGACTTTCTTTGCCAAGGACTTGTTTGTTTCGATGTATATTGTTAACATACTGCCAAGTTCCTATTATTAAACGGTGCAATTTGTATGTAGGTATATTCGTCGCCAGTGTCGTTGCACTCTTATTTTGTTATGTCATGAAATTGGTCCTTTTTTTGATATTATGTGGAGTAAATCTATTTATATATAATGTATTTATGTACATACGAGAAAACAAGCCTCCTTTTGAGTGAAAAAGCCGTGACACTAAGATACAAAAAAATAAATAAATTATAAACACTCCTACGAATGGGATTCATGATCGACATGTCACTGCTCTATCATTACGTCATTTAGCAATCATGTATATTGTAATATCGTATAAAAATATACTATCTCACCTAAAGCCTTTATTTTTTACAGACTACATACGTCCGTATAAAATCCATTCATATATATTTATTTTTAATTATGATAATTTGTTTGTTTGTTGTAATTTGAGACACTATTTACTTATTCCTCGTATTTTTTATCCATTAATAAAATGTTGCATAAAGGAATCAACCTACTTGAAGCTTGCTGTATTTTGTACTGTTTAGCATTACTTTCTCCTCTAAAGATGCTAATTTACTGAACATGAAACGATCCATAACGGTAGTGATCGGTTTGTTTGTGGGAGACTTTATTACTATTGGTTTCCCATAACATTGTTAATATGTAGTATTAGAAAAACTTCCTATCTTCACTGTAATAATATTGTTGCTAATTTTAAAGCATTTTGGCACGCAACGAATGGAGAGGCCGAACCTAATTAAAAATAAATTGTCTTAATTAACACCTTGGGCTGAAAAGTGGATTAATACTAATAAAATATATATTCCCTATCACAAAATTACTTATCTACTTACAATAGACATATAATTTCATTGATCGTCGTTGGGTACTCGTAAAAACTAAATTTTATATAGACACATTGTCTTAGACGAAACAGGGTGCGACCAATAAAGATCCCGCCGTACTTACCAATAAACACCAACGAGATAGCTTTTATGTGCCAATCAATCAGTAATTGCTTCGTTTCGTACACGTGACTCGCTCCTTATCAGATAAGGGGCCATAAATATAATGTCGTAATGTTCATATTAATATCTGTATATATTTTGGAATTTATGTTCGACTTGTATATGACTTGTTTGTTCTGATAATTTATTGTTATATAAATCTGTGTGGTGTTCGTCTGTATATTAATTATTAATATAGATAGTCATGATTCTTTGCGATTTAAATGGTTTTCTAATATGCGTTCTTAGTCTCTTTGTTTTGTAAGTGGATTCCAAAATTCAATATTTTTTTTAAATATAAACATTTAATTAAAAATTATGTCCAAAGCGTAACAAACAGGTTTCCTCTCTTTAACCTGCTACGTACGGCATACAGCGTGAAGTTAAAATAAATATATTTAATAAAAAAACTAAGATATTATTCCAATAGTTCATTGAAATGTTTATTGAAATAGTTGTAAAACCATTTGAATGATTATCGAGATATCAGCTCTGTACCGTTTGCAGATACACTTGTCTAGTAAACATTGTGAGAGCAGCTACTGTAAATATATAGAGTTGTTTATAGAAACAATGTTTCCGCCTAACTTCAACTATTATTACATTTATTTATATAGATACTAGTGGGCCCAGACGCGGCTACGCCCGCTTGAACTATACGATTATTTATTAAATATATTTATGAAAATATTTTCGGTTTTCAATAGAATTTGTAAGAAAATATAAGCCTAAATAATTAAAATAAGTTAAAAAAGAATAATTAGTGGGGATTTATTGTTAGATAAAATATCTGAGTAACAGAACTGAACAAACAAAAGAAGTAAAAGTAACTAAAGGAAATTCTTAATATTAGAAAAAGTACCTAAAGTTTGCCGTGCGCGCGTACTAAACATTTTTCTATATTAAATAATTAATAATTTTTGCGAACAATATTAAATAAAATCCCAAATGATTAAAATTACGATATTTTAAATGTATAACATCGGTATAGATAACCGAACTGAGATAAATTAATAAGTAGTAGTAGTAATAAGCAGCAAATAATGAAATAAAAATTACCAGTAATTCGAAAACATATAAAAATTTACAAAACCATCAAAGTCATCTGCCCGTTTGCGTCGTCGAAAAGTGGCTATTATATTTATTTTCATAAGGATGAATATCAAATTATAGAAATCATATAATTTTTGTTAATGTATACAAATCTATATCTATAGTATACATCAACGCGGACTTTTTTAAACAATATTTTGGAAAATATTGTTTTTGTGTCTCATAAGGTTGAGTCGGCGCGCGCCATGTATGCGTTAAGCAAACTTATTTTGGGTGACGTTGTCTAACAACAAACTTTGCAAATCGTTGCTTAGCAACGGCGGTTGTTATAAACATGGCGGAATAAAATGCATGTCAAATTAATAATTATTTTAATATTGGATATATATCGAAAATATTATAAATATGAGAAAAAAAGTATCCTATGTTCATCCCGAGACCCTCAAGAATCTCCATATGAGTATTTTATCACAATTGAATTAGCGGTTTGGCCCTGATTGCGTAAAAGACAGACAGACAGACAGACAGACAGACAGAGTGACTTTCGAATTTATAATATAGGTATGGATGTGCGTACACTAAAGGCGGTACCGGTAGGCGGACGAAACTAGCGTTAAGAAAAATGCTTCTTTTTTTCCGTCCAAATGTAATATATAAAACGTTTGGCAGCGCAGCCATATTCTACTAATACGACTATTCCATCGAGCAGCGATCGAACCCGCAACCATCGTATATACAAAAGTACTGTACCATACTAATATATTTTAACAATAATAATACTAATTGCTTCACGGGTATCGGTGGCCAAGTCAGTTCTGCTGACTGCCAAAAGTGACGTTCTCCCAATGATCGCCTATTGAATTATATGGTGTTTAAGCGTGCCAATTAATTTGTTTAAGTTTTTAATAGCCATTTGTCACTGTCGTTTTTGTATAATACTGTTTTTTATTAATGATCGATGGCATTTCGTGTAAAACACCTGTAACAATCATCGCTCGAGTTAACAATGCATAAGGATACTTTCCCCTGACGCCGCACTTGCAGCTCGCGGAAACGAACAATAGAGTTTAATGTATTTTAATTAATGAACTATTATGAATTATATAACATTTTAATAAAGAATCTCTGTCTTCAACATGCTTTAAAACAGGAAGGTTGTTTATAAAATTTAATAAATAATTTTTAAGAAGCCTCTTTCTCGCCTGAGTAATTTAACTCTCGGCCAGATTATAAATTGTCATCTTATGGCGCAGCGGGAAAGCGTCTGACCGTGAACGCGATGGTTGTTCAATGCTTCCAGTATTCCAGGAATGGTGTGTCTTAACACTAGCCTCCCAGGTTGCCCGTCTCTCCTGCTGTATTAGATACAGCGTGAAGCTAAAAAAAAGTATGTTTTAATTTCTAATTAGATAAAATCTAACTGCTATAGAAAATGTGTTTTGATCTAGAAATAGTTATATTCAAGTATTCTCATTGAATATTAAGTGTTATCCGAGGTATATAATTATCTATTACTTAACACTTATTCGCTCTACATTTTGTAATCAACATAATGTTATATGTTTAACACGTTATGCATAATATGTGATGTCACGGAAGACGGAAAAGGGTAAATGTCACTTATAAGGAAACGAATACTTGTTGTTTAATTGCCGAGATTAATGTTGCGTAGGTGCTTATGTTGTAGGGCTTTGTTATTGTTTACTTATTTAGTAGAGTTGGCTAGAAGCAGATGTTTTCTATTGTGAAGGTAATCTCTATAGCTCTAGCTAGTTATATAGCTCTTTATTTACGCGTACAACAGGGAGGTAGAGGGTCCTGAGTGACGGAACTCAACGTTTTGTTTTTTTACTAGATCTAGTAAATGAAAATACATAATTTCCTCGATTTATAGGAGTCGAACTCAGAACCGCTTCGTCACTTCATCCTGCAAGTGTAAAAGATTGGCAAAGTGAAATAATTTATAATAAATCATGACACCAAAAAATATCCTCTTAGTAAGTAATCGGATTTTAAAATGAGTTACCTCAGAAATCTCTAACATCGAATATTAAGCTTTGGTAACTTTATATTTACGATTTTACTTCTAAATTACAGACACACATAAATTCCCTTTTATTTACTTGTAATTGTATACAACAATACAGCATTGACCTGTAGAACTTGTTGATTTGTGACTTCTTTGGAACATTACTATATTTTCTATACAAAGCAAGAAGGTACTCTTACATAAGTGAATGCGAGAAACGGTTTGAAAATGTATGACCTATTACGTCGTTTGTTTAGCATTTATCATTTTTAGTATCTATCTTTATATCTTCAAAATATCAAAGTAAATACTACGCTTGACGAGGGAATGAAAATTTGATAGCTCCAAGTGGGAATTGAACTCACAATCCTCGGATTTCCACAGACTCTATGCTCTTGTACCACAACGGTCTCTATAATCACTATAAAAGCATAATATAATATATTCCAAATGCAATATCCTGATATAATGCAATAATTCTACATTTACAGCGCCATTAGCAATCCTTTCTCTAACTAGATTTTCCTCTTTGCACCACCCCCTGAGAGTTGCGAGCGCGCTTTGTTCTCATTTCGCGTTGAGTGCTATAAATGTATTAAGAGAAAAGTGAATTAAATGTACGTTCATATTGTATGAAGAGAGAACAAGCTGCACGTTTTAAAATTACATCATATTTTAAAAGATTTTCAACACAATTTTCTCTGTAATAAATCTTTCCTGATGGTATATGGTCCTCGTGGAGGAGAGGAGCTGCTTTCGATTGTAAATGTCATTGGGTTACCTTAACCTAGTGTTAAGACACTCCGTTCCTCATTTTCTGACGAATTTTTGATTCATTGAATGTTAAGTGGCGAAACTCAACGCCGGGCTTTAGCCTTGGTGCCAGAGCAAAGAAATTAAAATATTAAGAAATAATAATTAATTCCCTCGAGTGGGGATCGAACTCTCAGCAGCCTAATAATATTTTATCCAAATGTAATATTTTATTTGCTTATTATATACCAACAATGAAGGAACTTTACATAAGAGTCTATTTTATTTGTTTATGTCAAATACAATTTGAAGTGAGAAGACTTAAGTTTAAGTACAAAGAAAGACGAATACAATGATAAAGAGATAATTTCACAGATTTTATCGTCGTCAATTTGAAATTAATTTCTTCTTTTTCATCGTTCCGCTCTTGACATAGTAGCTCTTATCTAGTCTCAGCTACCGATTTAGTAATATATAAAGTAACATTTCTTCTAAATAATATGATTTCGTCGAAATGTCTCATATCGCTTAGTTCGTTCCACGCTCGCCTGGTTTGCAATCAGCCTCAGTCACTTCACTGATTGAGTTCGACGTGTTTTAGAATAGGCTCGAGCGTTTCCATGATTACTTCAATTACTCTGAAATTGATTTGTGGAATTTCAATTTTCCGTTAGAAAAGTGAATGAAAGAGAGAAATCTACCTTTTGAAATTTATTATTTTATATTTTGTTTTAGTTACTTCTAGTTAAAAAAGAATAATTTATGTGATTTTTAAAAAAAAGACCTTGGCACAAATGAAATATGACTAATTTAAGAAAACCGAGTAATTTTACCTCACATCTGGATTTCTGTTTACACTTGTCAATGTAATGTTTTATTTCCAGAGATTGCTCGTAAATAATGTTGATTTTAATTGCCTCCGAAAATAATTTTTAAAAGTTTTTCAAGTAATTAATATCTAATAAATTTTCTTAAATTCTGTTTGGAAAAAGAGCAGGTGCTGTCAAAGAAAGAGGAAATAATATAGAGATTATATGATAAATTATAGCTCTTTAACGATTAACGCCAGTCGGTTATGTTTCATATATATGTACCTGTTGTGTTCATAAAATTTTAATTTTATTATATACATAATTGCCATGCAATTATTTAAGATTTAAAAACTGTTTATAACTTTCTTCCTCTTAAAAATAATACCTCTTAACAGCCATATTGAAGAGGTTCATAATAGGACATCAGTATGATTGCTTAAATTTCAAATATGCTTTGATATTTTTATTTATTAGAAGACTAATATGAAAATACTTTTAATGAGATTTATATTTTAAAATCTTAAATCTTGCAAATTAACGAAAAACCAATAGTTGTAAAATTGAAAATATACTAGGTATTTTACTTAGTAATATTTTGTATGTATCTTATTATTTCCTTACTGATAAAGCTTATATTTTATTTTCAGAGGAAGAATGCTACCACTGCATGGCAAGCTTGGTCGCGTCGAAGGAGAAAATGTTCATCACACAGACGAAACTCCTCAACGAAGTCACATGGAAAACTGTCATGCAGATCGCTAAGAAGCACGCCGTAAGTTGGCTTTTTATGTCTCTTCTGATAATACATATACACTGTTGTTATACAGCTGATTGTTTTTATAACCCGCTGTACCTGCAATGTTTTTTTATTTTTTTTATTTTAACAGCTACATCCACGGGCGCATAGTTGCCCGTCCCTTTTTTCATTTATATTTTTTACCGACATTTTTATTTTTTATTTTTTTTTATAAATGTTATTAACATATATAACTTATTTAATAAATAAGTACCTGCAATGTTATCGCTTATCAGCTCATAGGTACCAATTCCTACCAGAGGTTTCAATAAAAAAAATATCATTACTAACTAAACCAGACTTCGGACATACACAATATGGCATGTGTCAAAAACGCCGACAAAGTCGTGTATAAAAGCTTGTATAATATTGCGATTAGAATAGAACAATTGCGACAGCAAACTTAGTGTATTAGATTTTTGTTAAATGTGTAAATTTTATTAAGAATATCAATAAAATGGATAAGGTATAATTATGATGTATGCTATGACAACGTTGTAGCAGACACAATTTTTTTTTAAATAATTTTACTTGAAATTTTTTACCTTATTCAATAAAAATTATTAGATTTATAAAGTTAAGCTGCGTATAAAAAATCTATATCCATTTAATTAAACACCGTCACATGACATTGACAGCTTATCACAATTTATATTTGTATACCTCAGGTATTTGTAAATAGATATAGCTATAAAATAACCACACCCGTCTCCCTTATCGGTTACCGTAACTATGTTGCGTATGAAATTCAAATTGTATGAAATTTCTCAGTTACAGTAAATTTTAATTGAGACGTGTTATTGGTATTATAGATTTCTAAGTTTTCTTATGGCGTTGCTAGAAATGATGTTTTCGCAAAATACTTTCTACTTATGTTTCCAATAATTAGTTTTAGTTTAACAAATTTTATAAAAAGCGGAAAAATAATTGTCTTAACTCGAGGTTCCCTCTGCCTTAAAAATATTAGACTGGACTGCTAAAAAGTAAAAAAAAAACGATTATGTGATGTAACGTCCATTAATCAAGTGATACTTTTAGCATATTTTAACACATTTTATTGTAATTGAAGTGTTTATCTATTTGCATACTTTCATATAACATAATATTTTCCGCCTAATATTTATTGAACAGAAAATCTGAGCTGAAATCTATTAACATGATATTTTAGTTAACTTAAACTTTCTAAAGAATATAGCAGTGTAATACTTGCTTGAGGGAATCGCGTGACGTCCTCCCTATAACAACGTTGTTATCAGAAACATTCTAACAATTCTCTACACACGCGATGGTTTTGTAGAGTTATTTCATAAATTAACTTTTGTACCCCATTTTATGGATATTAGGGAAAAATGGAAATATTATTGTCGTTATTATTTACGTTAGTTGTTTATTTCAATTATAGCTAAATGTCGAGTTATTCCGAATCGAAACAGGTGCCAGTACTTCATGTACGTTATTTTTTATATTTTTGATTATTTGTAATCTACTAGTACAATACATTTATATTTTATAATCTTTTTTTTTAAAGCTTATCGTGATGTAATAAGCAATCAATAAATATAGTCTAGTGGTGTATTTATATACAGAACTAGTAATTTATTATTGATCCTTTCAACAACAATGTAAATGAAAAATGAATATACAATATTACAGAATTGATTAATGGCAGTCAATGATAATGCTCGCTATATATTATCTGTAACAAATTTCAAATGTGTTCAGTTATTACAATACATTGTATTTGAATACTTACTGTGTGTTTTATAATATTTTTAATAATAGCCTCATTTCAGACTTTACTTTATGTTAGTTAGACTTCACTTCATTCAAAATATAATGAAGGACAGTCATGGCTCAACGTAGCGACGGAATGTAAACGTGACTGGTTGTGGGTTCGATTCCCACTCGAGCAAATGCAATATTTAATTGTTTCATTTGTCCGTTCTGGTACCGAGGCAAAAGCGTCGCGTTGAGTACCGTCGTTCAACACGGAATGCCTCCAGAAATCGGTGGAAACTGGAGTACGAAAGGGTCTAATTAGGAACAGAGCACTGTTTCTGTACTGTGGTGCAGACAATATTGGAGTTTTCTGTCAAGTAGTGTTCACTATTTACATAAATTATTCCTTACTGACCTAACTACACGTTGAAAGAAATATATAATTTATTAATTATAAAGGTTAAAAACCTATTGCCATTACGTAAATTTTTAATAGGTGAACCGAGGTGAACGACATCACACATCGATCGTCTAAAACTGACCCATTTGTCCCATACTATGAGAATTTCCACGTCCATTTATATTTACTTGGGTCACGTTATTACCTACTCTTTTGAATATGTAATAAGCAATTTGTAATGATAATTTACTTTCTATTGATTGTGAAGTAAATAGAACAATGCGGCTAATTTATTTTACCGACCAAATAAGGTAAACAGAGGTACCTACTATATAAATTTTGTTCGATGGGTGTGCAGTTTTTGAAAGCATGTGGAAAGGGGAGAAATAATTCTCAACTTTTTCCAATTTACGAGTTCTCTAAATATTATTTTGTTATAAATGAGTAAGATAAAGTATTATCCACGAATTTAAAAGCAATTCATATTTAAATTTTGTTTTTGATAAGTAAATTTAAGGTGGTGCTGTTGAGAATTATCTAACAATCTACAGGTTTTGTTGCTGGTTGCCGATTCGGTCCCTTCTATAACATTTTCATTTCCCCGGACTAGTCAGATGAAGGTATTAGGTTCCACAGCCCAAAATACCATAATATCTCAACAGAAGATTATTAGTTCCACAAAGATTTAAGAATATATATTTTATAATTTTCCTGGCGTCCGTACAGCATCGCATCTTGTTGCAGAAGTCGGCCGCTCAGCACCTATCGCGGCTGTCCGGCGCGATCGGTCCCGAGCGCATATACGCGGACTGGCAGTGGTGGATACTTGCAGCTCTGCCTTTCCCACACCTGGTTAGAGTGCTGGATTGCTTCTTCCATGAAGGGATTAAGGTATTTGTAACTAACATATGTATGGTTTGTACCTATTTTCATCGTACTACTATCCTCAAAATCCCCTTTCGATCCTCTTCCTTTTTCACCAACTCCTAATACAGTCATGGCTGCTAAATTATGGAATTTCCTTCCACAAAAGTTTTAAATCTCTGCTACAAGCACACTACTTGGCTCTCAAATATCTTTCACTTTTTTTTCTTGTACGTACATTTCTTTTTTCCTATATTTATCATTTTTTAAAAAAGATTGTTTGTTGCGGGCCACTTTTAGTCCCCTCAGTCTCCCCGTTACATATGGTATACCATACCACGCTGTATACAGCCTGAAGCTAAAGAAAAAACAATATACATTAGCTACCGTTTTTGAACTAGCAATTGTATATTTTATAACACAAATACCCATTTATTTTTAGGTGTTCTACAGAGTAGCTCTCGCGATTCTCATCCTGTTCCACAAGCACTCGACCAACCAAAACTCTGAGTGGTACGTAGAAGCGACCAAGAATGGAGTGGATCATGCCATAGACAAGTTCTGCAGGAATATGCCCGCTTCACCTACGAAATTACTAAGGACCGCTTTCAGTATAAGGGCTTTGAGGTGGGTAGTTATATTTTTATGTTAGGTTTGAACTATCATCTCTCTATCTCCGTAATTTAACATTATAATATCCAAATCCCTTATTTGTTGCAGCTCCCAGTACATATCGCGAGTTTTCATCAAAACGGAAATGACATTAAAGTCCAAGCAAGTGATAACTGGATCCCGTCTCGTCCGGTCCAGGTCTTCCGACAACCTGCCCACAAGCCAGTCCCAAGTGAACATACAGATGATGTCACACACGCTTACTATACGCGAGGTAAGAAAAAAATATATAATTTAGACATCAATTTAATTTTACAGCTTAATCTGCAACTTAAATGAGTTTTCAATTTTGTAAGTCAAAATTATTACAGTTTTCAATCCAATTTAGATCGAACCAACGCTTAAGGGACTACCTATTTTAAATATTGCTTTGATTGCGTAAGTTGTTTTTAATTTAATAAATTAGTTTTATATAAACTAATCGTAATAAATTATATTATATTAAATAGTGCGCCTATTGCGTCCGTATTTATATTTATAGTCACCGATCTAACAAAGGAGAATATAGTTCTAACGACACCAGCACTTGAGACGTCTACATATTATTATATTATGTTTATTACCCTGTTATTTAATATATGTGTATTAGAAATCATTTTACTTGATTTGCAGAGAATGTCTGAGGAAACGTGCAAACAGATGGTATCGTACACAACATTAGGCGTGGCTTTCGCTTTTCTTTCTCATACAATCATTCGATTGCGACTCTAACACGACTAACTTCAGTTACATCGAATTACTATACATGTTCGATGACGATTCTGTTGATTTCTTGTATAAATACATCCCATTTCTCCTTTCCTTTTGACGAATCCTTGTATTTTTTTGTTATTTTTTCTATCAGTGTAGCCAGATTTTGTGAATATTTCTTATGTTGTTATGTTGTTTTCTATTGATGTGATCATTATACTACATCATCAGACAGAAATACATAAAATACTCAACGACCAATTCGAAGTTCATTGCGCTGGCTTTGAATGAATATGTTACTATTTGCGTAATTTTAAATGTATCAGTGTGTTTTTTTTGTAAAGCGTCCAGAACTTTAATCGATTTTTGTACACTTTAATATACGTTTAAGTTGATATGTTTGGAGGATATGGCATGCGTGTGAAGATTGGTGATATGTATCTGATGTTTGCGAAGAGCAATATGGCTTGTGATGATTAACATAATAGGTCTATAGATATAATAGTGATGTGTCGGCATGTTATCGATTGTTTTGTGTGCTAACTCTGTGTCGATTTTCCTGTTAGGGCTCTCACTCTCCGGGCCCGCGCGCCCTATCGATGGGCGTGTATCCGATACAAGCGATCAAGTCGCAGATACTTGACCAGAGCGAAGTAAGATTAGATTAGTGTCGCCCCCTGCTTGCGACCAACAATATCGATGTTTAGATGCACCGCTTGCCTGTTAGGTGTTTTTATTTTAATTTTGAAGCAGTTAGCTTTTCAGAATTCGTTGAATTTAAGGTCGCTTCGTATTTTTTTTTTGTTATATATATGGTTGTTTAATTGCATCACTGTGGTAAGTATGCGTTCAGTTGTGTCAGATTTTATTATTTCTTTTGTTTTCTCTTATAATATGTTGTTGTTATATTATAAATATATGAAGTTCATGTGTATTTGATAAAATCTGATCGACTTTAGCTAAATTTTGCATGTTTGGCCCGATTATAATTTTATTATGCTAGTGACGTCATCTTCCTTAACTAAAGCTAAATATAATAAATTACATGTGAAGCCAAGAAAGCAAGACCGCGCTATTTTAGTAAAATATATTCGGTATCATAAATACCAACATGCATCAAGAAACAACACTTGGATCTCTAAAATTTAACTTGCAAAATATTTATTATTTATACCCACTCATACGATACTTCGATCCAATAAGTCCGACATCATATTGTTACAAGTCTTATTGTTAGTTCAACCAAGATTGTACGTATGTAGAAATATATAGCTGTCATATACATGATGAACTTACCATTAGGACTATAATTAAGAGATTAATAAATAAAACATATTTTAAGCGTGTATGTCATATAAGGGGCGTCATTCCACAAAATTCATACAAAGCACATACAACATACATTCATTTTAATGTAACAAACACTTCAAAACATTACGCTACATTACTTAGTAAAAATATTTGAAAGTTCATATGGAAAATATATCAAAAATATCATTTTCATGATCTTATTTCGTCTATTCACAAACCATTGTATCATTTTCATCATCACGAGGGAGTTTTCAGAGTCCACGCTCCTCCCACCTGGCCCTGTGGTTCCCATTCCCTAACGCGGTGTTCAGCGATCAGCGCCAGCACTCGTCGGACCTCCGTCAGAAGGTTCGATAGGGTTCCATTGATAACTTGGGGGTTGATTTGGTGGCTTGTCTAGATGATAATGTTTATATCTCTCTTTGTTTTTTTTTCTTTTGCATTAAGTTATTTTGTTAGTCATCGTATTATTGCCATTTTAACGTTTTAACATTTTTTTCTCTTTTTTTTAATCATAGGAGAGATATAAACATACTAATACAATTTAACGTCACCGCACTTATTTCGGGTTGCAAAAGGAAGAGGACTAAAGACACACTCACCATATTCGTTCACAGTATCCTATCATAGAATTATGTTGGTATTTTTATTTTATTGCTAGCTTCTTCGTTATATACCGTAGACAATTACGATACCTTCGTTTTGTCAGTAATATTAGTTGGTTTAATTTATATGGAATCATTTTCCATTATAAAAGATAGAAGAAAATCGAGAATTTCTAAATTATATATTCTTCCTTAAAATTAATCATTTGTTATTTACGTTTTGGAGCTTTAATGGTTTAAATGATTCCCTTGCAATATAATTAATTTCGTTAAGTAATACAAATGCATGTAATGTCGTACGTCTGTCGATATATTTACATTCTATATTTAAACTACTTATATCGTCCTCGTGTTGTTCCGTAAATTTTGTTTAGATGTTCACTAGCACTTGACACTTGTAGCCGTCACTAATATGACACTATTAATATCTACCGTGCCCATGTCATAACGTGTTTGTTCTGTGTTAGTTTTACGTAAATTTTTATATTCCGTAAATTTTTACAATTTAAAGTCATTGTTATTTTTTTTATATACTATTATGATATGAACTTTATATTTACTTTATATTTAATGAAATATCTACTAGTTTATAATTTTTAACTCAATTACTAGAAATAAGTTAGTTTTTTAATTGAAGGCCTTCATAGTACTTCCTTTTTTTTAAATGTTTACTTCACGATACTTGTAGATTTACTTTTTTCTTGTCACTAGTACATTCGTTTTTTAACGTTTCATTTTAAATAACTTTCAAACATTACAGTTATACAGTTCATTAGATGCGAAACGCATTAATATGAAATTAACAGATTTTCTATAGTTTTTTAATATAATAACCATTTAGATATCAGTTTTAGCATGTCATTGTTATTTTAATCATCAAATCTGAAGTTTAATACGATTTAGCAACCACTAGCTAGTGTACTGTCGTATTTAAATTTCACTTTATAAATGTTTCTATGGTCCGAATGTATTACAGCTGTTCACACTATGGTCGTGGTTGCCGGTTCGAATCACGATGTATCAGCCAGTACTTCTGTACACTACGGAGGAGCACGGGTGTTCGTTGACGACGTTCTACGTGCGCGTTGAGCATCATGAGCCCACGCTTTTGATGATCAAGACTTGTAATAATGAGGTGAGTGACAAGAAATGGACGAAGTTAAGTTTTGATCAATTTAGCAAACATGTGTGGATATATAGTTTTGTTTGGCATAATATGATGATAAAAAAATATTTAACTCATTGATATAGATTTTTATATAAATAATATAAGATAAAAAATAAGTATTCTTAAAAAATACAGCTGAAATTTCCATACCGTTGTAATCCTGCAAATTATAAACTGATGCAAATAATTCAATACAGACTTCTGCTGTTCTAAATTGTGAATTAATTTAAACGATTAATCTATAAAACTTTAATTACCTTATCTATATTAGAAAAGGAAAACTTTGATATTTATCTATTGAAACTTTTATGACAATAAGGTGTTCGGTGCATATTGTTCTACGCGATGGTTTGAACGCAACCAGAAGGACGAGCGCGGCAACCGACAGGCTTACTTCGGCACCGGCGAGACATTCCTCTTTAGGTAAGTGACTTTTTTATATTTATATAGGCTATAGCTTAAAACATTAACTATAAATTCATTCTTTTACACATTAAATACACATTTTGAAACTTCAAATTGATCTAATTTTTGTTTTTATTAAAAAAACAAAGCAAATCATTTAATGTACTTGTCGAAGGACATACAAATACGAGAAAAAGGCTAATTTAATGTGTAAAAGTAAGAATTTACAATTTAAAATATATACATATATTCAAAATTTATGATTTTTTACTATTTCAATATAAAAAGCGGGAGATTTTTTTAACAGATTTATATATTTTTACTATTTGTTTTTTTTAATTTTGTGTTTACCTCTGATTTATTTGTATAAAAACGTAATTTTTGAAATTTAAATAATTTACGTAAAAATAACAGTTATTTAGCATATTACTGTTGCGTTCGAATAACGACTTAATAGTGGTAAAAAGTTATTTTCTTATTCTAAATAGCTATATTATGTAATATTATCTAAATAACATAATATATAATCACTTTAGACGTCAATTGTTTTTAAAAGGTTTTTACTTTTTTACTTATGTTTTTGTGTTGAGACGTTCCTTATTAAAAACTCTACAAATGTAGTTTTTTTTTTAATTTTGGTCATTTATCTGCTTAAAAAAGTGGAGAACAGAGTGTCTCTCACATTGAGTTATCCTTAAGTTTCCTTCATAAGTCATGATAAAACATATTTGTTTTAAGTTTCCATACTAATTAAATGAAATTTGCGATTTTTAAGTGTCACTTCATATTGGTCACTTATTAATGATGATATAATTTTTCTTAAATAAATGATGATGATGACATTTATTTTATAAAATAGAAATATATTATTTTAGTTATATTCTATTACTCTTATAATATTGTACTGCTTAATTTATTATTAAAGTGCTTTATATTTTTTAGATCGCTTTGACGCTTGTAACAGTTGGTGGTAGATTCCGTGAAAAGCTAATTTCTTTTTTTATTCTACTGTAACCTTTACGTAATAATAGTCTTAAGCATTATATTTATTTTATGTTTTATAAACTCTTAAGGTGTAATTTTGCAACCAAGTGATGTATTTTTTTTAAAGAAGATTTATGAAGTTTAAAAATGCAATTAAAAAACAACAAGTTAAAAGTAAAAAAGAGTATGCATTAAAAAGTCTTTTATACAAAATATATATCACTTGGTATATTATTTTTATTTACTTATTCTTGGGCTCTGCGGGTAAAGGCTCTTTATTTTCGGCTTTCCACTACTCTCAGTGTCTACACCTTATGACGTGTCTGACATTACTTGCTACACTAACTTTACTTCATATCTTACATACCTACGTATTATGATTTCTGATATGAGACTTTTTTTATAGTTTTATTTATGTATTCAAATTCTTAACACACTTTTGTCTTCGGACGACGATTTGAAACTAATATTTTTTTCGCTTTCTCAAGAAAGACAGTCCCCGGTTTTCGGTTCCACCATTTGCATTATGCAATGTCCTGAATTAAAATGAAAAGTAGGGAATAGAGTGTACCCACCCACCCAATTCTTAAATTTAAATATTTGATTTTCGTCTCGTATCATAAACTTATGACTTTTCAACACTTTACCTGTCAAAAGAATATTTTACTTTACCTATTAAGTAAAATATTCTTTTACTAAACTACTACTAATTTTTACTAAACATATAATGTGATTCCAAAGTACATATTAAGAAAAAACATATTTCAGAAGCATGGTTTTCCAATATCGAATAATTGTTTTTAATATACACACTTACCTGTTTATGTTTCTCTTATACATTATAATGCTATATATATAACATAAAAGACTGTAGCGGTACGACAATTTTTTACTTATACATATACTAAAAACACTAATATACAAAATCTCACAAATTGCTTGTCGCCTTATATTTACTCAAGCACGATCAGGTACCGGCTTTTTAGAACGCTTTAATATCATACTTAATGCTGCTAAGTAGTTAGTTATATATTTTAAATAGTTGCGTTAGTTATATAATATTTAAAATATAGTAAAAATACTATTTTGTTTAGTTAATTAAAAATGTTGGTTGTTTTCCTGAATTTTGACATAATATCTTTATTCAGCCAATTTTGGTTTCACTTCTTATGTTTTAATTTTATTTTGTTTTAAATCTTGTCTAAAAATTATTCATTTCTATAATTGAAAAGGTTGTCTAGTACCTGTCATTAAATTTTTCTTTTAGATTTTCTTATCTATTTTTTGCCAACAATATCCAAATCTTTTTTACAACAGTTTACCCTATTACCTGAACTTCTAATTTTGCTATTTCTAATATTATTAGTGAATCCTTGCATAAAGTGTAAGTTCCTTGAATCTATAATATGTAAATTAGTATTCAGAATATTAGTTTTTTTTTATCCTAAACTCAATTGTGTGAATAACAAAAATAGTGACAAAAAACCCCACCATTCTAATACCCTGTACAACATAACACAAACATACAAACAAGAGTTCGCTTACAGCCTTTACCCGGAGCGCGCCAAGTATCCGTGGGTGGGGTGCTCTATCGGGGCGGACGGGAAGGGCGAGAGCGTATCCCACGCCTCCGAGCTCTTCATGGCCGCGGATTCCAAAATGATCACTATCGGAGGCGGGTTAGTACAAATTATTATTGATTTATCTGATTTTCTTTTTAGCCTTCATCCGGTTAGGGCCAAGTACCCTTGGGTGGGATGCCAGGAGGATACCAAAGATGAGGGCGACGTGAAAACGTCTCATGCCAATTCTCTCTTCATGGCGGCTGATAATACCATGATAACTGTTGGAGGAGGGTATGTTTGATGTGTTGTCCCAAGGTGAAATGTTGTTAAGTATATTTGACGAGTCGTGGTCGTAGATGGCCGCTCAAATTTTCTTACGAAATTAAATATTTTTAATGAAAAATATTTAATTTCATTATGAAAACTTAACTTCAGGGCGGCCACGATTCTTTGACAGTACTCTACTAATGTTGTTGTGAATTATGTGTTGAATTGAATTGTATTCTTGATACATGGCGTTTCGAGCGTGCCAGTTGAGCACAATACATTGGTGTTGCTACAGTGTTTTAGTGTGTCACTAACAAATTGTACAATTTCATTAGTGTCCATCATTGAATAAGAATAATTAGTTAAAATATTTAGCGAGACAACATTATAAATTATAACTTTACACTTAAATAAACTTTATTTTCACGAATGCGGCGTTAAGTTCCGGCATTCAACACAATGTGAATTTAGAAGGTAAATGGAGAACGAAATGTCTTGATATTAGTTTCCCAATCTCTACCCAGCTGTAAAGGATAAAGCGTGAAGCTAAAATATTTTTTAAAAAAGCAGCTTCTTGCTTTTTCCCGCATAACAGGATAGGAAAAGGATAGAGCTAAGACATTCTGTTTGCACGCACCAAATTTTTAAGACGCAGCGTATGGAATGACGAAATTCAAAGTCGCGTTTTGTCTATTAGAGCAGGGAAATAAAACAATAAATACTTAACCTTTTTAATAATCTTTATATTATTTCCAGTGATGGGCAGGCCATTTGGATGGACGAGAACATAAGGTTCGGCAAGACGGACCGCTGCTCCACGTTCAACAACCCCCCGTTATGTCCCAGCGGTGACTTTGAAATACGTGTGCTAGAAGTCTACGGCTTTTCCGGAGCTTAGACTTTTAGTTGGGTCCAGTGCGTCTAAACGAGTCTATATTTTGGGACTAAATCTCAATAGCACATCAGTTTCTATTGCCAATGTCAAGTTGAATGGAAAAGGTTGCATATAAAACAAAGTTTGAATTTTAATCTATAGATCTAAGTCTCAGATAGACAAATGTCAGTGTCAAATTTCAACCAAATATCTTGACAGTAAATATCTCGTAGTGATGTGACCGCAGGACCCGACTACGTTAAACAAACATCGATAATTGTTACGGAGTGACGTAATCTCGATCCCGTGTGATGTTCTCGCCCCTAGTGAAACGATCGATGCAACGATTATTAATTAAAAGTATTATAAATTAAGGTAAACTCAACAAAAATATATATATTTAATTTCGTTGGACTTTGGCAGTTCATTTTAACTTTCGGAATAGCGCGCGCGAATTTTTAATATACGTACAAATATGTATTATATTTTTTTAATTCGTATACGCCATTTTGACAGGTGTTGCCGTGTGCGGTATTTTTATCGCGCCTATTAATTATTATCTGTGGAAATTGGCCATGTTTGTTAATGGGCTATATTATAGATATTCGTTAGGTATAATATTTCGTGTTTTTAATATTATTGTGGAGTCGTATGTTCCCTTGCCGTCTAGTAGACTTGTGATTCGCTTGCTCTTATTCTAAGTGCATTGTTAATTGTTCGTAGTCATGCAAAATTATTTAAAACATTTCAATAGAAGTGGATACTTGGTATAGAATAAAATGTTATTCTTCTATTATCAGTAAAAGTAATGGACTTAATGATTATAGGAGTATAATATTCTGTATAGGCGTCTTGTCACGTTATTTAACAAAAATATATACTTTATATGCAATATGCAAAAAATACTTAAAAAATTAAATTCTAAAAAATGTTATTAAACTTTGAAATCGATTAAATTTACTCTGTATAACTACGTCTAATTCTAAAAGTCTTTTATGAATATCGGTTCAGTGCATTATGTGTGATATGATTTTTTTATCGCTCCATATAATAAATAACATAACATGGAGACGAATCGAAATGATACTCGATAGCGAGGAGGTCATGCTTTTATTATGATAACGTGAATAACTTCAATGAGCATTCGATGTCGAATGAGTTTTGTGAAGTTTTGCCCGAGGCTTAACACACTTTTCAGCTGTCCTTTGAAGACAACGAATCGGGGAAATTAGGTTGTTTATTATATAATATAATATATAAATCTATAATAAGTACAAATGGGTGTTAAACGCAGAAAGCAATATTACGACTGTGAGATTGTGAACATTCCAGTGAAAGATCAAATGTCAGCCATATAATGGGACGGCCGTTTAATGACCAAAATATACAAGTTGTTTTGTCAAATTTTCGGAAGAATATGGGTGTTAAAATGTTGAACTGGATCGGACCTATTCTACGAATAGACTACGACAGACATTCCAACACAAACGTCACAATTATTGTATGTACTATTTACACTTTTACGGATTTATTGGAGACACTCGTGTTCATACACAGACACTGGTGTATACATTGAGCATGCCGTGTGTAGTGTCGTAGTCTATTCGTATACAGCTATGTATGTGTAACGATCGTTCTACTATAAATGACCCAGATGAAGTATGTAGTAGGATCTTGAACGCAAGTAATCGACTATTGGATATCGCTTAGCTTGTCTTCTACACTCGTCTTTGCTCACAAAATGTACCAAAGAGTTAGTAGTGTATGGGCAAATGTTTGAAAATTTCATAATAACGCGTAACTTAAAAGAGTGTTTTGGTATTAAAAAGTAAACTTCGTATTAGCATATCTTTTACTATAAAACATATCGTATATTGTTACACATGTAGATCATTACAGTATTGTTCGATTGCTTAGTTTGTTGGAATTCAACTTCAAACATTTGCCTATATTTAGCGACGTTTTAAAGTAAAAAGAGTATATAAATTTATAATCTGTTGCGTATTTACTCTATGACATTATTATAGGTGTTGCCAGATAATATTTTTTTTAATAAAACGGCAGCTCTCACTATAGACACTGCCACTCCATGCGTCGTATAGTATTATATTGAAAAAAAAAACGAAGGCTGTTATCGATGCTGTTGGTGCATAGGCGTGTGACTGTAAACGCGATAGTCGTGGGTTGGATTCCCTTTCGGGAGAATAAATTGCTTTATATTTTCATTTCCTTACTCTGATAAGGAGGCAAAACGCAGCGTTGAGTTCCATGAATCAACACGAAATGACCCGAAAATTCGGCGGTGCTTGGGAAGCTGGGTATCTCATCATTAGGCTCCCTCTGTCTGCCTTATGCGGAATACAACGGGAGTGTGATACAGCAAGAATTTTAAAGAAATGTGCCAAAAATGGACCATTCGGATCAATTTGCTGGAATGGTAATGTCTATAACGTATTTGCTGAAATATTTACAAGTTTGTTGTGGGTGTTTTCATATCTCGATGTACGTGGTCATTTTTATTTAAGTTTTGTAATTTATATGTGTATAATACAGCCGAAGTGTCATGGCCGCTGCGAAGTTAGGCTTTTAGAACTGTTAGAACGTTTGCGCATTGCACGAAAATGGTAAAATTTAAGAAAATTTTGTAAAATCCAACCTGGGCAGCCATTTGTTACTAACTTCTGATAGACCACGACTCGTCGACCGTACAGTAACTCGGTAATTGTATAATTTAGAGGTTTTGTCACAATTGGAAACATATCCGAGGCGAGTACAAAGCTTGCGTTCACTTTGCCTTTGTAAATATTTATTGCGGTACACTTTTAATTGTTCTTAGTGTTTATTTTTAAGTGATTTATATTTCGTTCTATGTTACTGTAGAGGCGGTATTGTGGCGCGTTTGAAGCCTAAGATTTGTTTTTAATTTCAAATTATTTATATAATTTATATTGATAATTAATTAGGTAGAGAAACGTTTATACTGTATATTATAGTTGACTGTTCGTTCGGTCGTCGATGTCTGGATTATACTATTTGTTAGCTTACTTGTTTGGCGTGCGCTGGCAACACATCTTACTTTCTTATTGAGTAAGTCTTGCAACATTTTTATATATAGTGGATGAATTGGTTGTTTTTTGTACTCTGTATCTATTTATCTAGCCATTTAATGGATTTAAGATATTTAAGGCTGTCATTGTGAAACTGGCCTAACTCATGTTTTTTTTATGAACAGAGTTATTAGTGTATAAAGCTTATATATTTGCTTTTTTATATACACAAAATAATATTTAAAATATAGTTATTCAGTATAATAAATTTATGATACGTATTTGAGTATGTGTTGCCAGTGTCACGTTTGCGTTATTGCTATTAGCAATTTATCGTTAATCGGTGTGGCAACACTGATCTAGTCTTTATCTTGTTTTTTTTAATTATTATATATATAAAATAATATAATATACGATTACTCGTATCGGTTAGTTAGTGTTTACGTTTATAATGTAAAGTTATTAATCTCCGTTCTTACAGTATTTGTGATTTTTTTTGTATGGCAAGCGTGTCATTGTCAGTCGTGTCAGTTAGTGAATGAGTGAGTGAATGCTCTACTGTTACATTCGAATAGTTTGTCCGCGTTACGGTCGGACTCGTTTACTGTAATCTAAATGTTGCTTTATTACGTGTATAAAATATATAATCCTGTATATGTGGTTGTTTTATTTATTTTTTATTACCCAAGCAGGATCCTGCTTTAATATGAAAACATGGTTCTTGGGCTTCATGCACATGAAGTAAATGACTTAAGACTTGTAGTAATGTGTTTTATGATTTTTTTTATTTTATGATATTTGTTTTGTTATAATTTGTTAAATAATATTTCCATAAAATAAAGAATAAGAAAATATCAACATAATAATCGCATTTCAAGTGGAAAGAATATTATAAATACAAATGCTCAACATTGGGCCATCGTGACTGCGTTTGGGTAGAAACATGATTGTTATGGGTTCAATCTCTACTAATAGTAGGGGCGGCGAAGAAGGGACTTTGTGGAGTCATTCGAGCGCATCAGATTAAGATACGGGGGATTCCTTGTACTCGGTTACGTACTTCCACCAAATATAAGCTTCATATGTATAGCCGCGCGTTTAGGATAAAGGATCAGATTAGTAAAAAAAAATTAATCATCGGACATTCTCGAGCGCATCAGATTAAGGTAGGGTAAGTTACATGCTAAATCGTGTATATTCCACTAATCTGATAATTTGAGAGTAACGCAAAGGAGGGGAAGGGCTCCAAAGTTCGGTCACGAGCGCGGCAATTTTTATTTTTATTTTGGAGGGATAATCAAATATATAATCTGATAAATTCCGCAAGCCGAAGTAATAGAAATTGATCGATAAAGTTTAATTTACCTAAGAATTGTATATATTCCTCTCACCATATTTCTATTCATCTCTCACTCTTTCTTTATTTATTGGTCCCTAACTAATCAATAAAGATAATAATTTAGAAAAATACTTAAAAAAAAAATTTTTTGTAGTTTTTTGTATAAATACAAGTATTCTATTTCAAACATACATTCTTTTATTTACATTCTATTTCTTGAGCTTTTCAATTGATTACGTTCAATGAATAAAAAAAATTGCGGCCAGTCGTGGCGCAGTGGCACAGAGTGTGACTGTAAAACCTACTGGTTGTGGGTGAATGAAGATGAACCATATATATCTTAATCTGACGCGCTCCAGTATTTCAAAATGACGATTTCTTTTTGCATTTTCGAACAACGATTACGAGCTTGCGTCACATCCAAATCGTCAGATAATTACATAAGAGCTTTTTTTTTTAGGTTCACTTAACACCCCCTTAGAAAATCTGACGCGCTCGACAATATATATTTTTTTGCCATTTTTAACTCTCACGTATGACCACCTCCACCATGGAAACTGTCAGATTAACATATTTTCATGCTTAAGAAGACGTAGGCAATTGATGATATTAATATCTGACGCGCTCGAGTATGTCCATGGAACAGTTTTTTTTTACATTTTTGAAAATCTATAGACCCTCAACCCACGGGTCAAACGAAGTTTTTTGTATGAGTTTTTTCTTATTATCATCTAAGCTTCACAACCCCATAGGTAAGGTAAGGTAAGAGGAATAAATTATTTTCATTTCTCCGCTCTGGTTATATAATGTACGCCGTACATTGTACGGTGTTGAGTTCCATCACTGAAGTACTATAATTTTACAATTACCTACGGCAACGTCTTAAATTTCAGCAGATAATAGCGTGACAAACAAAGATCCTCTACTTACCTTGTCATGTGAGATATAGTGTGAAGCTAAAAAAACACTCTATAATCAAATTAATTAGTGCTGTCTATGGAGGATAAAAAAGCTCTAAAACGTAATAAGGAATTGTGAAATAATAAAATAATTAGTATTAAATATTTATTCATTCCCTAATTAATATGTGGTAAAAAAAATAATTATATATCTATATATATAAAAGGACTTGTCCTCACTGACTGAGGTAAGACGCACGCACAGCCGTAACCGCTGTGCGTAGAAACGTGACATTTGGACAGATGCTTACTTTCGTAATCTGGACATCCACTCCACATGAAGGGATTTTGAAACATTTTAACCCTAAAGGAGTGAAATAAGGGTTGAAAGTTTGTATGGATTTTTTTTTAAATCGGCACCGATTTTTTAAAATTTGAAATTAAGATTTTTAAAAGTATTTAATTAAACACGTGTTTCATCGTTTTCTAGAAATTTCTCCCTAAGGGTGCATATAAGGGGTTGAAAGTTTGTATGGAAAAATCTTTAAAGCGCGAATTTTATAAAATATGAAATTGATACTGTTAAAAATATATCATTAAACATCTGTTTCATGGTTTATTGTAATTCACCCCTAAATAAGCAAGCGAAGCTGCGCGCGTCCGCTAGTTACTAATAAAGCAGCAAATTAAAGTTATTGACACATCACATTTTTCCATCTTTGTCCATTAAAAGGCCTTATAAATTGTAATTACATTGAGTATACTGACTAAGGAAGGGAAACGGAAAGTTTACAGATTAAAAAAAATTGTCTCTGGTATCAGAAATTTAATAATGAGTTCCACAACTCAATTTCTTACATGTAACACTAGCAGTTCTCAGTTTCTTTTAACCTAGTCTTATAATTTAAGACTCGATCACAAACAGATTTCCACAACTCTTTGTCCTTCACTAAACTTGACATATTATCAAAATCTGATCCAATTTCATCCAGGGCTTTAAACAAATGCATATTACTACATTTATCCATATAATTAAAAATTAAATTACTTAATGATATTTTCATTTGATTTGAAAACACTTGTAGTTCTTCTTTATCATCATTTTCAAAGCTTGAACTTCCATTTTTGTCAGATTCTGCTATATTACTCAAAGTTCTCCACATGTTATAACTTTGTTTAAAGAACTTTTCTAACCCACACATGCCACTTAATTCCAATTCCTTTACAATTGTTATACTAGAATCTATAACATCAACTAGATCCATATCAATCTCTTTCTGATTCACAAATTTATTTTCATAGTAAGAAAGCACTTCTGTTATTATTTTCAGTATGTCTATTTTATTTTCACAGTACACTTCATATGATTTGTCGAAGCCAACTAAATTTAATGTTATTTGTAAACTTATTATTAGGACTCGCTCTAGCTCCTCTCTTTCACAAGATGCCTTTTGCTTTATAATTAGTTCAGTAAATGCTGTTACTAATGATTCTACAGCTTCAGCGGTTACAAAATGGCCAAAGAAATTTGTGCTATGTTTCTCTGTGTTACAATATGAGCAAATTGTGTTAAAATTTTCTAAAGCTGTCACTAAAAGATCCTTGTTTGATGAATTTCTTAGTACAAAATATAGAGCGTTTGAATATCCTATTCTAATGAAAGTATCTATCCATTTGAACATTTCATCCTCCTCTGATAAAAATAAACTACTGTTTACAAAACGCAGTACTTGTATAATAATTAAGCTGTCTTCAGATTTGGCATATTCTAGCAACAATGTTAGAAACGAGTTCATTTTTAACAGTTCCATAGCAGCTTCTTTCTGACAACACATATTACCAATGATGCCAATCAAAATTTCGATTATGCGGGGGGAATCTATTATTGGAAGCGCGAAATTGAATAAGTTAAAGACATCGTGTTTTTGTAGAAATAACACTACATCTTTCTCTGCAGTCATGTCCCATAGAGTGCAGAGGTCATCCTCAAGTGATTTTTCTTGTAGCTCTTCTTTGAGAGTGTCTAAATTGGCGAATTTGATTAACAATTTCAAAACAAATCGCTCGCTGTAGACAGTGTTACCTATGACGTCTCCTTTAACATTTTCGTCTTCGATGTTATTACCTTCGGCAGATGGTTTCATTTTTAAGTGTTACTACAATCGCTAAGTATTGATTTGTATGAATAAATAATATTCATGAGTAAATTCCAATTTGTTTCAATTTGACGATAATTAAATAAATAACAATTTGACGTGACAGTTTTTGACCAATGACAAGTGACAACAATGAACGGTTACTGCATTCTTTACCACAATTACAGTATAAAAATACGGTTTACAGATAAAAATAAAATTATTAAATCGATGGTAGTGTGGGGTCCTAGGGTCCACCGCTCTATGCGTGATATCTTGAAAATCGAATGGTGTATGGTGAACGAAGTGTTATTATACAAGGGTCCCTTTGTCTACCCTACTGTGTACGGGTTTAGAGTAATGCTAAAAGATATAATCAATACTTGTACTAAGTGACAATTTCATTGATATTTTAAAGTGTTATTCCACACTAGGAAAGAAAAACACTTTTTTAGAAACATATAAAGGTTTCAACATTCAAATTTTAATGTTTCTAAAAAAGTAATTAACCGACGTTTATAAATTATAACGTTAGACTTTAGGCATTAGTTTCAGGAAACCATTTTAAAGGATAAAACATATATTTATAAATTTATGACATTAATGTAAAAAATAAATATAAATTTGATATTATGTACATATTATGCCACTGGCGTAATTCTATTACTATTTATAAATCAATACTCGGGTGCAACTCATACGAACTCTCTGCAATAATTACAATAACTTAAGTGCAAGGAGTTAGCACAAATAATAAAACCACTATTTCTGTAAAATATAAATTTAATTATATACTCGGTAATTACTTTGGATACAAAAAGCGATATTCCTCTATATGAAAGGATCAACATTTCTTGAAGAAATATTTGAAGTTTAAAAAGAATCACTTATTAATTAGAACAAACATTTGACTCTTAACAATTGCCAAAGAATTAAAAAAGTAAGCTTCAAATAGCCATGACTGTAACATCACAATATATTGTATTTAAAATCTATTCATAATATTTTATATATCAGAATAATAATAGAATTACTAAGACTAAGTACCATATTGGGTAATATATAAAAACTAGCTATCATTTTTGACTTTAGGTGGTGGCGCGTCGCCATGTTGATCTTGCTTCCTCTTCCTGCCCTGTTGTTTTCCTTTGAAATTTTTCCCTTTATTATGTTTAAAATTCTTCATGTTTTTACGTCTTTTGGACATTTCTTCAACTGTTTTGTCTAAATAAGCCTTTTCTTCGTCTCCTTCGAGTAGACGGAACACGACCTCGGACTCGCCAATTTTGATTTTGCTATCTGTTATTTTTTCATTTACTTCTTTTGCATTATTTTCTTTGGTCATTCTCACCCAGCCCTCAGTATCGCCTACTTTGAAGTCAATGTAGGCAACATCACCACCTGTATTTAGAGAATATATATTACGTAAATATATAGGATTCTTTAAACATATTTAAAGTCTGATTCCACACTGAGATAGAAAAATTTTTTTTAGCAAATGTATAAAAACATCCCACTATATTACATTTATTGTAGTTTTTTAAAAATATTTATAAAACATTTGGTGAAAGTAAATAGGGACATGTAGTATGTTTCTTAATTTTACACAGTTGTTTCTGTTTGTTTTGAATTATGAACTCGATGCCATGCTTTCTTGTCTTATTAAAGTAGGAAAATTAAAATAATATTGTCCTGAGTGGTGAACAAACTCACAATTATTTATGATTAAAAGTTACTATTACTAGTGATTTTGAAATGACCTATGTTTATTAAATAGTAATTTAAATTCCATTTTACTTATAATATTTATATTATGTATATTTATATGTAGCAATACTTAGGTGCACACAAATTTATTTAATAAACCTGCATGTGTTTTAGTAAAGCTTTCATTTACCCACTTTTATGTTGTGGAGGCACCATGTTTAAGTGTCGTCACTGCGTTGGGAGTGGGTATTTCAATATAAGATTCACTTATTATTAATAAAGTGTATGATTTTAAGAAATATGTTTTTTAATTATTTAAAAGGATTTGAAGCCTTTCGATACTAATAATAACAAAAAATAATAATTTTGCAATACTAAACTATGGTTCTCAAGGAGCGTGCCTTGGGAACCAAGGATTAATAATATTAAATATTTATATATTATAAGGGTGATGTCTAATTTATTTCTAATAATAACAGAGATGAACAAATCAATGTACGAAAATTAAATATCTCCCTTACCTAAAGGTGACAGTGCTTCTTTAATATCTTCTCTTGTCATTTTATCATGTCCTTGGCTGAAGTGCAACACTGTGCCTACTGGAAGCTTGAACTCTTCTTTTTCTTCTTTTTCCTATAAAATAAAACAAAATAATTATTGAAAGTATATGAAAAAATATTTTTAAGTCTATAACCTAAGCAAATATTTTTTGTACAATTAGGTTATTATAAATTTAAAAAACATTATATTAGTTGTAATATAATGTTTTATTAGTTACTATGTTCTATTTTACATGTAAGGATGGCCTTAAATCATTTAAAATTGTAGATATTAAGCTAAAAATGTAGTTTATTTGGTTGAACATATCTCAGGAACTACATATAGCTCAAATTGAAAAATTCTGTTTTTTAGTTAATCCATCTATTGGACACAATTATTAGAAAAAACAGAATTTAATCATAGGATTAACATAATTTTTTGATCATTCTGAAGTTCACCTACTTACGTATCTTACACACCAGGGTTACCTCTCAAACTTAGAATGTGTCATTTAACTCTTACTTATTTCAACTTGACCATGCCACAATGACATGACATAGACACACACAACACTCCATAATTGCCTCACATACTTTAAATCAGCAAAACATAATTTTCTGATGTAATTAAAAAAAATTAAACAAAAAATATTAGTTTATATAAAAAAATACCTCTTTTTGTTTATGTTTCTTATCTTTCTTGACTTTCTTAGAAGCATGCTCCTCTTGTTTTTGCTGTATATAGTTCTCTTGCCATAAGATGATGAGATCTGTGTCATTGTATTTATGACCTTTTGTGTCTATAAATTTTTGTGCCTAAAAATAAATATATGGTAAACTTAGTATTCAAATGTATTCTTCCTAACCATTTAGAGAAAAAATAAATTTATTTTGCCATTAATCAATATTATAATATTTTATGATAGTATATTTTCTAATATGAATGTCTAAATTACATTAATTTAAACAGTATTAGGAGAGAGTATGTAATTTTGTTGCCTAGTGTGGGTACCTTCTGTCACAGGTGACTAAAGGAATTCTGTCTAGCCTGCTATGTGCGGGACTCAGTGTGAAACTAAAAAGTATCTTTATAATATTACCTGTTCCTTAGTTTTAAAAGTAGCAAACACTGATCCTTTGAAAAGACGATTTTTAGATTGCCGATCTAAATATCTTCTCATAATAATATTTTCGACTTCCTCAAATTGCTTAAAAAACTTCAGGAGGTCATCCAAAACAGAATCTTTTGGAAAGCCTTTGGCGTAGATTGTTCTAGAAGATAGCTCTTTGCGCCTCTCTTCATTCATTTCTGGTATTGGCTGTTCTGGATTTCGTCTCACTTTCTTGTTGTCTTCTGATATCTATTAAATATATTGTTATTAATTATATGAATTTTAAGTAATTAGAAACAAGAAAAATAATTATAGCAAGATTTGAACTTATGCCTCCTAGCTATTTATGTTATGTAAAAAAGTATTTCCTTTTCCTAAGTGTATAATAACACTTTAATTTTTTTTAAAATATTGAGCTCCTTTATATTAAATATCATAAATTATTACTAATTTCAAATTAGCTGACATTAAAATTTTAGACACCCTACTCTAATTACATTTGTTTTGTGTATTAAAATTTTGCTAAATTTCAACTATCAACAGACTTCTAAGATTCTATAGTAATATAATATTTTATAAAATGTCATTTACACAATAATAAAAAGTCTTATTAGAAAAATATAGAAATTGAAGACAGCAAGACATGCTCTTGCACTTTTTTAGAAACCATCTATGTGCTTGTCACTAAAAGTCCTCGTATGTTGAAATTTTTATATATTTTCAAATAGTGATTTTGAACATTATGTAAAAAAAACTATAAACTGTAGTTTAATAAAAATAATACCTCTAGTAATCCTGACAATGACTTTTTAATTGCTTTAGCAATAACATCAGTATCTGTAGATAATTTAGCAAGTCTGTTGAACCTTGTGAGTATGACCAATGGCACCCAACCGTCGTCCAGCGTCACTTGCTGACTGAGGAACTTGTCTCTTGGCAAATTGATGTCACCTATAAAGTAATAAATAATATTGAAGGCCTAATTCAAAATTAAATTGGACAAATTTGGTATTATAGAACAATGGCAATACATCTGACTTAATGCAATGGTGATATGTTTGCTCCTAACTTAAGGGAATAAATTAAAAATATTATTATTATCCAATATGTTACATTATGCAATGTAGAATTTTATCTGATGACAAAATTTTGCAAAAATTTTGATGACAGAAGAATATGTATATAATATACATAAAAAATATTTTACTTTACCATTATAAAATATGTCGGGCTCTTCGGGTATATCGCATATTTCAAGAATCTTATGAATCATTAATTTCAAGATAGCATAAGTAATTGATAGTAATATTAGTTATTAGGAATAAATATAAATAATGTATCTTATAACCTATTTAAAATTGTTATGACATACAATTTGTAATTGTTCAGATGAGAAAATCAAGAAAATAGCATAGATTTTACAAAATATAAGATATAATAGAATTAACATAAGAAAGAAATTAGTTACTAATTGACATTAAAACTTCACTTACTGAAGTAATATTCCAATTGCCGTATAATAGCGTTATCCAGGTCAGTTTTTTCTTCAACAGTATTTTCCTTGTCGTTTTCCTGCCCATTGTTTTGCTCTGTTGCTACTACTTCTTTTTCTTCCGTCATTTTTAGAAAATTTGTAATTGATTGAGATGTGTATACGCACGCGTGCAAAAATTAAGGCGCACTTTATTAATATTAATGATTCAAAGTTCTACACTTTATCTAATCAGAGTATAGGGCAAATTGTTCTTATTAATTAATGATTTAAATTATATAAATATGAGAAAAAGTGCTAGTATTATAAAACACGTGTTTCTATTATAGACCACATGCAACTTGCAAGCACCGGCATGTCCACAGAACACATTTACTCATGTCGAATTGAAATTTGAAGTGTGGACCAATAGGGATGTATATGTTGCAATTTTATAAATCTAATTAAATAATATGTATAAAATTAATTAAAATTTTAAAATTAAAATTTAATAAATTATTTAATTAATTAATTAAAATTTAAAATATGTAATACAATTTTGAGAAGATTTTCTTAAAATATACTAATTTTTTCTTATGATAAATCCATCATCATTATGCTGTTTCCGCCTGCTGCCATCAGCATGCTTGTCTTTGTCTTTAGCTTCTTTAATTCACGCTGTTGAGCTCAACCTAAGCTATGAAAATTTATTTTTTGCTATATCTTAAATTTGTTTTAATTTTACATTTTTATTATTTTACAAAACTTCCTGTGTGCAAGATACAGACAATAAAAAAAATAAAACAAATTTTAATATTATTAATAACAGAATTTCTAATTTCTTACTAAATCTTCTGTTCATAAGTGTAACAATTCGACTTTTAATATATCAAGACTCAAGCCTATGTCAAAATTTATTGTATTATTAATCTGTGTATACTGTCATTGCGGTCTTAGTCTATTATTGTTTTCAATTGCAAAATTAAAGCTTTAAAACAATTCATTCAACATGTTTGTACTTTATTTATAACCTAAATAAAAGTTAAAAAACATAAATATTGATAATCCAAAGTTTCAAACTATTTAGACTTATAGACAATAAAAATATATGGTATATTTTTACCTAATATATTAATGTTTTATTATATTTACAATCATGGGTGTACGAGGTTTGACTACTTATATTAATGGTAATCAAAATACTATTATGAAAAAACATTATTTACACGATACAAACCTTGTCATTGATGGACACAGTTTATGTGCTCAACTTTACAGATCTATTAATAGTTTTTCAGCGTTTGGAGGTGACTATGACAAGTTCGCAGCATATGTTAGAACATTTTTTAAGAATTTGCGAAAATGTAAAATAACTGCTTTTGTCCTATTCGATGGTTGCCACGAGAATAAAAAACTCAAGACAGTATTTACTCGCCTCAGATCTAAGTTGCAGAACTGTAGCTGCCTAGACCCAGTTACTCAAGATGGCTTGCAAATATTTCCACTTTTGTTCAGAAATGTGTTCATAGAAATACTTATAGAGATGGATATTAAATATACAGTATGTATCTATGAAGCCGACGACGAAATAGCATCGCTAGCTAGACACTTAGACTGTCCAGTGCTTAGCTACGACTCAGATTTTTTCATATACAATGTTTCTTATATTCCATTTAATTTATTGGAAACAAAACCTGTAGCTATAGAGGAGGATGGTAATAAAGTACATGCCATGGAATGTAAACTATATAAAGTACAATATCTTTGTGAAAATTTTGGTGGAATGAAAGAAGAATTACTACCATTATTAGCGACTATGTTAGGCAATGATTATGTTGAAAAGAAGATTTTTAGGAAGTTCTTCTCTCAGTTGAAGTTACAGAAAAGCAAAAAGAAGAAGAATGATCAACAAAGAAGTATACATTCTTTGTTTAATTGGTTTCAAAATGAGACTTTAGACTCGGCCATAGTAAAAATTCTAGGGAGACTTAAAAAACATCAAAAAAATAAAGTATTTGAAATAATTAAAAACAGTATAGATGGATATAAGAGTAACGACTGTCCATCTTTGAAATATTTTGGTATGAGTGAGGAAAATTCTTCAAAATTTGAACTACAAATGCCTGATACAGATGATATTGAAGACTCAAATGAAGAAGAATCAGAAAATTCTGAAGATGAAAGCACAGACAATGAAAAAAATATTTCTGATTTAAATCCAAATAATATACCTGTATGGTTTATAGAAAAAATCAGACAAAATCAAATACCAAAAGAATATTTAAATTTATATGTACACAATCTATATTTATGTAACCCACAAGCAGAAGATTATATAGACACAGACAGCTTCCTAAGTGCATTACCATTAATAAGATATGCTTTTGACATTATGACAGACTTCTCTCGAGATACTTTTGTATATGCTGGAAGAGAAAATTGTAATTATCGTAAAACACCTGTTAATAGGGAACATAGTATTTCCCAACTATTAGATATACTGTTTCAAAATTTGACTCAAACACAATTAAACTCATATTTCTATCATTTTTTTGATACAAAACTCCCAAATTTAGATTGGGATTCTCTCAAATTATTGCCAGATAATTTACAATTGTATATGATATCTTTACTTTGGTGGATAGCCAATTGCAAAGTCCCGGCTAATCATGTTCTTAGTTTGCTTATGTCTTATACTATGTTGGAAGTAATTGATGATAAAACTGGCACTCCTAGAGGCCATTATCATTTTAATAATAGACATGGTAAAAAACTGCAGGAATTGAAAGAAAATTGTACTACTGAAGTTAATACAGAGCTTTTATTTAATAAGAACAAAGTTCAATATGATGATTGTCTTATAGCTGCCAGCATTCTTTTAAAACATTTTGAAATTGATAGTAGCATATTGAAAAAACCAAAAAGCTATGATATTAAGAAAATACACTCATTTGCTCAGTTCCAGTCAGTCTTACATCAAGTTAATGCATTAAATATTCTTTGTGGAACACCATTTGAAACTACAATTTATTCAAAATGTTATAATGGAACTTTTGTATATAATATAGCATTGAAATTGGAAAATCAATTAGACTCATTGAAGTTTTTAGAAGATTACTTGAAAGGTGCTTCCTCTGTGTTACAGTTTTATGAAAGTCTTTATTCTATTTATAATAAATTAAGAGAAAAAATGAATTTATCAACTGTTGTGTGGTCCGGGAAGAAAAAGAGGGGTAGAAGAAATAAAGTACAAGATGACTTGTCATTTATTGTTAAAGAATTTGAATTTGAAGTTAAAATATAGTGTTTTTTTATTAAATTCAATTAGTTTTTTTTCTGCTTAAGTTAAATCTTTGTTTTAATAAGACTATATTTATATAATAGTATACATATAATAGATTTCCCCAACATTTATTTTCAGCATTGCACGGTATTCTGTATATAGCCGGTTAGGCAGCTGGCAGAGAGAACCTAGTATCAAGACACTCCGTTGACAATGTCTTGCCTGAATTACATACATTGTGTGTTGAGTGGCGGAACTTTTGTTTTAATATGGCTCAATGTGATAGTGTTCAATAGAGACATGCTTGAGGCAGCTCAATAAATATTTTTATTGCTCACACCTAGCCTGAAAGTCAGATAGAGTAAATACCTACACTGTTTGTTTTTTTCATCTAAGTATATTTTTTATGCAACATTTTTTATTAAATATAATTATGAGCTTTACGAATTAATCAAAACATATAATCTAACGAATTAAATACGCAGTATCATAAAAAATAATTATTGTAATAATTAAATAAATTTTGTAAGGTCTTTATTATATATGTTGGACGCTACAAAATCATTCAATTTCTCGCTAACATTATACAGTAAGGGCACTATAGCTATACTTATAAAAAAAAACAATATCCTGGCTGGCCAATTTAGATAATTAAAAAGAGGATATATTCCCACACCGAATTTTGCGAAAATAATGAAAAACCAAATGGTATAAATTATTACGAACGTTAAAAGAAAAAAATGGCCGACCAAACGTGGCGGGTAAGTTTTGTATGGCATCAATATTTCGATAAACATGAAAATTGAGACTGTGGTGTGCATAAAGTGGTTCACAATGGGCGGATACAGCTTTTCTACTTCCTCCGTGACGATCCAATCTTTATTTATTATGTACAAAGACCAAAATGTAAATGAAACGTACATAGCTACGTTATAGGCTATGGGGAATAGGATATCTTTGATCTTCCTGATGGGTGGCCGTTTGGTTGTCTGAGCGTTTGTTCCCATGATGTCGTTCAAAAAGGCAATACTGAAGTATAAAGTTTGCAGTATCTGTAAAAAGATATACTTTTATTAGTTTTGTTTTAGCAGCTTCACCCTTGCCGCATAGCAGAGTAGGTGGAGGGCATGGGTGTAGGAATAGACTGGGGCACAGACTACCCAGGTCTAATTTTCTTATTAATTTTGACACACCGTTCCCCACTCTCCGCCGAATTTTCGAGACATTTCCCACGTTTTGAGTGACGGTAGACACTCAGTGCCACGCTCTGTTACCATATGAAAAAAAATACAGTACAGAATTGATAACCTCCTTTTCTTACAGAAGTCGGTTAAAAATGAATTATTCTTCGTATTGAATAATACCTACACAATAATAAAGTTGTATAACCAACTAATACAATCACTGTGCTATTGCGAGGTAAGGTTTTAAAAGTAAAATATTTTTAAGCATCTTATAAAGGATGTCATTATTTTGATATTGAATGAGTAAATAAGTATTTAGATATAATGATTTATTTGCGCTTCCTAGCACGTATGCTTAATTTCGTGTCTGCATGTCTAGTAATTTATCGAAAACTAAAACTCGTACTGAGACGCTACTTTTTGATTAAAATGTAGTAGGTACCTATACTAAAAGCTTGTCCAGTTTTTGTCAAAATCTGTTAAGTAATGGTTAAGATAGGAGTGTGAGATATTTGATGTTAATAATTTTAAATTAGCTTTATCCAACTCCATCCTACCCTTTCCGCCCATTTTAAAGATAAGCCTCACACACAAAATTAAAAACCTATCATATATTAATCTAAGACTAAAGATCTGGAGAACATATCATAGATATGAATATGATAGTGAACAACTTCGTTAAAGTTAAGTAATTAACAAAAACAATATAATAAAAGAATCACAGATGCTTCCATCCTATATATAATAGAGATTAGCGGAGACAAAATGTTAGCTTCCTCAAGTTACCTTATAGAGTATAATTAAAAAAGGCCGTCGTTGAGCAGTAGCACAGGATCTGACTGCAAAGGGCCGAACTGCGAGGGTCGTGGATTGGTTAATTTTTTATTTTCTTGCTCTGGTAACAAGAGTTGAGTCACTCCACTCACTACTAGATAACATTAATTGACCCGAAAATTTGGCGGAAAGTAGAGTTCGAATGTCTTAACACTGCGTCCATTTGTTTACCGGATAGAACGTGAAGCAAAAAAAAACATCTGAAGCAGTTTTTAATATCTGTATTATATCATATTAAACAGACCGTTAAATTTATTCTACTAAAACAAAAACGAAAATTGGGTCTCTACAAAATGATCGTACATTACCTAGTAAATGGGGCCCTAGTCGTATTATTTTTTGTGATTTAACTACAAATGTATAGTTTTCAGATTTTTTCCTGAACAAGTACTACCTGTAGATGCTACTGCCACATATCGTAATTCTAGGCTAATCGGAAGTACCCTTTTATTTTTGATTCCCTTGATAGTGTCGAAATACGTGTTTTTTGCGATATAGACGGTCTACATTTACTTAGTAAGTAAACATAGAAGTGCATTTTTTTTCAGGTAGGTATTCATGGAGAGTGGAGGAGTGGGTAGGTGGGTAAGTATGGTTTGAATTTCAATTCGATATCTCCAAGCGCTCTGAGATAAAGGACAGACAGACACGCTCTTGACAGACAGACAGACGGACAGCAAAGTGATCTTATAAGGGTTCCTTTTTTCCTTAAAAAGTAGGGGAACCCTAAAAACTGGGAATCGCGCGCCACGAATGGCCTCAACGAAGAGGTTGTCGAGGCGAAAGATACCGAAGTGTTTAATAAAAATAGTCTTTACCTTTCACTCCTAAAACGCAGTGACATGTAGAAACAGAACGGAGCAATGAGCCACTAAGTAATACTTTTAGTTTAAGTGAAAAATCATACTTACAATACACCAGGCCGTAAGATACATGCTCCTGGACTTCAGCGGTAGATTTTTCATTTCTTTTGCCGGTAGCGGTAATTCTACGTACGTTTGATCATAATAAATAGTAAAAGAATTTATAACCACCACAGCTATATGAAATAATGGCCTCAACATTTTAAAAAAAAACTAAATAAAAACTAACTTTGAGTTAGTCAAATTAATTTTAAACAAATTATATTGGAGGAGGTTGCGAGCGTCAGCGTCTACAATCAAGGTGCAACTATTGATATTCTAATCCTAAGTACGTTAATTTACGTGAATTACAGTTTTTACTGATTTAATAAATATGTAATTACTAGAGACTCAAACGCGGCTTCGGTCGCTTACACTTATTTTTATATTATAGGCAGAATGGTAAGAACGTTTTTAAATATATATTTAATAAATACCATCCTATCCTTTCAAATACCTAAGGTTAAAGAATGTAGAAATTTTCGTGATAAACGGCTAGACGGAGTAGATTTGGCTTTCAGCGTTAAAGCGTAACAAACAAATGAACATTCACACGTGTAATATTAGTATATTATAGATATTCAAAATATAAGTGTTTCTTACGTAATTTGGATTTTGTGCGTAAATATACACACATATACATATATTATTGAAAGTAATCACTAAGTTGATAGAAACTAATAATTTTTTCTAATAATAGTAGTAATTGCATATGAAATTTGTGGATTCAAATAAAATTTTCTTGATTAAGTAACAAGAAAGTAACAAGCGAAAGCTATGTCGTGAAAATAGGCAGTGCAGGAAAAACTGAGTTTCTTAACACTAAATGCCTTCTGTCTGCCCCGCTTGCTGTAGATACGTTCATAAAAAACTTATAAAGTATATAATTGTAATAAATATTTTTTTTACTTAAAAAGTTACGTCTGTCAATAAAATTTTATAAGCAGAAAATTGTGTATTACGTTAAATATTTTTTGTCCCAAAATGTACCAAGGACGAAACGTTTGAAAATTAGCATTTGAACATAAAATAAAATGTCTTCTGGGAGAGATGTCTTGAGATAGTTAAGTTTTACGAAAAATAATCATCGCAGCCATTTAGTGGTACTATTGCTAGAATTTAACTAGGGAACACGCTGGATTCAAAGGGCGCAGGACCGGATGGAATGGCGAGCATTGGGGAAGGCCTATGTCCAGCAGTGGACTTTACAAGGCTGATGGATGGATGGATTGCTAGAATAGTAATTATTCGTAACATATTTGATCTCCACGATCGATTTCGTACAAAAGCGCAAAACTAAATGTTTGCCAACTAATGATTATTAGGTTTACAGGAATTACAATTAATTATATTATAATATTGATATTGATAATGTTACTAATTATATTATTAATTTCAAGATCTTTTTGCAATTTTATTGTCAAAAGTTGAAAAAATAAAATTACTTTGTCTGTTCCTATTTACTTTGTTGAATAGGAATACTTTCCTTATATGAGATATATCCTAAAATAAGATATTTCATACAAATTAACACAGAAGTACAATCATTCAAAAAAAGTATTATTCATTTAATTTTTATAATCTTGTATTCATGGTATCGTGATACGGGCCGCGAATGGTGTACGAAGCAAGCAACGAAGAAAAGCAATATTATCGTTTGCTTACTCTGGTAACGACGCAAAGCGCGGTGTTTAGTTCCGCTACTCATCACGCAAGGTCTCCAGAATTCGGCGGAAATTGGGAAACGGAAGTGTCTTATTCGGAAAAGAGTGTCGTCACACTAGCTTCCCAGGATCTCTCTGCGTAACCTGCTGTGTTCAGGTTACAACGTAAAGCTAATAATAAAATAACATTCTGTATAAATATTTTATTTACATAATATATTTATTTCCTTTTCCTTTCACCGACTCGAGTTTTAGTGGCGTATCCTTTGCTACCACCAACAATACCATTCAGCTTCTCCCCAATCACATAAAACCCCCCCATTAATACTAAGCCTAAAGCAATAACAAGAGTTACAATGGCAGTACTAGTATATTCACATATTGGGTACACCCAGTTACCTGTTAAATAGTAGATACTAAAAAACCATGTAACATAAGCAAATAAATACGTGTAAAGTATAGAAAATCCAATTTTTCTCGAAGGAAAATTGATATTAGATGTTAATAATTCTATAAATACGAACAGAGTGCCTGTACTGTGCATAACATGATTCATGAGTGGATGATAGAACTTCTCAATATCTATAGGTTCTAGCATTTTTTTGTCGACATTAAGATAAATCCCCCAAAATAGGAGAGAGACGTAAATATTTGTACTAAAAATTGTGGGAAAGAGGCTGTCCTTGATTCGTCGGATTACAGGTTGGCTCTTTGGTTCCGATGAATTTGAACCCGCGATGTCGTTCAACAGTGCTATGAAGTGGTACGCAGTCTGCAGCATCTGTAATGAAAACAATATTGAGAGTTGGATTTGTAATAACCGTTAATAAATATCGCTAACAACTATATAGTTTATACTATATCCCGCACATAACAGTAGACAGAGGGAGCCTGGGAACCTAGGAAAAATTTTCATTATGACTCTTTAGTTCCACAGTTCTCGTCGAATTCTGAAGTCATTGCGTGTTGAGTGGTGAATGTCTTCCGAATTAGGCGGAAAGCTAGGAACGCAGGTGTCTAAATGGGAACAGTGTGTCTTGGCGTCGGGTTTGGACGACATGCCGTAATGGGACAGCGTCTGATTGTAAACGCGATGAACGTGGCTTGATTATATATCAATTATTTTCAACTCTTAGCCCTTTTTTGAGAAAATAAATTCAAATTCAAATTCAAAATATTCTTTATTCAAATAGGCAATTATTATAAGCAATTTTGAATCGTCAAATGAACATATGAACAAAAAGCTACCACCGGTTCGGAAGGCAGTTCTGCTGAGAAGAGCCGGCAAGAAACTCAACAGTTGCTCTTTTCAAAATCTATTACATTTGCTGGCAGCTATCCTGCATTACATTCAATAGACATTAATTCCATACATGCTTATCCTCTAAATATTCTTGAACAGTGTAATACGCTTTACTTGTTAGAATTTTTTTTACAGATATTTTAAATTTTTGTAGTGGCAAACTAAGAATACACTGCGGAATTTTATTATATACACGTATACTCAGACCCATAAAGGATTTACTAACTTTTTGGAGGCGAAAACTTGGTGTAACAAGCTTATCTTTATTTCTCGTTCCTATCGTATGACTGTCACTATTTTTGCTATGACAATGTATATTTTGTCGGACAAAGAGAATGTTATAATATACAAATTGGGAAGCAACTGTAATAATACCTGCATCTTTGAAAACATCTCGCAGAGAATCTCGAGCTCTTAGATTATAAATATATCTCACGGCTCTTTTTTGGAGAATAAATATTGAATTGATATCTGCAGCACTGCCCCATAGCAGCATTCCATAAGATAAAATACTATGAAAATAGCTATAGTACACTAGGCGGGCAGTTTCAACGTCCGTCATTTGTCTTACTTTTTTAAATTGCGAACGCGGCAGAGCTGAGTTTTTCCGCAAGTGCTTCCAGATGAGCATTCCACTGGAGTTTAGAATCTATAGTTACAAAATATACCTACGTATTAGGGAAACCTACTCATGTAGAAGGGAAACACTTAAGATTCTCTTATCTCCATTCTCCCAGTGTCATAATGTCTTTTTTAAATTTTACTATTGAGAATTAAAAAAGAAAAAAATCAGTTGGAGGTTATGTAATATTGGTTATATACAAAGTTAAGTCAAATCTGCCGACCACTGATGGCCATTTCCTAGTTAGGTATATTAAATTATATTAAAAAGGCGGAAGTGGCAATGTTTTCTGCACAAATAAAAATATTGTTTAAGTTTGATTATTTTATTTCTTATTTTTCACGCTGTATTTGGCACACAGCAGGACCCTGGAGGCATTGTATGTTGTGTGGCAGAACTCAACGCCGCACTTTGCCTCGACATTGACGAAAATCTTCAGCTATATTTTCGATGTATTTTATATTCACACATATTTTCCTGGATAAGCTGAGTGAAAGCATTGGAAGAAGTATTCAGTGGAGGAGAACCAATACAGTATTTTGCTTAAACAGAGAAGGAAATATTTTTTTTATATGTAAGTGTCTCTATCTCTAGAGTTGTATGGAAGCAAATCTAGTTTATGTGAGAGAAGTTTTAATTATATTGTTTCCTTCTTTTTTCCTCTATAACCCCATCATAACACAATCTGAGTTATATACAGTTTTCTGAGAGTTAGTAAATGTTCAGTTGAAATTCTGGAAATTGGTGAACACTAGGTTCTGAAGTTCCCTCCACCTACCCTGCTATGTGCGAGATACATCATAGCGTGAAGCTAAAAAAATCGTGGGCATCGAACCCACAATCGTCGCGTTACAGTCACACCCTCGCACTATGGACAATGGTGGAACAACGGCAGATCAAAATTCATTTCTACAAAGTCGTCCCTGACGCACTATTTTTTTTTTGGTAATAGTATAAGAGTGGAACTTTAATGTTATAAATTATTTTTTCGTGAATTACATTTGGAATATATATTTATTCATCGTGAAAAATTGTCATTCGTGAGAATGTCTATTTCAGGTTGTTCACTTTCATACTTTAAACAAAATTTCCTTAAAAAAATGTGCAAGTAGGTATAAAGTGTTATATATTTTTGAAAGATTTTAAAACAATTATAATAATGTGGATATCGTGAGTAAATTTTTATAAAAAATATTAACAATAAGTGACGAGAAAAAAGATACGTGTTTAAAGTTCATGGAGACTTTTAACAGTTACCGACGTCTCGGCGACGATTGTTTTGTAGTCCTGATATTCATAAATAAGATTAAAAATCAGGTGCAGAGACCTGCAGACTGAGAAGTTATCACGAAAACTACGATGCAAGTCAGGGCACACGAAAACTCTATTGTAGTTTAGATACTATCTTATTAACTAATCCGGGTTGATAGATAATGCAACCCGGATTTTCGTAGTTCCAATAAAGATTTTCCAATTGTTTTAAAATAAACACAAATAAATAACACAAAAGACAGAAAACTTAAACGAAAGAAATTTTCAAGAACAGACTACCTGCTATTCTCTTACCCAAAAATACTTAAACGAAAGATGTAACCAACTATGTCGCGTGGAAATACATTATAATTTTTGGATAACTCCAAAATACGTGCAATCACTTCTAAATTTACTTTGCCACGCGCAGAATTGAAGCATTCTCTCTCGGCCATCTCCGTAGTAGCTTCCAACGATATCAGGACGTTGGTTCTCTGACCGTGATCTCAGGCGAAAATCTGCTTTAGAGCAGACACATGTAAGGGGATGCGGGAGGGGGATTGGAATTGGACCCTCGGTTTCCTGAGGGAGGCCTAGATTAAACGACTGCTCATGAGTCGGATTTGGAGGAGGATAGAAAGTCCCTCGGAAGAAGATATCTGACCTCGGCGTCTGACATCGGCGCAACGGAATGCGTTGGACGTGAGGTTGCGGTGAGTAGCGCGTGGTGTTCACGTAATATGGTGCCTGCGTCACTCGCCGGAGGGTTCTGTACTACCTGCAAGATTCCCCGTTGAGTAATACTCGCTAGGGCATTGTGATGTCATCAGTGTATAGTGCGCAGAGAGCAGGTGACAAAATTCTGACTGAGACCACGGCAGCGATCAGGTCGCTGCTAGACCTCGCACTCTCAACTCTCACGCAAAATGTCCTGTCACTTACAAAGCAGAGCGGCAAAGACATGCGCGACGTGTTGGGGGGTGCCGGCTCTGAACACTTTATGAAATCAGCCCGGGTGCCAGACGCGGTCGAATACGCGTGCTACGTCAAGGAAGACTGCTATTGCACACTCACACTCTCTCTCGGTTGATCACTGTTGCGTTGCTTACCCAGAGTACCACTCTCACCACCCGCTCCCCAAACTGCTAGCTTTGTGGGTGGATGTGCCACTGAAGAAGTGAGAGGAATAACTTCTCGAACAGCTTGGCAACCATGCTGAGGAGGATTATAGATCGGTATCCCTCAGCAGCATAATGAATAGGCCTCCTTCCATGCCCGGGTGAAAGTAGCCAGGCGGGTGCGGCGGATCCACTTTTAAAAGCAAAATATCGCGGAGCACGGGGAGATGCGTTGTGGGCGCCGAGCCGTTACACAGCAAGGATTTTTTAGTACCGTAATTTGAAATATGTGCTACTAATGTTTTCAAGTACTTATTAAAATATATTTAAATGACTATTTAAAAATTGTCATTTAAATCTAATTAAATGACAATTTTTAAACGGAACGGAAGAAATTATAAACTACAAAAAATATGAGACCAAATATATCGCGCTGAAATAATACATTCAACTCCAATTATTCAATACTTGCAAACGCATCTAAGTCTTCTTTGCTATTGCTGTAGAGGCAGGCGGGCGCGGCGGACGCGTTATAAGCATAACGTCGCGGGGCGCATGGCGAGTGGCGAGCCGTTTCGCAGCAAGGATTTTTTGATATTGTAACAACTTCTAAAGTACTTATTAAAATGAAAGACAGTTGTGATCTACATTAAATGGCCAACGTAACTAATATACTTATTTATATGCTGAGGGATAAGTGAAACATAGCTGATGTGTCAAGAGCGTGATGTGTCAACAATTAAATGCGTTTTTCTCTAAAACTATTCGCAATTTCGAAATAGTGTAAAAAGCAAATTTTGTCTACGTTTAACGTAGAAAATTAATAAAGTATTTTAAAGGATAAGGATTAATACCATTATGGAAAAATATCCCTCACAATAAAAAATATATTGAAATTACTATTTTTAGACAGAAATATGATCACTACACGTTATTCTTAAAAGATACGAATATGCTGTCGCGGACTTTTTTGTAGATCTTATTAAGAGGAACAATACTCCAGTACATTATTTTCATGTAGTACTTACCATTAAAGCAGCGCATGCGCGAAAGTGTCTCAACGGGTAGGACTTTATACACATTTATCGTATTAATATTAATTTACATAAGAATTTACAAATAATAAACTATATATAAACCTTCCCTGAGAAATACTCGACATAATGGTGATAATCGCATCAAAATCCGTTGGGTGGTTTAGAAGAAGAAGAGTTAGAAAGTTCAGACAGACACGAAAAGCGACTTCGTTTTATAAGATATAGGATAGGATAGGATAACAATGTTTTATATTCCTGATTTTTTGTAGCTTTAATTGTAATTGGTAATATTTCTAAACGAATAGAGATTTTACAGTAAAATATACTTTTAAGCATTTTGATTTTATTAGAAAATTAGATTGTTTTATTATTTTAAGTTACAAAATCAGTAAGGTAAGTGACGGTAACTTCGGGCTAGTACGTCGTTTCGTGAGTTTTGCTTCTGGCAAAAATAATAAGCAATTTAATTATTATTTACGTAAACTATATATTGGTATATAATCTTTATACTTTTAACTGTCTAAAAATTAAGTAACAATATTTTAATGATAAAATTGAGCGTATAGCGACATTTTAAACGCAGAGTTGTCTACGAACTCCAGTGTAACGTGTCTGCGATGCTTGCCACCGTAAGACTAGCGTAAGAATTTTTTAAGGTTGTAGAAAGACAAAGGTAAGTTATTCGAATAAAACATTGAATATATGCTTTTTTGTATTCTATAAATAAAGATTTTATTGAAAAAAAAAAAACCATAAAATTCTTTTAAAATTGCAATAAGTCGATTCACGAAATAGCAGTCATTTTATTTATCAAGTGTCCGCTATTTTGTGTTACTACCGAATAAGGGATATCTTAGATACTTTTTAATAAATTTATATTTATGTTATAATTGAAATTATTTAAATTTAAAGCTTAAAATCAGTAACTGTTTTATTAAAGTTTCTCGTGATCGAAATTTGGTACATGTTTTGTTCACTTAAATTACTATATTACTATTTTAAAGGTAACCTGAATTGATAATTTTAAGCTAAATTCGTATAGGTACTGCCAATGCAATTTTATTTTTTAAACAACCTTTATAATTTATTTTTGTGTATTTTATCGGATATACATGGTAGTTAATGATTACTTTACATAATGTAAAAAATACTGAATAAACAGAAGTGCGGAAGTTACTAAAATCAGTAACAAGAAACATGATCCCCTACATTTCATTATTTACTGTAACTTCGTGACAAAATAATCTACGTAAATTCAATACATTGACTTCTCTGTCTTTGTTAATATTGTTTATCTTAGTCTAAATAAATATATTTTTTATTTTTTTAAGAATATACTAAACTGGTTGCGAAAATAAAAGCCATAGCCAAATATATAGTTCTATAAACTGGCACAGCTACTTAGCTTCAAAAAATTAAACTAGAATTTTGAGCTGTTTTGTATTTTTTAAAAAAAAAGTATGTAAAAGTACAAAAATGTATTTTTTTTTTAAACTGAGCTTTTATAATTTGTAAATTATAAAAGTTGAGGTCAGTCGTGGCGTAAAGCCGACTGGTTGTGAATTCGATCCCCACTCGAGGAGATGAAAATAGAAATAGTATAGAAAATAGGAAATATTTATTTAAATTTATATTTCAGGCAAAGCGCGGCGTTGAGTTCTGCCATTTAACATGCAATGCCTCCGGAATTCCGCAGAAAGTGGGGAACGGAGTGTCTTAAAAACACTATGTTACCTTTGCCTACCCTGCTGTGAGCGGCATACAGCGTGAAGATGATTTAATTAGATTTTTTTTATAAAAGCTTTAATGTCGTTAAGCTGATCTAACCTTTTTTTTTATTTACCAAGTCTTTACAATCAAAACCTATGATGGTGTTTTTTTTTAATTATAAAACCTTAATCGCGGGGTAAAAACTTGTGACCCGAAATAGGGGCCACAAACTCACGAAGTTAGAAACACAGCTAAATTTTATCACGAAGTAGGGTTCAAACAAGAGGTCCACAGATAAATTAATATAAAAATTAACTTTAAGTTAAACCGCATAATTCACACATTAAATTACTGCCACAAGACCCACTTTGATCACACTAAAATTTGCAAATTCATATAACCTTTAATAATGTATTTACAATAGTTTAAAGTTATAAGAGCCTTAATCTGCCGAACCCTCGTACATTTACCTTATATTATAAAAAAATATAGGCTATATACTCACTGCACAGCAAAACGTCAAAAAAATAATCCTGCCTTTCAAAGGTAGATTTTTTAATGTCTCATTAGGAAAAGGTAAATCCACGTACATTTGATCATAACATATACATAACAAATTCATCACTACTACTGTTGAATGGAATAAGAAACGAAATATCTTATTTTTTTCCGTATAATTCATGTTTTTAAAATCTATAACTTTAAAAGGAAATAAAGTTTTGTTTTAATTTAATAAAAAAACACGTATTGATGTGAAGAAATCGTGCACTGCACTGGTCGACTAAAGCAATAATATTTTGGTTGATTCATATTTATTGCTAATGACGGTACACATGACGCGTCCAACAAATACTTATAACTAGCCACCCAACGCGGCTTCGTCCACTTAAATTTATTGTAATATTCTGACTAAATTTGAAACGAAATCTTTACATAAATGTGGCCTATGTATAATTTTGATATATAAGCTATATTATTGTAAAGTTTCATCTAAATCCGTTCAGTAGTTTTTGGATAAAGTGAAACAAACAGCTTAGGGGTGAATTCTAATAAACCATGAAACACGTCTTCAATGAATATTTTTAAGAGTCTCAATTTCAAATCTTATAAAAATCAGTGGCGATTTAAAGATTTTTCCATACAAACTTTCAACCCTTATTTCGCCCCTTTAGAGTAAAAATTTTTCAAAATCCCTTCTTAGTGGATGTCCAGATTACGAAAGTAAGCAGCTGTCCAAATGTCACGTTTCTACGCACAGCCGTTTCGGCTGTGCGTGCGTCTTACCTCAGTCAGTGAGGACAAGTCCTTTTATATATATAGATAAGATATATACACTATATGTTATGGCGTTTATAGAAATGACAAGTAATTTCCAAATATTTTAAATATATTGTGTATGTTTCTGCCTTAACCCTTTGCACTCGTAAATATGTTCTGCGATGATTACACTGTACTCTCTACTCGGGTTTTTTTATATGAGATTTTTTTATGTGTGCTAAAATTGCGCAGTGATGCTCTTAGTGCAATAAAAATGTCTTTTTTTATTGTTTTGGAAAAAAAATACTCAATGTCAAAAATGTTGAAATATTTTTTTTAAATATGGAATATTTTTATTTTTAAAGAATTTATTCTCAAAAAGAAATACAATTTTACATACGTGAGAACAGCACAATAAATGTAACAATTGACATCGCCTTACAAGTATCCAGTTACTATAGTTTTTAATTTGCAATTTATACGAACACACGCACACGCGGAACTTGTGAAACGGGACGTCTTAATGAGAACGGAATATCTTAACACGGTTCCCAGGTTCCCTGTGCCTACTGTGCTGGATGGAATACAGCGTGAAATTAAAAAAATGTTTATAAAATATAACATACATTCTTAAATCCAACGCCATCTGTTATTATATTGAAATATTATAAAGTTACTTGTAATTATTACATTCATATATTATAAAGTTACTTTATAAGTAACATTTCATAGATGGCGCTAAATTTAATTATAATGCAGGAAAAGACCAATTTACGTAATGTATACTTTTCTTTTAGTACCTTTCGTTTGATCACACAGATGAAGTTATAGGATATAGCTATTTATTAATAACCGACAATAGCTTAGATGTCTGGTAGGAGAGTAGGCTGTCTTTAATAAAAAAATAAATTCTATTGTAACAATGCCTCAAGAATTAGGTTGAAAGTGGGAAACGAAAGATCTTTACACTAGGTTCCCAGATTCCCTCTGTCTAGTGTTATCTGCGTGTTACAGCGTGATGCTAAAAAAAATAAGTTTAGCTTGCCTAACTTCTGTTAAATCGTCGTTTTACTTAAAATTGTAAGTAATAAAAAAAATACTGACTTTTTGTCGTGTAGGTAGATAATTATTTATTTAATATTTACAGTGTCTTTAAAATCATTAGCATTTCCGTGTGAACGTGACATAGTTATATATTTTACTAGCGGACGCGCGCAGCTTCGCTTGCGTATTTAGGGGTGAATTNTAGCCTTTTAATTTTAAACCTAAACTTTAAAGTATTATTAATTTTATAACTTAAAAATATTTAAAATGTAAATGAGTTAAATTGTATATTATTACTTAGTTAACACATAGGTACTTTGTACGAGATACAAGGTTTGTAAACGTTTCATTTTTTCATAGCTAAGTATATGAAGGTGATGAGCTATACTTATATTTTAGTTTATAGGAAAAATTATGCAAACATGGACATAGAGTGAGTTTATTATATAACATATTATGTTTATACATTAGGTGTAGTAAATCAGTAAATATTTAAAACCGCGGCAAAAGCGCGGCCTTTAGTTCCTCCTTCAACACTCAATACCTGAAGAATTCGGCGGAAAATAGGGAATAGAGTGTCTTAACACTGGGCCCCCAGGTTCCCTCCGAGTTCCATGCGGCTTGCAGGATACAGCATTATACAAAAATAACAATAATACAGAGATGTATTAAACAGAGAAAGTACTTATACCTGTAAATGCTGGATTATTTCTGAAAACAAATATAGTATGATTTTGTAATGTATATGGGACTTATATATATGGGAAGTCAGAGAAGTGAGAAAAAGAATAAAAAACAATAAAATATTATAAAACCTTTATTACTCATGTTCGTTTCTTTTTACTTTTACTAGCGCTAATTCCATTAATATAACTTTGCTTTTGTTTACCATTAACGATGCTATGCAACTTTTCCCCCAGTATATAAAATACTGCAGCTCCAACTAAACTAAGAGCAGTGAATAGAATACGCCCTGGCCAGTTCAGGTGCTCAAAAATCGGGTACACCCAAGCACCAGTTTTAAAATAAATATTAAAAAACCAAGTGAGGTATACCGTCAAAAACGTGTAAAGTATTGAAAATCCAACTCTTCTTGATGGAAAATTGATATTAGATGTAAGTAATTCTGTCAGTATAAATAGTGCCACTGTCGAATGCATCACGTGGTTGAAGAATGGATGGTACACCTTCGCAAAGCGTTCAGGAAATATAAGGTCTTTGTCCACGAAGTATATACCCCAAAATGCGAGAGACACGTAAAGTGCTAAGCAAAATGCTAGAGTGAATAGGATGTCTTTAATTCGTCGGATTATAGGAGGCCTCTTGGGCGCCCGTGCGTTTGTACCCACCACGTCGTTTAAAAGCGCAATCGAGTGGTAAATTGTTTGGAGAATCTGCAAATAATAAATACTTGGTTTACTTTTATGACCAAAAAAGCGTGAATATATGGCTATTAATGGCTCATGGGGACTTCGGTTAAGCACTTAATTTGGACTTTAGGACGAGGCCAAGAAGTTACTTGGCCACATGTATCCGTGATTGTCCAGATATTCTGTGCTTAGTCTTCAAGGTCAGTGATTAAATTAATGTTAAATTTAAATCACATTCACGCTGTATCCCGCACACAGCAGCGGAGGCAGAGGAAACCTAGTGTTCGGACACTCCGTGGCCAACTTTCCGCCGAATTTAGGTGGCATGGCGTGTTGAGTGGAACTCAATGCCACGCTTTGCCTCAGTATGTTTTTACATATGATCTAGTTGACAACACTTTGGATCAAGTCTTTTGAGGAAAGTGAATTGTGTTGATTGGCGACCTGCGTCATCATTAGAGCGGAGATATTAAAATATATAATTTCCTCGACTCGTTTGTACTTATATATAATTCTCATTATTTTATTACATAATATCGAGCTTGTAACAGAATCTACTGTATAATTATAAATAACTGTGGTTATTGATTGTCCTTGACGCGATTACGAAAGAATAACAATGGTTTATAGTTAACCTATCTGCTTTATTATTCTTATGTCTTAGTTTTTATTTCTGTCTATTTTCAAACCATTGCGTGTTAAGTGGTGGTGCTTAACACCGCACTGGGTCAAGCTTAATCACGTGTCTTTAAAATTAGTCTACGTAGAACACTCAACAACAGTAGTTTTTAAATACATTTTTATCCTTACGTTTGTATTGTATGAGCAAAAACTGATTTTCACATAATTATCTTAATGATTAAGAAGAAAAAAGTAAATTAAGAAAAAAAATACGTAAGTTTTTTCATGTAACTAAGTAAAAACTCTAGATGGCCTTATATAGAATTTCAGCCTAATGCCAGTTTAAACTAATTGACATTTCTCTGTACGAATTATATACGTATTGTTTCTTTTTAGTAAAAATGTAGTTATTGCTGTCCTCGAGCATCGGTGCAGTGAACTCCTAAAATTTGACACTCAGTGTCTCTAAAGTGAGGACGGAGTATCTCATCACTTTACTATATTGAAATAATAAATAAAAGCGAATGGAATAGTGTTTAAAATTCTGTTATTGAATATTGTTTTAATATTTTTTGCTATCTTTAAAAATAATAGGATGTCGTCGCGGTCCAGCATGTGATTAATGAAATACATAATATTTTCGTATCTCTCTTTATTTCGTATCTCTCTCTCTAATTTCGTGTCTCTGACAACAAGGTAAAAGGCGGTGTAGAGTTCTTCCACTTACCATGTAATACAACAAAAAATCGACGGAAAGTGGAGAACGGAGACACTTGTCTTATTAACGTTGAACTTGCAATTAACTTCACAGAGTGACCGTATTTCTTAGTATTATTTAATACAGATACCTATTCTTAAACAGTTACAATTTTTACATAGAAATTGAACACTGGTTCTCTATTTCTCTACAGATATTTTTTTTTCTAACACAAAAAATACCGGATTTGAAAATACATTTAAAAAAACAGTTGACATAATTTCTGTGGAATTTATTCATTTAAATATAAAAAATATTATCAAGAATTATAAATTTATTAATGTAGGTACGGCTGGTCGCTACTTTATAAAATAGAAAGTAAAATACCGTTAAACCTGTTCCCTAAGCAATAATTAAATATCCCCCTTAAAGGCACATTTACATTGCTCAAGGAACCTATATTATAACAAATATTATAACTTATATTAGAACCAATATATTTGACAATTAGTTGCTCGTTTATTATTTTTGGTATTTAAAGAACCGTATGTATTTATAATAATTTAAAAAAGTATTCTGTCATCATAAAAATTATAGGTACTATATATGTACTTTGTAACCAAATTTTATAATATAGCCATCATTAATTTTTATCAATAAACTAAAGAGACTTTAATTCAAGATATGAAACGTGCTGTCACAACATCTTTGCAAACGAGGTTATAAAAACTATGAAATACCAAATATAATTTTTATCATTTTGTCCATGTACCTAACATTTAAAAATAACTTGTCTATATTATCAATATATCATAGAATATAAGTAATGCAAGAAAATGTAGTTTTAGTAATTGACGCTCACATACAAGTAAGACTAGGTCTGTTTTACGGCTTTTACTCCATAAAAAAAGGAAAACATAAAAAAAAATGTTACTCCAAGACCAGCCTTTTTCACAGGTTCCACTACAACATAAAAACGGTTTAAAATTTTAAATAATATTCCTTCCTATTGAAATGAAATTATGATCGCTTTTAATATTTGGTCACGATTTAGATATAATATTGTTATATGTAGAATTTAAATATTAATTATACAAAATTTATTTTGAATATGTTATAAAAATAATTCATATTAGCTACAGTTAAATTAATATATTATCGCGATATGGGTGCTATTCACGCCTTAATTGCATTGTTTCTTGTTTTTATATTATAAAAGTGGATAATAATCATCAAAACGAGGGGTTCTGTCCTTCAATATGTATATCTCGAATTTGGCCGGAAAACAATAACGCTTGAAGCATGTATAGAAAAAATAATACTCACTAGACACCAAATAGTTAAAAACATGCTCCTAGATCGTAGAGGCAAACCTTCCATCGCCTTATTAGGCATTGGAAGATCTATGTATAATTGATCGTAGCACAGAACAAACGAATTTATCGCTACCACAGACAGATGGAATATAGGACGCAACATTTTTATTATTATATATTCTTATTGTTTTATATATAAAAAAAAATATGTTATCAATAATAATTTATATTATTTAAATTATTTTTTGTAATAAGTTAAGCACGTGTGCTCCAGCTCAAGGCGGACGCGCGATTGTGATAAAGCAACTAATCGCTCTGTACATTCATTAAGAAATATAATATTGTAACATTAATATTTCAATTAAATAACTTAAAATATATTTTTTAAGTTAACAAATTTATTTTTTATTTATATTTAGTTTATTTTTACAAGAAACTATTCCGAAGAACCTGAGGCCGTTACTGCTTAGCGATTGCTGTAAAAGCGACGGTAGTGTGTTCTATTCCACCTCGAAGGATTAATTTTCATTTTCGTCTTAATTTTCATGAGTCTTAATAGACCCATTTAATAACCTATAACATATATTTCTATTCTATTTTTTCCAATCAGTGGCTATAATTATAAGGCAGTTTAGTAGGTAATTTGTCTCCCAATAACTTATACCATACTGTTAATTTTCAGAAATATTATTTAATAAAAACATTTCTTTTTAGATTCAGGTATGCCCTAGAATATGCATGGTAGGTTAAATAATATATGTATAGTTGCGGAATCTAACGCAGCGCGAGTGATTTAATTATCTTATTGTTTCGATATATATTAAAATTAATTTTTCAGGTGACTTATAAAATAGCGCATCTCCGGGTTATAATGTTAAGTACACATTGATAACGATAACGTATTTCATAATAGCCGCCTAGTGATATTATAATATAAGCATGTATAAGAAACTATAATAAACTTAATGTTTATAGACATAACATTCAATAATTAATATGAAGAAATAATTGAAACATATAAATCTTTACACAAACAACTTTTTTTAAACTTTTTTGCAGAAACACACGGCGTTGAATTACGCCGCCTCTCCTTACCATGCTGTGCGCGGGATACAGCGTGAAGCTTTTTTGATTTTTTTTATATGAATATACTACCATTGTTCTATGTTACAACTTATACATATATAAATAAACTTATGTAAATAATTATAAAAACTTTTGAGAAATTGACTTACGTATACAATAAATTATTCAACATCTCCTACCTGAAAAATTCCCACAGCGACGATACTCAGATTATAGATATAATTGACCGCATTGTGGGCATACAATAGGCTTGTGTGTTTTTAAAAAAAAAAACATAAAATAAGACCTAAAAAATTAACAAAGCATTGTGTTTTTTATGGTAAATTTATAATCTATTTGTTTAAATCGAAAATGATGTTAGTAGACTAATAAAATTCGATTGTAATCGTTGTTTAATCCCGAAAGGAAGTAAAGAGGAGAAGGAATGAATTTATTAAAGATTGTACTGATCTTTAGCTTTGAACAAATATGTCTGTGCCTCCTTCCTACGTCCAAGCTGTAGCCCAGTGTAGCTGTAAAAGCGAATAAGAGCTTTAACATTAGGTATATAAATTATACATTTTTTAAAGTATATTTTACATATTCTATATAAGATTGTTAAATTATTTCTAGATCTAACAAAGTAAGTCTAAGTAAGCACTTAGTCGTTTAGTAATATGGTCCCAAGTCTGAGCCGTATGCTGCTCGCTCAAGCACGAAATGTAATGTCGCCATATTTTAAGTAAGATTTAGGATAAAGATAAACCTAATAAAATTATAGTTACTAATATGCTAATTATAATATTTTATTTATTATTGGATCTATTTAATATGTTAACTAAGACATATCTGAATGCAGGTGAGTTCAAATGTTATTTAAAGAATATATGGATATATTTTAATAGAATAGTTGCAACGAAAGAAAGGAGAGACAGAATGTGAATATAATTTCAAACATTTTAATAACAAAGATATTTTTCTATTAATTAAAAATTATAAAATATTATATTTATTAGACAATATTATATAAACCAATAATTATTTTAAAAAAACTATTGCCAACGTCCATACCACGTTGAACACACCGGTTCTCGTCCGATCACCGAAGTCAAGCAACGTCGGGCGCGGTCAGTACTTGGATGGGTGACCGCCTGGGAACACCGCGTGCCGTTGGCTTTTTTGCAAAATAAAGTAGTTATGTAAATATTTTAATGACTTTTTGTATATTTACTATTTACATAAATAATATACAAGAGATTGCTTGAAGCAATAAGGCCGCCTTTGAATATATTTTATAAACATATATTGTTTCTTTTTTTTCTTTGTTATCTGTATTTTTGTGTGCAATAAAGTTTTTTCTATTCTGTTCTAAAAATCATGAAGTATTTAAATGGCCATTAACTCTATTGGTAATTAATTTCATTTGTTCTGTTCATGGAACAATTTATGGTAACAATTTAATAAACGTATTTTATTGACGTATTATTAGGAAATTTTAATTTAATAAACTCAATGATATTAAAATAGCGCCCTCTATTGTAATATTTGATCTAGTAACGACGCAAAGCGAGGTCGTCGTCGACATAGAAGCGAATTTTGAAGGCATTGCGTGTTGAGTTTCACCACTACACAATTCTCAATCTTCAGAATTCGGCAAAAAGTGGGGAACGAAGTCTTAATAGGAACGGACTGCTTTACTTACCAACATACCTACTATGTGCGGGATATAGCGTGAAGCTAAAAAAAATATACCGAGATGATAATGCTAAATAGATAAAATTTCTATACCTATGGTTATAGTGTGTTTATAAATATTTATGTACGACTTTTATTATACTTAGGACTTATTATGGGAAGATACCTAATAAAGATGCAAGAAGATTACAAAAAATAAAATATTATGAAACTTTAATTGCTTATGTTCGTTTCTTTTTGCCTTTACTAGCACTAGTGCCATTCGCATAACTTTGCTTTTGTTTACCATTAACAATACTATGTAACTTTTCACCCAGTATATAAAATACTGCAACTTCGACCAAACTGAGAGCAGTGAATAGAACACGACCAGGCCAGTTCAGGTGCTCAAAAATTGGGTACGCCCAACCACCAGTTTTAAAATAAATATTAAATAACCAAGTGAAGTAGATCGTTATAAACGTATAAAGTATTGAAAGTCCAACTTTTCTAGGTGGAAAATTGATATTAGATGTAAGTAATTCTGTCAGTATAAATAGTGCCACTGTAGTGTGCATCACGTGGTTGAAGCCTGGATGGTAGAGCTTCGCGATACGCTCTGGATATATAAGGTCTTTGTCCACGAAATATATGGCCCAAAATGTGATAGACACATACATTGCTATGCAAAATGCTAGAGTGAATAAGACATCTCTAATTCGTTGGATTATAGGAGGTCTCTTGGGCACCAGCGCGTTTGTACCCACCACGTCGTTTAAAAGTGCAATCGAGTGGTAAATTGTTTGGAGAATCTGCAAATAATAAATACTTGGTTTACTTTTATGGCCAAATAAGTGTCAATATGTATCTATATGTGCTTGGGTGCTTTTGTTCGTGACTCATGCGGACTTTAGTTAATTATGAAAACAATAATATATACAAGAAGTATATGTAGTAGTACTGAAATTATTTCAAACTAGATGACATGCTAAAGGTGATTATCATATTTAGTTTGATAAGGATGGAAGGATATTTTCATCTTTTTGTCAATAAATATATTAACTACATTAAATGTTAGTGGCGCGGCGATTGATAATAAACACAATGATTATGGGTTCGATCCCCACTCCTGATGCCGTATTTAAAGTTCCGAGGAGTTCGTCATTCAACATGCACAGTCTCGAAGTTCTTCGAAAAAAAGAAAAACGGTGAATCTTGACACTAACTTCCGTTTGTCCTATGCAGGATAATGCGTAAAGTAGTTATAAAAAAAATTATACTCACTAGACACCAAAAAGTTAGAAACATGCTCCTAGATCGTAGAGGTAGACTTTCCATCGCCTTATTGGGCATCGGAAGATCAACGTATAATTGATCGTAGCAGAAAAAAAATGAATGAATCGCTACCACAGACAAGTGGAATAACGGACGCAACATTGTTCTTATTATATATTTTTACTATTATATAAAAAATATTATATATTATTAACAATTATTTTTTTTTTAAATATTGCTTGTAATAACTTAAACACGTGTGCTCTAGCTGAATGCGGATACTTGATTGTTATAAATCGACTAACAACTCGCGCTGTACATAGATTAAAAAATATATTAATGTAATATCAATATTTCAATTAAATAATTAAAATTTATATATTTTAATAAAATAATTAAAATATATTTAGCTTTGTAAATTTTGTATTTTTTTTAAAAAGAAAGATGAAGAAGGTAGAAGTGAAAGAAACGAATCTGAAGAACTAAATTACGGCAGCTGCACAGCGTCTGCTGTAAACGCGTATATATATTAACTTGTACGCGTATATATAATAACGTAGGCAGAGGGAACCTGTAAATCTAGTGTTAAGTAATATAATTATCTATTAAGACATTTCCGTTTCCAACTTACCGCCGAGTTCTTGAGGCATTGTGTAGAGTGGAAGAACTCATTGAACCCACTACCGTCGTTGAGCCCCTACGCTGCGTCGGCTTCCATAGACATGAATAATTTTATTTTATTTATGAATATTAAATATTGACGTTAAATGAAACTAAATTATTCAATCTATTGCATCACAGTGAATTTATCTAATATAATAAAATCGAATGGAGTGTCTTCACACTTGGTTCATTTTACCTGCCTCTTGCCATTGTTCTATGATATAACTTATAAGTGACAACAGAACAACTATGACCTCATAAAAAGTTTCTATTAATTATTATAAATACTTATAAATAAACTTACGTAAATAAATATAAAAAGACATTTGATAAATTGACTTACGTAATAATAACAGTTATTACGTAAGTCAAATTTAAAGTCCAGTGAGTATATGGCTAATGTCACAAACTGTATTGATTTTTTGAAACAGAAACTCTATCTATGCATTGGAAAAACGCATTAGAAGATATAGAGAACGATGGGATCGATACAATCAGAATAGTACCTTTCAAAAAAACCAACGGAGTGTATACAGGAAATGGGAACGTTCTGGGGATATTGTGGTTAATTGCGAGATCCCGAATCCAGATGCTAGTGCTGGTTTTTGGCGTAGTATATGGTCGGCTCCTGTTGAACACACCGAGGGTGAATGGTTTTGTGATATTGCGAAAAATTGCGAAAATATTATACCAATGAGATCAATAAAAATAAGCGAAATTGACGTGAGGTGTGCTATTCGTTATGTTAGTAATTGGAAATGTCCCGGGCTAGACGGGTTGCATAATTTCTGGCTTAAGTGGTTTAGCAGTTCACATTCCGTTTTCGCAACACAATTTCAGGCTGCCCTTGACTCTGGATCGTTACCAACATTTTTGACAACAGGTGTAACATTCCTGTCATACAAATCCGGATGTACCACGGAGCCCAAAAACTATCGCCTAATAACATGCTTACCTACCATCTATAAGCTCCTTACATCCATTCTGAATAAAATAATTACAGAACATATTGTTCGCAACAAAATTTTGGCGCCGACTCAGAATGGATATAAGGCTGGTGGCCGTGGTACAAAGGAACTTCTTCTCATTGACACAACTATAAGCCAACAGGTAAGACGGAACAAGAAAAACCTCACTACTGCTTAGATAGACTATAAGAAGGCATATGATTCAGTGCCACATACTTGGCTCTTGAAGATCTTGGAGTTATATAAGATTGATATGACTTTGAGATCATTTTTGGAGGCTTGTATGGGACAATGGGTCACTGTCCTTCGTCATTTAGGGGAGTGTGTATTCCTGTAACGTCTGAACCAGGTTAGAGGATTCAGGTTTAGGCTTTCGTTTTCGCTGGGGGGGTAAGGTCATATCTCACTTGCTGTACATGGATGATCTAAAATTATTTGCGTCAAAACGTTCTGATCATATGCGGCTACTAATGGTTACTCAAACTTTTAGTAGTGATATAAGAATGGAATTTGGCGTCGATAAATGTGCGAGCATGCATGTAGTGCGGGGGAGGGTGATAAGATCTGATAATATTTGCATTTCAGATTCTGTTTCCTTCAGAACTCTTGGTGAAAGTGAGACTTATAAATATCTTGGAATGTCTGAAGCATTGGGTATTGATGAGCGGAGCATAAAGCAATTGGTGAAGGAGCGTTCCTTTGGTCGCTTGAAAAAAGTGCTTGGCAGCCTTTTATCAGGTGGCAACAAGGTGCGTGCTTTTAACGGTTGGGTTATGCCGCTGTTAGCCTTTACTTTTGGCATTGTAGGATGGACACAGACTGAGTTAGACTCTGTAGATCGCCAAATACGTAAATTGTTGACGACATACCGAATGCACCGTTCGGCTGTAATGAGACTGTATATCCCGCGTAAGTGGAGGTCGTGGCTTTTTGAATGTCAAGAACCTCCATAACCACGAGGTATGCAGTCTTAGAGAATATTTTCTCAAGATTGACGTGGATATGCACAAGGATGTGGTAACAGTTGACAAAGGCCTTACTCCTCTTTCCTTGGGCAAAGAGAACTGGCGTCGGCCTGTAGTACTTACTACTTCTGATCGCATGGCTGTATGGAAGAGCAAGGAGCTGCATGGTAGATTCCATAGAGCCCTAGTGGGCCAGGACGTGGATACTGCTTCATCATTATCTTGGTTACAGTTCGGGGATCTTTTCGGAGAAACTGAAGGTTTTGTCTGTGCAATTATGGACGAAGTTATCAAGACACGGAACTACCAGAGACATATTATGAAAGATGGCACTATCGACATCTGCCGGGCGTGTCATCGACCTGGGGAGTCCCTCAGACATATTGTCTCTGGTTGTTCTCATCTTGCTAATGGTGAGTATTTGCATAGACACAATCAAGTAGCCAAGATAATACACCAGCAACTTGCTCTTCAATATGGCCTTGTAGAATTGGAGGTGCCTTACTACAGGTACAATCCCATGTCTGTTCTTGAAAATAGCTGTGCTTTGCTCTACTGGGATCGGTCTATTATTACTCACAGGTATATTGTTGCCAATAGACCTGATATAGTACTAGTAGACCGAGTGGCGCGCCGCGCAGTGATTGTCGACGTTACTATCCCACATGATGACAACCTAGTGAAGGCCGAAATAGAAAAACAATCTAAATATTTGGACCTAGCCCATGAGATTACCGCCATGTGGGATGTCAATGCGACTATCATTGTGCCGATAGTGGTCTCGGTTAACGGTTTAATAGCGAAAAGCCTCGACCAACATCTTAAGAGGCTATCGCTTAGCTGTTGGATCAAGAACCGGATACAGAAGGCAGTGGTACTTGCGATGGCGCGTATTGTGCGGAGGTTCCTCTCTCTGGAGCCCTAGCCACCGATGGCTTGGACCCTTGTCCCGCCCTCGGAAAAGTAGTTTTTTATATTTTTAAATGTATTTTTTTTTATAATAATTTATATTTAAAAATATAAAATTGATTCACTAGTTTAATAAAAGTATATTCTATGTAACAGTTATAATATTCATTGCACATATAAAATTCACTTAAAAACAACAAGTATATAGGTAGGTACTTAAATTAACAACCATTAAAAGTGCAGGACTTATGTAAGAAAATACAGTAAGGCGCAAAAAGTAAATATTACTTCACAAAGTAAGAAAAAATGATTTAATAAGCATACGTAACAGTCGGAGGCCGTGACTGGCCCCCATCTTAAGATAACGTCCACCATACTGACATCTCCATCTTAAGATGGAGTCCACGTCCACGATCCGCGAGGGATCCATTTAACTCTCAACAAGCGCCTCCAGTACCACATTTGAAAGGCGTCAATCTTTACACGCAGTTTTTTCTGCATCAATCGATGATTCAGTTCAAAGACCTAAGAAATTCTGACCAAAGTAGACATTTATTTGGCTATGCCAATTACACTAGATTACACGATTTATATACCTTGGCCGAAATGTGTGATTTTTTATAGATTATTAATTATTAATTATAAACTATGACTTTTTTACAAATAAAAATCGATTAATCAAATTGAATACTAATATTAGCTTTAAAAAACGACCACACTCGTTATCGTCCAAACATAATTTAATTTGAAATTCATTCTATATTTTAATAGCTGACGCCGCAAACTGTGGTCCATTGCAATTAGCTGATGGTCCTAAGCGAAAATTTACATTAACATATTATGTATGTAAGGCGACTATAATTCAGAGGTTCTCAATCTTTTCTTGATAAACATTCTTGTCAGCAGGGACCGGTGTATGTATAATAAAAATAAATTGTGATAACCAAACTTAAGCTTTAAATAAAGCTTAATAGGAACTTACATAACAAAAAAATTATGTTCTGTAATTTTGTAATAATGTCATTTGTGGAGCTAATACAAAAAATCTATAAGTGACCGTATTTTACAGAATTTCAATAGATTTAAACGTTAACGTAAAAAATGTTTGCCTTAGTGGTGAGAGAGCTTGGACTGCTTCTAAGGGGCGCGGATTTAAATACCATTGAGTGCAAATTTTTATACGCGTTCTTAAGTATAGGATAACACCGTTAGAATATTACAAAATACTTAAATTAGTTGAAATACTGTTAGACAATTAAAAAAATGCACAGCCTTCATCAACTTCAACGCTCTCGTACCACATTTCATGCGAGATTTTAGTTCATATTGTAACAAAATTACAAATTCCATTCCAAAAATCCAACCAATCTTTTGAATAATTCTTATTTCCAAAGCAAAGTAGTTGAAATTCCCCTAAATTGTAGTTTTTAGCAGTGAGTTCAGCTATTTGTTATGTAAATAATCTGAATGTGGACTATTCTAGTTTCATTGAAATGTGCGGCGTTGCGAGCAACAGCTGTAAACGTGCTCTCCGTCATTTCTATAGGCGGTGTTGTGTGAAATTAATCTGCGAAATCTATTTTGTGAATAGGTTTTTTTTTAATTTGTACCAGTATTTCATACTAGAAATACTATTTGCGTCGTCGCACAAAGCGCGACGTTAAGCTCCGCCAGTTAGGCAGGCAATGGTTCGTCTTAACACATGTTCCCTTCCCATGGTTCCCTCTGTCATATTGATGATCAGAGTATCGATGATACAGAAGGAAGGTCATGTCAAAAAGCCTTATACTTTTTTTTTGGAGTAGCGTTTGGTGCTCCCTTCTCTAGGTACCCCGCAATGAATAAAGTGTAAAGCTAAAAAAAACTTGTTGTCAATAATACTTAAAAATATTTTAAACATCTAAGTTGCTCTAATATACAAAATTTGTGGTTTTAAATATGTATTATATTGTATAACAAGCTTTCACATCTGGTAAAGCACCAGCTGTCGCAGGATGTTCAGTCCAATGAATGAAACATTATTAAGTTAAAGTTAAATTATTGTTTAAAATAAATACAAAATTTGAATTGAAATTTCTGTGAGGCAGTTCGCATATATGTCAAATTGATTAAATAGTCGTGGGTTCAATTTTTACTGAAGGATTATTTTTTAGCTGAAAACATATTTCATATATTGCGGGGCACATAGAGAGAAGAAGAAAGTCACAAAAGCATTATATGTCTGATTGGGGGAACTGAATTTTGCATTACCTGAGCGGGGATCGAATTCTCTACCTTTGCGTTGACAGTTGACGGACTTGTGCTCCTGGGCCATAATAACCTCAAGTACTAAGTTAAAGTAAAATATCGAAAATTCCTACGAAAAGCTCTCAACAAATAAGTAATTATGCGGAGCTATCAGCACAAAAGAGTTTTGGAACAGGAAATTGCTATTCAGATTGGCCATTAGTGTGATCAAAATGAACACCATTAAAAAAAATGATCTTAATCAAATAAACATCAATCAGCCCGCCCTTTGGCAATGTCATATCCGCAAAGGAAATAAAGTTAGCTATCAAGAGTCGATTACGTGAGCCTAAGAAGTGGTTGTTGGCTTTGTGGCTTTTAAGTAAATGGTGTGAGATTTTTTGTAACTTAGCTGGTATTTAAGCCTCTGGTGTCCCTAACCCTTAAAAATCACCTTCCACTAAAGGCTGTTGGCTTGTGTTAGATATGTCTGTTTTACTTCTGAACTATTTCAGTCTTCTTGTTATGGAATCATATATTTTTTAGCTTCACTCTCGTATGTAGCATGGTAGGCAGAAGGAACCTAATGTTAAGATATTCTGTTCCACGATTTTCGCTCAGTCTTCGAATTATTGCGTATTCGGTAGTAGGACTCAACGCCGCGCTTAATCTTATTACAAGAGTGCACATATGAAAAGGCACAAGCTTTTGAACATTTACAATAGGCTTCTTAAATAAAAAATAGGTATCTTTTAAACGATTCAATGCAAATTACGTTATCTTGAACTGCGAATAAGGCAATAAAAGGATGTCCCGGCCATCTCGAGCACAATCGTTTTTAATGGCGGCATTAACCCTGGTGTAAATGTCGTTTGATTACTTGCTAAGGAAACTAAGTGATTAACACACTTTAATTACATCTACTTTTAACTTACTTTCATTTTTTATACAAACAGAGAGAGACAAAAGTAACAGAGGAACTTAGTGTTTTTGTACTTTTATTTTATTTATGTATTGTAAATTTAAATAAATTAACACATAGCCTTTATCTCATACTTTATTTGCTGGTGTTTAGGCAGAGGGATTTTTGTACTCAAAGCCGCGCTTTGCCTCGTTACAAAGCGTGTATATGTTTCCATTTAGTGCAAAAAATACTAAAATTAATCTGAATCTCAGATAATATATTGGTCTACTAAGCCTAAGTATTCCAACCTATACATATATTACTATATTGGAATACCGCATTGTTCAAAACACAGGTGGAGGCGTTGCAGCATATGCACTAACTTAGACCGAAGTTCGACCAAACGGAATTAAGCCTTCGGAAACTCGCGGATGCCGAGCGATTTAACTTTGCCGTTCTCTTGAAGATAGAGCAAGTATGGGCTTGTAACATTACAATATATTAATAATAGATGACTTAGTTTCAATAGCGGTTGGTTTAAATAAATGTTGTGTTAATAGTTGGTTGATATTGATGCTGCTGTAGATATAGGTAGGTGTAGCTACGGGTTCGATTCCCATTTGGGAAATGAAATATTTAATATATTCATTTTCTTGCTCTGATAAATGAGGCTCAATACGCAATGCCTCCGGAATTCAGTGCAAAGTGGGGAATGGAAATGTATTAATGGGAAATAGAGTGTCTTAACACTAGGTTTCTAAGGTTCTAGTAAGGTAATGTAAGGTAGGCGTCTGCCTAGTACTATAATAGATATATTAATTACATTGACAAAAAAATCATTATTTTTAACTCCTGCATCTCTTCTATTATTTAACAGGCAAATAGAACTAACTGTTAAAATGTTGTATTTAGATTGAAATAGATGACACAAAACACAATGTCGTTATTTATTTTACAAAAGAAAATAAAATAGAAAAAAATCACCCCCATATCTTTGTTATCTATTTGCATTTCCAAAGGTACATACGCAATAGGTATCTCAAAATATCGAACTAGAAACCACCGCGTCCAGTCCACTCTCTATTGTACCACGACAGTGTCAAAATGAATTCCATTAAAGAGGTATAACTGTAAAGTTGGGATAAACTCTAAATCACTTGCTAGGTCAACTGTAACACGTTGCGGGTCGGGAGCCGTGCTCGCGCGGGTAATGTCCTGTTTCTATTTACGTTACTTCTGTATTTATTGTTGCAAAGGCTCGTTTTTTACATATAAATGAGATTCTATTAAATTTAAAATGTTTACACTGTATCCCGCACACAACAGGGTAGGCAGAGGAAACCTATTATTAAGACAATCCACTTTCACATACCACTTTCCGCCGATATCTGAAGGCATTGTGTGTTGAGTGGCGGAACTCAACACCGTAGTAAATGTAAGAAACTGTATTTGACCCACTTATATGGAGCTGATTTGATTTGATTTTGATCGACGACCTATATAAAATCGATCCCTTCTATAAAAAAAAATTCTTTGTGGAAAGTGATCAGAGACATCACTGACTTCGTAATTATATTTAACACCAAACTTTCCTTCACCCTCAAAAAGCATTTACTTTACAAAAGTTAATAGCTTTATTCGATTATGTTTGCTAAAAGCAAAATTTAGAGGGTCTAGAAATTTAATAAATTGGATTTTATATTAAAATTATATTTTTAATATTATTTTGGTTCACTTAGTCTGATGAAAGAGTGCGGCGTTGGGTTACGCATAGCACGCAATAGAGTGAAAACTAGAACGTGAATGAAAACGTATGTAAATATATATATTTTTAATTCTAAGCTATACGTTGCGTGTAGCAGGATAGGCAGGGTGAATCTACTGTTGACACACTCCGTTCCAATTATCTAGACCTTGCGACTTGAATGGTGGAACTCAATACAAAGCATTGCAATCACACTAGGGACGGAAAATCAAAATAATTCATTCCCATCAGTGGGGACCGAACCCACAACGATTGTAATTACAGTCAGACGCTTTATCACTGCGCCTTTACGACGACGATGTAAGTTATTTATCTTTAAAGATTTTTATTAGGTTCCCTCTGTCTACCTAACTATATGCGCCATATAGCGTGGAGCAAAAAAAAAACTTATCAACCCATCCAATCACCAATAATATGCGACTCCACATACCCATGAAGAAGATAGATGGTTCTCCAGTAGGTTAGTATCAATGCGCTTAACGATCAGTTACTCTTGCCTACAAAAAATATGAGAGAAAAGGTTATTCAAGCGGTATTTAGTTTTAGTTTTAATGTCACGACACGTCGACGACACTACTACGACTTAAAAAAAATATTATTAGTAAATACATATTACTTATGATGTCTGTAGATGTACTACTAGGAGTAATTTATGTATATTAATTAATATAAATGAAGATGTCCTTTATTTTTGATTATTAAAAATGTAAAGAGCTAACTAAGTAGATATAAATTTTATACTTATATTAGAATATAGTTTCAATTCTAAGGTCATTTCAAAACTAATTAAAATAAAAAAAAGGATTTTTATTTTGCAATAGAGAATATTTTTATAAATAACGTTATTCACATTGGCATATACAATTAAAAAACTTATCTTTTTATTTACGCTCTGAAATGCAGTTTACGCAATTTACACTCGTACTCAAAAAATGTCATAGGGAACCGTATGGCTAGAACCGGTGATTGAAGCCGATAAATAATTACCTAGACAAGTCAAGACACCTCCATTCACACACTCTTACGACAAGCCGTATAATATCGTATCGTCGTAATATCGTTAGATTTAGAAACACCCAGTATAAAAGTGCAGGCGGTAAGCTTTATTAGTTAAGAGGGCTTGAGCCCCGCAAGGCTTGAGGCTTCCGAACCAATTACTGTTCTTGGTCTCATCTATTGTGCTATTGTTTACATAAATTCTACTGTAAGACCTGATTTATTTATAGAAATATGTCCTACCGCACAGAGAAACTGTTGAGTGTTACGACACTGCTTTATTCACTCAATGGTCGTGGACGGATTAATTTCGTTTCCTCGCTCTGGTAACGTTCCGGCTTTGAGTTCCGCCACTTGTAGTGCATGCTTTAAATTTTATCAAGAAATCCAATTAAGCATACATCACATTTACAACCCTTCAGCTACTGAAAGCTACTGAAAGTAAACGAGTAATATTTTATATTTAAAAAAAAAACTTTTCACTGAGTAACAAGTCGACTTTCAAAGTTATCTAAGTTTCACGTTTTTTCGCACATAGCAGGACAGATAGAGAGAAACTAGTGAACTATCCGTCCCCCAATTTCCGCCGACTTTTCAAGATATCATGAATGGTAAAACTCAGCGTCTATCAGAGTGGGGAAATGATAATAAAGTCTAATATAGTCATATCTCCAATTGGGAATTGAACCCAAAACCGTTGCATTTTACAATCAGAAGCTACCCTACTGTACCACCACGGCTTCCATAATAATAAATCTATAAAATTCAATTAAACACATGTTGAGCGCATCTTGGCGCAAGGTTCTTGGCATTGCCGTTGAACAATATTAATGATGTTTTCAGTATAGGAAGTGACGTCACCGCGACGTCGCTTGCCATCTATAACTTTTTACTCGCGAGACTGATTTTACAAATAATCGAGATGGCAAAGGTTTTATACTTCGGCAGCCTTAGAATAAAAGTGACTTTTCTTATTTAATTTTATTTTCCTAAAAACTATCTATAAAAAGCGTTTTTTTTTAAGATTGTAAATTTACCGCCAGAGGCACAAAGGTTCGATTCCCATTTGAGAAAATAAAATATTTAATATTTTAGTTCCTTAGCTCTGGTAGTGTAGAGGCAAAGAGCGGCATTGATTTCTGTAACTCAACACGAACCTGCATCCGTCAAAATGTAACATTTATATATGAAGTAAAAAAAATCGATACCTAATATATTTTACTTTTATTGCCCTAACGAAAGAAAAATACGCCAATTTCTCTTTTTTACACCAAACCATAGGCATTAAAGAGATATATCGGCCGTTTAATTATTTTCGTATACAGATCGCGCATTGTTCGGAACGTTGAGTGATTTCTTTTAATATCTGCAATCAATTGACGTTGATAATATGAAGGAATTTTTAATATGTTCTGTTTTTTTCATTGTTTATTGGAAACAATTTAATATATTTGAGACCATCGCATCCCAGTGGCACAAGCGTGTGGAACGCGACGGTTGTGTGTTCGATTTCCACTCAGGGGAATTAATTATTATTTATTAATATTTCCTTTTTCTTCCTCTGGTAACAAGGCAATGCGCGTCGTTAAGTTCTGCCACTTATCACGCAATGCCTTATTCGGTGAAAAGTGGGGAACGCAGTGGGCTAGCTCTAGGTTCCCTTGCTATAGGTGGGATATAGCGTGAAGCTAAGAAATAAATGTTGGCGAATTTCGTTGTAATGGACCTATGGTTTGGTTGAGGCGATAATTGGACCGTTTATTTTGAAAGTGGTGTAAGTCCATTTTTGAGAAATGTGAGCTATCACGTAATTCATGCTTAATTTAATGTAATTTTTTTATTTATAACTAGTCCATGTTTAATTTCTCAAAAAAAAAAGTTCTGTACAACTTAAAATCGGTGGGTAAATGAAATTGCATAATCATCGATTATGAAAGTGGTGTAAGTCCAATTGACATTGAGGTGGCATAGCAGATGGATGCGTGTTTGTTATTTTTCATTTATTTTATACTAGCTGTGTCCCACGGCTTCACCCGCGGACGATTTGCATTGTTTCCCCTCCGTGATTCCACTACTCGTAAGTTAAAAGATAGATATTAAAGAATTAGAGAAATGTATTAGAAAATGTACAGCGCATAACGTGTAAGTAGAAAATAAATAGACAAGGCTGTATGACTGGCTGTATGTCTTTGCCCAGTAACAGCAAAAGCAACAGTAGCGCCATCTTTTTGCAGAAAAATCCGCAATCTTATTACGATTTTTCTAATTTTATATTATTTAGGAGTTGAATTTTTAAATAAAATGTAGCCTAGATCTATTACGTACGAAAAATATAAAGACATGAAGCAGCTACTACCCTATATAGCTCCGGTGCATCATGCATATTTTGAAACACTACCACATGCAGAGAATAAGTTAATTCTTGTAATGACAATGTAATTGCCGTCTAAAATAAAATTTTATGTACTGTTATGCGTATTTGTAAACAAAATTATATTAAAATGAAGTATATTTTAAGCGATATTTGATTTTTCAAAATTGAAATTAAACGATTTTTACAATTGTCTAATTTTGAAAGTGGTGTAAGTCCATTTACAGCATATAAATATGTGTTATCCTAGTCTAATTAGCCAAAAATTAATTTACATAAACAAATTAAATGTTGATATAACAATAGAAACAATGCCAGCCCTCATACGATTTGCCTATATTTTTGAATCAACAAATATACTAACCTTTAATTTTCTCGAAACAAAAGAAAATGGACTTACACCACTCTCAAAATAAACGGTCCAATTGTTGGCTCGAATCCTTTTACTTTAAATGGATTGGATGGTTGTTTGTACTAAAATATTTTCATTTAAATGATAAAGTTAAAAATAGTGCATATCCATTGTATATTATTAGGTTCAATAAGTATTTTAAAAATATCAATTTAAAGAACAATGTGAAAGCTCGTCGACCTACCCATAGTCTGTGTATTCAAAATGGTAGGAATTATAAAATTAAACAAATTTTTCAAATTCTATACCTTATAGTAACTACAAAATAATTTTACTTTTCAAAACTAAAATATCATCAACTAAAGCATGATACAAAAACACAGTAAAAAATTTAAATTCCCACAAAAATTTCAATTCACAACCACCTACCATAAAGTCAATTTCATAGCAGAAATAAATAATACCTGTACAAAGCGAGCACTGAACAATAAGTAACTCTAGAACACGTGTTCACTCAACTCTCTGCGGTAAGCGGTTGGGACCTAATTTCCTTTGATTGATACCGACGACCAGCACCGACCGCGCTGACTCTCCGCCAGCAGGTAGTTCACTCGGGTGGATAAATGTAAGCAATCTGTTTTATGGTAGCGACAAGTTGGTTGTAATTGATTTAATCTACGTATAATAATGTATGTTTTATGTGAGATTCGATTACAATTCGGGGGAATTCGTGTGTTATGTTAGCCTGTAAATTACAGTTATCAATAGTGTTGTACTTCACCTTCACTTATTTATTTTCTAGTTGGAGGGTGAAGCCTTTTTGTTTTTTCTTACTTTAATGACCAAAATAATATTTAAAGACATCTAAGTCGCTGAATTTACATATATAACTACATGTTTCATACAAATCGCCAGTTTTTATGATGTCGTGTTTCCAAAGCAGGCCTCATTCATCATTCTTTTAAAACATTACTTGCGTAATATGTCATAACGTCCCCTACGTCCTCGAGCCATTTCTCTACGTAACTGTCGCACCGTTCCACGTTCTACCGTGATTATACGGCAGTTGGAACAATGCGGAAATAAATATCAGCCCTAAATAATGACTTGTAAAATGATTACAGAAAAGAAATATTGAGGACAGCTTGTGTATGTATGGGGCAGTAGACGGTCTTAGGTAGTTGAATAGTATTTTATTGTATTGACAATGGTAGTCAGTTCGATTTCCCTTAGCCATTTCCCACATGGGCGCAGCCGTCGCGTCGCTCAAAATCAAAACAATTTTTGCTTATGAATACGCAGTAGTAAAAGTACTAGTATAAACATAAATATTTTATCAAAAGTATTTCTTCTAGTTTAATATTTTCTAGTTCTTTGCGCACCAAAAATTTTAATTTTCTTTATTGTCATACTGTATACCGCACATAGCACGGTAGACAGGGGGAACCTGGGAACCTGATGCTAAGACACTCCTTTCCCATTACGACGCTTCCGCCGAATTCTAGAGACATTGCGTATTGACTGGCGGAACTTTGCCTCGTTACCAGTGCAAGGAAATGAATTATTTAATTTCCTTGAGTGCGAATCGAACCCGAACCTGTCGCGTTTACAGTTAAACAATCTTATTTAAAAAAAGACCAGTTTTCACTACAGAGACGACACAAGCACTTGCATTAATTCACAAACTTTTCCCCTCAAAGTGAATCCATCCAAAGCGCATTAGGATTTAACAACGTTATATAACTAAATTATGCAGCGCTCGTGTAATTCCATCATGTGTTACTAAACTTACTTTTCTGTTCGAGATTTTTTTTTCTTTTCAGAATTAGTTTTTTTTAGGTTATAATAATTCGTTTGTCTTGAAAATGAGTTTTCTAGCTGTTTTAACATAACGCTGTGTATCACATTTAGCAATATAGACGATAGATAGGAATTTAGTGATAAAACACTCTACTCACGTGTCGTACGTTAAGTTGCGTGTTGAGTGACGGAACAATATGCCACGCTTTATCTTCTTACCAGAGACACGAAATGAAATAATTTAGTTCCTCCTTATTAGAATGGAACCCACAAATGTTTACAAACAGACGGTGTCTCATTGCTTGTTATATATAGGTCATTGTATTCAAAAGTAACAGCATTTACTTTAGTAAATACAGTATTTACTATACCGTGAATATCTTACGTATTTAGACCGGGTTTTAAAACACAAATAATAATTAGTACTGTTCTCATTCATTTCTTAATAGAAAAGTTGATTTAATATGCTTCTTATTAGCCTAGTAATATAAAAGAAAGGAAGTGACATATTCTCCCTTCATTTTTATAACCAACCACATTTGTTGGCATTACCTACGACGTAATGTTTGTATAAATTCATAAGACTACGTTGAATTTACGCTTATATACGATATTAGGCGATGAAAATATTAGGTATATTTGTTACTAGAAGACCCTATAATATTAATAGGTTTTATGAAATATCATTTTTAGGGATCCGGACTTCAAAAGGAAAGAAGAAAACCCTTAGAGAATCAATTTGTTGTCCATCTGTTAAGAAAATTATTATGAAATTAATTTCAAATATTCAGGTCTACCGTCTGGAGAGTCAGTCGTAGTCGTAGTAGTCCTTGTAGTACAGAAAAACAAACTTATAAGTCTGTTCAGTTCACGCCAGTTTTTACTGCATTTTACTATCATATCTTCTCTTCGCCACAATCCGAATTTTTAAGAAATATTCACAATAAATAAGGAATACATTATAATATAAATTTCCATCAAAAATCGACTTTACAGCTTACCGCCTAGAGCGTTCGTTTAGCTAATTTCACGGGGTGATTAATTACGAGACGAAAAGCTATCGCCATCAGCAAGAAGATGTCCTATTTTATCCTGCCTGATGCCTGTCGTGATAAATGATCCATAAAATATATTTATTAAATTTTCCTGAAGAATATTCCATTGTTGCCAAATGACGCGGTGTCTATTTTGAAATTGATGAAATGTTTATATATACAAACATTTCATCAATTTCAATATTACAATATATATAGCTATAATATATTGTAATATCTAGTCAAAGTCAAAATATCTTTATTCCTTAAAAATGCTTTACAATTATTTGGACAAAAAGTAAAAAACAATGAAAAACAAACTAACCAAAAAAATTTGTGCAATTTTGACTTGAAAAAAGCCCGTTCAAATAGTTGAGCAGGCAAAGAAACTCATGGCCACTCTTTTTAATTGCCAATATTTGTTACAAATTACAATTAACAATTTTAACTTAGAAATAGAGCAACTCATTTCCAAACATCTTTATCGCGAACATAATCTTTAACAGAGTATGATGCTTTTTGGCAGAGCCTGTGCTTAACCACTTTTTTAAATTTGTTCAGTGATAAATTAACCACGTCGTTTGGAAGTTTGTTATAAAAGTGTATACTTTGACCTACGAATGAGTGAGACACTTTATAGAGCCTAGAGAAGGGCACAGCAAGCTTATTTTTATTTCTTAAATTATGTTGATGGAGGTCACTGTTTTTATTAAATTTATTATTTATTAAGTTGTCGTATTCACGACAACTTAGTATATCCTCACACTACACTCCCAATATATTTATATTGGGAGTGTAGTGTGAGGATGTTAAAGTCTTTGAATTTATTCCTTAGTGACTCCCGTGGACCCATTTTATAGACTGCTCGGACAGCCCGTTTTTGGAGCACAAAAATGGTATCTATGTCAGCGGCACTGCCCCAAAGTAATAGGCCGTAAGACATAATGCTATGAAAATAGCTGAAGTATACTAAACGCGTGGTGTCAACATCGGTGAGTTGACGAATCTTACAGACAGCATACGCTGCCGAACTAAGTCTACCAGATAAAGTTTCTATATGCGGACCCCATTGTAACTTAGCATCTAATGTTATACCTAAGAAAACAGTTTCATTAACTACTTTTAGTTCCTCATTGTTCATCAAAACCCTGGTTTCTACTTGTTGCACATTCTTAGTAAAGAACCTGATACATT